>CM061538.1:276880595-277460595 GCA_030864215.1 Capsicum pubescens
GAACCGAACCGAACGATGCACCACCCTAGATTTGCTTGCTTCGACTACCACTTTTGTTATCCTTAGCCAAGAACACAACAGCTGAATTGTCACAATATAACTTTAATGGCTTAGAGATAGAGTCGACAATTCTCAGTCCAGAAATAAAATTCTTTAACCATACACCATGTGAGGTAGCCTCAAAACAAGAAACGAACTCAGCCTCCATAGTAGAAGTAGTAATCAAAGTTTGTTTGGCACTTTTCCAAGATATAGCTCCACCGGCTAACATAAAAATATATCCAGAAATTGATTTTCGTGAATCAACACAACCAACAAAGTATGAATCAGAGTAGCCAATGACTTCTAAGTCATCTAATTGTTTGTAAATAAGCATGTAATATTTCGTCCCTTGAAGATATCTTAAGACTTTCTCCGCAGTTCTCCAGTGGTCAAGACCCGAATTACTCTGATATCTTCCTTACATTCCAACAACAAATGCTATGTCAAGTCTTGTACAAACCTGAGCATACATCAAGGTTCTAATAGCAGAAGTGTATGAAATGTCTTTCATTTGTTCCCTCTCAAGATCGTTTTTCGGGCATTGATTCAAGTTGAACTTGTCACCCTTAACAATAGGAGCTACACTTGGTGAACAATCTTTCATTCGAAACCTCTCTAAAATTTTATTGATATAGGCTTCTTGAGATAAACCTAAGATACCTTGATGTCTATCTCGATGAATCTTATTGCCAATGACATAAGATGCATCACCCATGTCTTTCATATCAAAACTTTTAGAGAGAAATTATTTTAGCTCATGTATCATTCCCTTATCATTGGATGAAAGTAAGATATCATCTACATATAAAATTAGAAAACATATTTTACTCCCACTGACCTTATGGTATATACATTGATCCATAATGTACTCAACAAAGTTGAATGGAGAGATAACATTGTGAAATTTCAAATGCCATTGACGGGAGGCTTGTTTCAGTCCATATATGAATTTCTTTAACGTACATATCAATTGCTCACCATTACTAGAGGAGAAACCTTTAGGTTGTTTCATAAAAACATCTTCCTCTAGATCACCATTGAGAAATGCAGTTTTTACATCCATCTGTTGCAATTGTAAGTCAAAATGGGCTACTAATGCCGATATAATGCGCAAGGGATCCTTTTTCGACACAGGAGAAAATGTCTCTGTGTAGTCAATTCCTTTCTTTTGAGTGAATCCTTTAGCAATAAGTCTTGCTTTATATCTTTCAATATTTCTTGATGAGTCCTTTTTAGTTTTAAAGACCCACCTACATCCAATGGCTTTTACACCATTAGGCAACTCGACAAGATCCCAAACTTTGTTGCTTTTCATGGAATTCATCTCTTCTTTCATGGCATTGTACCACAATTCTGACTCTTTGCAATTCATGGCTTGTGAAAAAGATCCAAGCTCATTTTCAACTTTAATTTTAGATTCTTGTAAATACACAACAAAATCACTAAGAATTGCTGATTTTCTTTCTCTAGTAGATCTTCTTAATGTTGAACCAACATTTTTGTTGAGGATCATGTTGTTCAACTAGTTGCTCAATAATTTCTTAAATTATTTGAAATTGATCTACTTGAATTTTTTTAGCAGCTTGTGTAATCTCATTGATTTGTTGTGCAACACCCAATTGTACTTGAGGGGTGTTATGTACGACAATCAATTGTTGACTTGAAGTGGAAGGTCGATCTCTAACAGAAATTGTATTCTAAAGTTGATCACTCCCACTAATTAAGGCCTCATTTGTTTGATCTTAATGGAGGTCTGAATCTGAATGGTTCAAACTTTAGTCCATTAAGTGCATTTTTTTTTAAAACTGCCTCTTAATGTGTCTGAAATCCTCTGAATCAGTCAGATATGAAAAAGAGTCTGAATATTATTCAAACTCTTTCTAAAACTAATATATTCCCTCAAAACTCTCTCACTTTGTTATTTTCCTCCCTATATACGTGTAAAATGAATTAAAATAATTTAATTTATTATCAAATGAATTATAATGCAATGGATTATAATACTAATAATTCACGTATTGAATTATTTATTTTCCTCTCTCATTTGACAATTATTTATTTTTCTCTCACTTTGTTATTAAAAATATTGAACTATTCTAGTAATTCTAACTTACACCTCAAAACTCTCTCATTGTTATAGTAATTCATTTTATGATTACATCTTATCACAATAATTTTTAATTGATATATCCTTTTTTAATAATTTAGATAGTTCAATGATTATATTTAACATAATTTATTTATTTATATTTTAATTGTCACTCAAATAATGTTTGTTGTTTAAGTTAATACTTTATCTAAATATTTTTTCATATAATATAATATTTTATTACTTTTTAAATTTGAATTGCATATTTATTACAAATAAATAAATAAATTATATATATTCAGATGTTAAAAAAACAAACAGTCTTAATCATTAAGTATTCAGATCTAGAAACAACATCTTAATCATTCAGACATCCATTCAGATTCAGACGTCTTAATCTTAAAAAAAAACAAATGCACCCTAAGTCATTTTCAAGAAATTTTTCATTTCTTGATTCCACAATCCTAGTATTGTTAGATGGACAATAGATTCTATATTCTTTAGACCTTTCGGCTTATCCAATAAAATATCCACTAATGGTCCTAGGATCCAGTTTCTTTTCTTGTGGATTGTAAATTCTTACTTCAGACGGGCATTTCCATATGCGAATATGTGTTAAACTCGATTTCCAATCTTTGAACAACTCAAAAGGTGTCTTTAGGATAGCCTTGATTGGAACTCGATTTAATATATACACTGCCATCTTAAGAGCTTCAATCCACAAGGACATAGGTAGCTTAGAGCTACTTAACATACTATGCACCATGTCCAATAATGTTCAATTTCATCTTTATGCTACACCATTTTGATCTGGAGAACTAGGCATAGTGTATTGGGCAACAATCCCATTTTCCTGAAGAAATTTTACTAATGGACCTTGTGCTTGTCCATCCTCAGTGTACCTACCATAGTACTCACCACCTTTATCAGTCCTCACAATTTTAATTTGCTTTCACATTATTTTTCTACTTCAGCCTTAAACACTTTAAAGGCTTCTAGTGCTTTGCTTTTATTATGAAGCATGTAGAGATACATATATTGTGAGCAATCATCTATAAAGGTGCTAAAGTATTTCTGACCATATGCATCTATATCTGGACAACATATATCTGAATGTATGATTTCCAATATGTTTGAACTCCTCTTGGCTTCTTTCTTTGACTTGTTTATCTACTTACCTTTAATACAGTCAACACAAGTATCGAAATCAGTAAAATCTAAAGTACTAAGTACTCCATCATTTACTAATATCTTAATTCTATCTAGGGAGATATGTCCCAATCTTCGATGCCATAAAATAAAGGAATTTTTGTTCATAACACATCCTTTAACGCTAGTTTGAACATGCATAACATTATGAGTGGAATTATTTTCCAAATCAAGAGAAAAATAACCATTAGACAGTGTACCATATCCAACAAGTTTAGATTTATAAAATAGATTAGAATAACCTTCTATAAAGAAAGAGTATCCCAAAGGTACAAGTTTTGATACTGAAATTAAATTCCTAGAAAAGTTAGGAACATAAAAGGTCTTTTCCAACTCTAAAATAAAATCACTACTAAGAACTAAAGTGCATGTTACATTAGCTTCTACACGCGACTGCATCTTGTTTCCTGAATAGATGCTTCGCTTAGCTCCAACTGGCTTTCGCCGATTTGTTAAGTCCTGCAAGAAATTCATAATGTGGATTGTAGAAGCAGAATTAATCCACCACGTGTTATGATTAACATCAATCATATTAGCTTCAAAACAAATAAGAGAAATTGAAGTACCTTTCTTCTCAAGTCATCGTTGAAACTTAACATAATCTTTCTTTATGTGTCTCTTCTTTCTACAGAAGCGACACTTGAATTCCTTTTTGATGTCAGAGTCAAGTGGAGCTTTTCCTTTCAACTTTTTATTGTCTTGATGCGACTTCTGTCCTTGAGTAGTCATGAATGCACTTTCTCCTGTTTCCATCACCAATCAACCCTCCTCTTGAACACACATAATCTTAAGTTCATTGATAGACCATTTATCCTTATGTGTGTTATAGGAGATATTAAAGGGGCCATATTGTGCAGATAAAGTATTCAAAATATAGTGCACGAGAAAAGTTTCAGACATTTCAACCTCAAGAGTCTTTAGTTGAGCCGCTAATTCTCGCATTTTCATGATGTGCTCACGCACACCTCTCACAAGGTGAGCCTCATTGATGAGAATTTCATAATTAAGGTGCTGATAAGTGCCTTATCTGAAGTCTCAAATTGTTTATCAATAGCCTTTAGTAATGCCTTAACATTGTTATGTTATTCGACTGAACCATGAATACCAACAGAGATTTTGATCTTAATTAACATAACACTCAAAGGGTTAGAGCGCTCCCATTGTTCATAAAGAGCAATCTCAACTTGAATACTAATTTCATCAATATGTGGTTCGTCTTTTCTGATAGCATAATCAATGTCCATGCACCCTAAGTGAAGAAGAATTCTCTCCTTCTAGATCTTATAGTTCTCACCATTCAATTCGAGAATATCACAAATATTAGAGAAATTCGCAGGTTGCATAACTGCAAAAATATACGTACATGCTTAATTGAGGCAAATATTATAAAATTGAATCTACTGACATAAAAATTACCCGTGGGCTAAATAAAAATTGCCTGTGGGCTAAATTTTTAATTCAATTAGACTCATTCTTTATGATAGAATTATCGTTTACTGGCATGATATTCTATCTTTATGATAAGACTATTAAATTCTCATTCATAATCTCTGTAGATAATTATGAAAGGTATTTAACATTTTATCGTAATTAATCATGCAATTAAATAATAAAATTTCTTAAGTTATCATATCATGCATAGCTAATTACAATATTAATGTCCAAGATTTCTTTATGTGATCCTTAATTTAAAGATTCTATTCAATTAAAAATGCTGTGGCTAATCTTCAATTAAACAAAACTATAGATTACTTAGACATTAGTTTTTATTTTAAAGTATATAAAATTCTTAGGTGATCCTTAACATAATATATATAATTTTACTAAATCAAGATTGTTGTGGCTAAGTCTTAATTCAATAAAACTATATGAATCACTAGACATCATTTTTTTTTATTATTGCTAATACTTTATGTAATAATTAAATTTTATATGCTAAAAATACTTTCGTATGTATAGAATAACACAAGTATACATACAAAGGCAATCTCCAGTACTCTCAAAAGAAAAACAAAATTTATAATTGGCAATATGCAAATTAAGTAGATAACAAGCAAATTGCATTATCATCTTAGTGCCATTATATTATGTCTTCACGTGTAAGAGATAAACAAAAGCATTTTTTTTTAATCTGCCAAAAGTGAAATAACAAAACAAAAGGCTTTTCTTATATTTTACTGGGTTTAAACATGAGAAAGTTATCTTCAAGTCGAATAACGTACTTTGACCAAACTAGGTCTCTACACTTCTGCCAGAAGTGAAATAACAAAACAAAAGGCTTTCTTATATTTTACTGGATTTAAACATGAGAAAGTTATTTCAAGTCGAATAACGTACTTTGACCAAACTAGGACTCTACACTTCTGCCAGAAGTGAAATAACAAAACAAAAGGTTTTCTTATATTTTACTGGGTTTAAACATGAGAAAGTTATCTTCAAGTCGAATAACGTACTTTGACCAAACTAGGTCTCTACACTTCTGCCAGAAGTGAAATAACAAAACAAAAGGCTTTCTTAAATTTTACTGGATTTAAACATGAGAAAGTTATCTTCAAGTCGAATAACGTACTTTGACCAAACTAGGTCTCTACACTTCTGCCAAAAGTGAAATAACAAAACAAAAGGCTTTTCTTATATTTTACTGGGTTTAAACATGAGAAAGTTATCTTCAAATCGAATAACGTACTTTGACCAAACTAGGACTCTACACTTCTGCCAGAAGTGAAATAACAAAACAAAAGGCTTTTCTTATATTTTACTGGGTTTAAACATGAGAAAGTTATCTTCAAGTCAAATAACGTACTTTGACCAAACTAGGTCTCTACACTTCTGCCAGAAGTGAAATAACAAAACAAAAGGCTTTCTTATATTTTACTGGATTTAAACATGAGAAAGTTATCTTCAAGTCGAATAACGTACTTTGACCAAACTAGGTCTCTACACTTCTTCCAGAAGTGAAATAACAAAACAAAAGTTTTTTCTTATATTTTACTGGGTTTAAACATGAGAAAGTTATCTTCAAGTCGAATAACGTACTTTGACCAAACTAGGTCTCTACACTTCTGCCAAAAGTGAAATAACAAAACAAAAGGCTTTTCTTATATTTTACTGGGTTTAAACATGAGAAAGTTATCTTCAAGTCGAATAACGTACTTTGACCAAACTAGGACTCTACACTTCTGCCAGAAGTGAAATAACAAAACAAAAGGCTTTTCTTATATTTTACTGTGTTTAAACATGAGAAAGTTATCTTCAAGTCAAATAACGTACTTTGACCAAACTAGGTCTCTACACTTCTGCCAGAAGTGAAATAACAAAACAAAAGGCTTTCTTATATTTTACTGGCTTATATTTTACTGGGTTTAAACATGAGAAAGTTATCTTCAAGTCGAATAACGTACTTTGACCAAACTAGGTCTCTACACTTCTGCCAGAAGTGAAATAACAAAACAAAAGGCTTTCTTATATTTTACTGGATTTAAACATGAGAAAGTTATCTTCAAGTCGAATAACGTACCTTGACCAAATTAGGTCTCTACACTTCTGCCAAAAGTGAAATAACAAAACAAAAGGCTTTTCTTATATTTTACTGGGTTTAAACATGAGAAAGTTATCTTCAAATCGAATAACGTACTTTGACCAAACTAGGACTCTACACTTCTGCCAGAAGTGAAATAACAAAACAAAAGGCTTTTCTTATATTTTACTGGGTTTAAACATGAGAAAGTTATCTTCAAGTCAAATAACGTACTTTGACCAAACTAGGTCTCTACACTTCTGCCAGAAGTGAAATAACAAAACAAAAGGCTTTCTTATATTTTACTGGATTTAAACATGAGAAAGTTATCTTCAAGTCGAATAACGTACTTTGACCAAACTAGGTCTCTACACTTCTGCCAAAAGTGAAATAACAAAACAAAAGACTTTTCTTATATTTTACTGGGTTTAAACATGAGAAAGTTATCTTCAAGTCGAATAACGTACTTTGACCAAACTAGGACTCTACACTTCTGCCAGAAGTGAAATAACAAAACAAAAGACTTTTCTTATATTTTACTGGGTTTAAACATGAGAAAGTTATCTTCAAGTCAAATAACGTACTTTGACCAAACTAGGTCTCTACACTTCTGTCAGAAGTGAAATAACAAAACAAAAGGCTTTCTTATATTTTACTGGATTTAAACATGAGAAAGTTATCTTCAAGTCGAATAACGTACTTTGACCAAACTAGGTCTCTACACTTCTGCCAAAAGTGAAATAACAAAACAAAAGGCTTTTCTTATATTTTACTGTGTTTAAACATGAGAAAGTTATCTTCAAGTCGAATAACGTACTTTGACCAAACTAGGTCTCTACACTTCTTCCAGAAGTGAAATAACAAAACAAAAGGTTTTTCTTATATTTTACTGGGTTTAAACATAAGAAAGTTATCTTCAACCTTTCTTGGTTAACCGACATGTAATTCAACCCTTAGACCCAGATCATATACATCATTTCATATCCGAAAAACAACATTTGAAATAACAAAATGATATAAAAACATTTTCACATGTGATTTCTATTGTTAGATGGCTTCAAAATTTTCAAAAATCAGATCTGTAAATCAAGATCCATTTTGAACACATTTTATTGCAAATCGAAAACCAACAAGGCAAAGTTAAACAATCGCTCTGATACCAAATTTAAGAGATAATAGAGCAATAGCGCAGTGTAAATATAGAATCGACATACCTCCAGTCATTGTCGAAGTTTGTCGGAGTGTTGGCGTCGTCGGAGTTTGTTTTCCATTTTCGACGAGTCTTTAAGCACTCAAAATATCTTATTATAGATGGTGTGAGTTTTTTGAGAAGATTTTTGTGCTTAGGGACCATCCAGAGTTCCTCTTTTATACTTCTCGTCCATCAGAAGCTGTTGTCGAGAAGTTACGAAAATTGGACGGAAGTTGTGGAAGTTACAGTGGATAGGGTTGGTTACAAGGATCATTTCAAAAGTTCAAATTTTGAACTTTCAACATTAACCACTTCACTACATCCTCATTTCCACCAGCACGAATCACCAATTTTCCTTCCTTCGCTCCAATAACGCCACCCAAAACTGGGGCATCAACAGCCCAGCAATCCCTCTCTCGGGCAGCATAGAAAATTTTCTTAGCAAGAACCGGGTGACTACTCGTATGATCAATAATGACAGTATTTTGATTTAGAAATGAAACCAAATTATCTAAGACAATTTGTCGAACATCTGATGGGTGTCCCAACATAGTGAAAATTACATCATTACTCGAAAGATTGACTGGGAAATCAGCAAGAAGAGCACCTTGAGATTGAAGATGAGCAACTTTAGAAGGATTGCAGGCGTAGATTGTGACGGAATAGCCAGCAGAGAGAAGGCGAGAAGCCATGGCGCCATCCATTACTCCGGTACCTATCCATCTTATTCGGGTTCGGATCGGGTTAATCGGAGCCTGGTAGGAAGTCATCGTTGGAGTTTGTGATACTGTAGAAAGAAAAAGCTGAAGAAAGAAGAACAACTTTTTGTTCAATGATTGAAGTTGTGTAAAATTGAGCACACGAGTATTTGTGTTGACATATGCATTCCCTTAGTCCAACTCTACGTGACATCATTTTACTTAACACCGTCTTAATTTATGTGACATATTTTTTTTTATGTATATTTAAGAGAATGACATATTTTTTTATTAATTATTTGATGGCATCATATTTATTTTATTTTTATTAAATCTCACTTATTAAAAAAAGATAACTAAAAGATAAACATTAAAGTGACTTTAAGAGAATAATTTTGTAAACTTTACAAAGACATGATTTATTTCTTAAACTCTGTATCTAATTAAATGACGCTACATAAAAATGAGATGGAGGAAGTAATTTAAAATATCTGATCTAAAATGCTTTTTATATACTCTTTTCGTTTCGTGTTACTTGATTGTTGTTGACTTAACATTTTCTTTACAAAGACATGACTTATTTCTTAAACTTTATATCTGATTAAATGACGCCACATAAAAATGAGACGGAGAAAGTAATTTAAAATATGTGATCTAAAATACTTCTTATATACTCTTTTCATTTCGTGTTGCTTGATTTTTGTTGACTTAATATTTTCTTTACAAAAATACTCTTAATTTATATGACTAACTTTTCCTTAATCGATCCTGAAAATAATGACGTATTTTTATATATTGTAATAATTTAATTTTAAAATGTCTTATTTTACCTTTAACGAACACAAACTTCTTGGACTTTTATTTTAGACCACAAATTTTAAATTTTTTACTTTTACCATGTTTGTATGGTGGATTGCTATTCTACGTGAATCCATATTCGAAGGACATCATACCAAAGTCGTACAATTAGGGATTTTTCTTTCTTATACTACATCAAGTCAAAGTAGCTCACATAAATTAGGATGGATGGAGTATTTTTAAGTGGCTTATTTCAATAAATTAGTCTTATTACTTATACTTTAAAAATATAAATTTAAGTATTACACACTTTATATAATCATTAATGATAAGGATAGTATTCAAAGAACATGATATAAAATTCTTTAAATTTCATAAACTGAACAAGTAAATTATCAAAAATAATTGTTTTAATTTATTCCAAATCTATTTTATTTTAGTTATCATAAACTATGTAGTATTAATTTCTTTATTTGGTTAATTTTCTTTAGGATAGATCAATTGTCAATCCAAGTGTTTGGTCAAATTTTTGCTGTAATTACAATGTATTAATATATAATTTATTTTACAAATAATTTATATATATTTCATAAAAAGGTCAATTTGTTTGTGTGTATATTTTGAAAATTTTCATGAGAATGATATAAAAATTTATGTTATTTTGTTTCAACTTTAGGTGAATTGTTTGTAAAATAAAAAAAATATCAAAATCAAAATAGTAAATTATTTGATGATATTCAAAATTCCTAAAATTAACAAAACATAGAGAGAATTATCTTTTTGGATACAAATTTTACTTTTTAAAAAGTTCAAATACTTCTTTTTTATCTTCAAACTTTATTATAATGTCCTTCATGTTTTTCGTGCCCAAATATATAAAAAAATACTTGTCTTTCTATCGTGGTATTTTTATTTATGTATTGAAAGATCACAAGAATCATTATGATACGAGCTAATTTATTATCAGAAAAAATTGATCACCGTTAAAAAATAAAGTTATACTCTCTTTATTTTAAAATAAATAAATTTTTGAGCTATTTTTCAATGTCCAAAATAAATAAATTGTTCACTCTTCAAGAGATATATTGAAAATTTGTTTCAAATTTACCCTTTTATTTAATGAGGTTTTTAAATACTTTACATTTTTCTAGGAGAGTAATTTAAGTAGGAATGGCAATGGGGGGTGCGGTGTGGGTGCGGTGCGGGTATTTTCATAACCCGTGAATTTGATAACCGCATCGCATCACATATCTTTTAAACCCGTATAAATCCGCACTGCATACATACCTGTGCGCACCCGCACCACACCGCACTGAGTACCTAAATTCTTTTTTCGGTCTTTACTAATTCACTAGAAGGACAATTAATAAAGATAAAAACAATTATGATTATCCTTGAATTTTTACTCCTATTTATTTCTAAAGTAATAGTTTGATTGACTTATTTATCCTTGAAAAGGATAATGATTATGGTCCAGTGGAAATGTAACAATAATTAGAGCAACAAAGAAACATCCATAGCTGCTGCTCCCATGAGTCTTACAATGAAAACGTCATTATCAGTAAGTAAATTAAGAGGAGATGATATTTCTTCTGTCTTGGTCTCATTAAAACAGTAAACAGATGTCTAACCCGCACCGCAGAAAATATTTTTTACTTTTGATCCGCACCGCACCACACCTCAATCGCACTTATCTAAACCCGCCCCTTTCCGCACACACTAAAATCTGCACCGTCCCATTGCCATCTCTAAATTTAAGAACAATTAAAAAAATAATAATGAAAAGTAAAATATAATTTATGTCCTAAGAAATTTTTCTTAAGGGGAATGTTATACCCAAACAATTTAATTATTTTGAAATGAAAGGAGTATATATACTAATAATGAGTTACCAGCTACCATAAAGATTAAAGAAAACATGTATCAATTGAATTGCCATATAATTTATACAAAATGTTATTTTCATTCGATAACAACTTCTTGATATTTACGAGGTTATAAGAAGGCAGGGGCAGCTCAAGTAAGATAGTGGTCTAAGGGCAAAATCAAATGGAGGTCTTAAATTTTTATAAAAAAAAATATTTATTTAACAAAATCTATTTTAAAAATTATATACTTGCTTTCTTTTAATAATTTTCTTTTAATTAGTAAGATGATCAATGCATTTAATTATTCTCCAGATAAAATACTCCAAATATATAAAATATCTTCTAATAATACTTTTATCATATATAAAAATTTTATTATTTTGTACATAATATATATTATCACTTAAAAGTGAGGCTCCTCAAATTTGGAGGTCTTAAATAGTGCCTTTTTTTCAAAGGGGTAGAGCCGCCCCTGTAAGAAGGACGCTACTTAAAAGATTTTCACGTTCAAATGATGACAACTTCTTGATTTGTATACCTTTGACCCTTTCATTGATAAATTCTCATTTATTCGACTACTCACTGGTAATTATCAATTTTTATTTTATGACACAAAAGAAGTCCAATAATATATATTACTTAATATATACATTGAATATTGTGGATAAACGTGCAAGGCACATTCGATAAAATTAGTCTATATCTATAATCTATATCTATCTATCTATATCTATAATTTATAATCTATAATCTATAATCTATATCTATATCTATAATTTATATTTATATTTATAATATATTAAAAATGTGAAGATCCTTTAAAAAACGATTTGAACTTTTTATCCTTCACTAAAAGTTCATGCTTTAGACAAAATCATCTTTTTATTATTTTTTTATTTATTGTAATATTTTATTATAATATATAAAATTAAGGAGTCCTATCATATATGGTAAAGAAAAATATTTGATATAAACGTTTCCTTATAAAACATAAAAACCAACAATAAGTAATTTCTTTTTTAGAACGTTCTTTTTTTAAGGAAAAATTTTCTTTATAAATCAAAAAGTCATGTTCTTTTTTATAAAATTTAGATGGATCGAAAACTTAGCAAAAGCTTATTTTAAGTGCCAATTTTTATTATTTATAATATATCTATATTAGTTAACATTGCAGTATCGTATCTTAATAGAATTAGAATAAGATCGAGAACAGCATAATCATGTGGTATCTTGCATTAAATAATTTTTCTAATGCAAATAACTAGGTATATAGGACATGTAAAGTACAATAAATAACCTATTTTTTGCCATGTTGTTAGTTATAAATTTAATTTATATTTATAGTTTATTCTTTATTAAACAAGGATAGCAAATTGCAAAATACAACAAATGGTGAATTCAATATATATATATATATATATATATATATATATATATTAGTGGTTAATTTACTCGAATAGAATTGAAATATTAGCAAACTATGAAGAATCTTGTTGAATTTTTACAATATTGGTTTAATATTTTTTGAACTACTTACGATATGCACAAACACACGTTAGATAGTCATATATTTGTGCGATTGTGAGCTTAGTTGATAGGTCTCATTTATTTATTCGAAGTTTTGAGTATTGTTGATTTTCCTAAGATTTAAATAAAAATCATATTTCATTACATTGAATATATTTTTGCAAAGTAGCTTGAAAGTATTTACTGTAGTCCAATTGATTTTGACTGTTTTTTTTGTAGTAACTGCATTTCTGATAGGAATGACTTTCCGGTAAATTTTGTTAAATTATCTTTTTTTTTTTAAATTATTATTTACTGATATTAGATGCGCTTAGAGGAAAAATCTACTAGAATGGCTAGAGCATGTTTTCTTTTATAATATCGAAGTGATTTTATAAAATTTAACTCATTGAAGTGAAGGTACACGCGCGGAGCGCGTATTCTAAATTAGTCTGTATCTATAATATATTAAAAATGTGAAGACCTTAGAAAAGTGATTTGAACTTTTTGCCCTTCATTAAAAGCCCCCTCTTTAGACAGAATCGTCTTTTCACTATTTTCCTCAAATTATTATTTAGTTATTATTAATATTAGAACTTTGAAATTAATTAAAATCCTTATTTGAGTTAGAAAAGAAAGTTCTAAATTAATTCAAATCTTACCATATATGTAATTTATTAATAAATTAAATAAATAAAAAATAATGTTGATTTGAATTGAAAAGAACAAGAAAAAGAAGGTCGAAAGCAAAAAAGAGCAAAAAAAAGAAGGAAAATACGTAATTGAAAACAAAATTAAATTGAATTGAAAAGGAAAAAGAAAACGTGTGGAGGAAAAGACAAAAAAAAAAAAAAAAAAAAAAAAAAAAACAAAACATAAAAACAAAAAAGATTTACATTAAATAAATACAAATTGAATTGACAAAGAAGGAAAGTAAACTAAACCTAAATTTTTTTATAAATTGAGAATTCTTCCTTTCTACAATAATACTTCCACAATATAGTTCTCAAATATTTATTTTTTATTATCGTTGTTTATAAATTTGATTGTGATTTAAGGTATGTTTTCTAAAATTTTTGTTTTTGATGTTTACAATCATGATAATATCTATGATTAAAGAAATAAATTTGCTTGTGATTTGAGGTAACTTTTTAAAAATTTTAATTAGTATGTTCTTGAAGTTTATAATAATAAATCATCATGTATTCGTGATAGACAATTGCTAATTAAGAAGTTTTTGTGAAATATTAACAATATTTACGATCAAAGAGGCAAATTTTCTTTTGAGTTGAGGTAAGTTTTCTAAAATTTTAGTATGTTTTTTATGTTATACAAATAAATTATCATGTATTTTTATTAGACTTCTACTAATTGAGAAGTTCTCTTTTATGATTTTTGTATGATCTTGAAGTTTATATTATAAATTATCAGCTATTCTGGATAGGTAATTGATAATTGAGATGTTTTTTGAGATATTTTTTATATATGACTTATATACAATAAATAATTTGAAATTCACTTATTTACAATTTTGACCAAATTCTTTGGATTATATTTCATCATAAGAAATTGGTTACCCACTCTAATTGTATACAAATTTCTTTTTTTTTTCTTTTATCCACGTGAGATATTAGGAGATTTAGTTAAATTAACAATCTAGCTTTTAGAAAAGTACTAACTGAATTGAATTCTAATGATATCATATAATTTTATCCAAAAATAAAATTAAAATAACTGAAAGTCGAATTTTAATCCAATGCCTATATATTTATAGTATAATAGGCATGTTTATTTATTAATCAATATATATTTATAGTTTACACGATGAAGATAAACTTATAGGTGGTAGATGAATTTACATGTGGTAGATGAATGTCGGTCGACTTTGAGGAATTTTTTTAGATAAAGGTTAGGTTTAATTGTATTGTATTTATATCTTTATTTTGAGAATTTTTTTGGTGTAAAGGTTAAGTTTAGTTATATTATTTTGATATCTCTATTATAGTATTATTTTGTTATAGTTCACAGGTGGTAGATGAGTGTCAGGCTTTGAGGAAATTTTTGTGTAAAGTTAGATTTAATTATATTAATTGGATGTCTCTATCATCGTATTGTTATGTTGCAGTTTACAGGTGGTAGATGAATGTCGATAGACTTTGACAAATTTTTTAGTTTACAGGTGGTAGATGAATGTCGATCGACTTTGACAAATTTTTTTAGTAAAGGTTAGGTTTAGTTAATTAAATCTCCAAAAGATGTTGAATTTAATTATTGTATTCCTTTATTATTTAAACAAATATCCTATTTAGTGCAATCTTGAACTCAACAAAGTGAGGTACACGCGCGAGTCACGTACACCTAAACTAGTTATATTAAAAATGTGAAGATCCTTAGAAATATTGTTTGAGCTTTCTATCCTTCATTAAAAATTTTCACAATAGACCTAATTGATTTTTTACCGTTTTCTTAAATTTATAATGCATATATGGAAAATTTTGTAACTCCTAAAATAAATTGAAAAGTGAGGCACAAAGTAGTTGAAAAAAAAACTATAAATAGTAGAAAAATTATTATTCCTAAATATTACTCCCTTCGTTTAAAAAAGAATAGTCTACTTTCCTTTTTAGTCCGTTTAAAAAAGAATGATCCCTTTTCTTTTTTGATAATACTTTAATTTCAACTTTCCACATGACATGTTTAGGCCCACAAGATTAAAGAGTATTTTGGTACATTTGACACAATTTTAATTTAAGGCCACAAAATTCAAAAGTCTTTTTTATTTTCTTAAACTTTGTGTCAAATCAAAGTAGGTCATTCTTTTTTAAATGGAGGGAGTACGAAATAATTTATAGGACACCTAAAAAAAAAGATGGATATAAGGAATTAATTCCTTTTCAAAAGGACACAACTTTAAAAGAGGAAAACTCCTACAAGAATTTTTTTTTTAAGTCTTTTCTTCTCACAAAAAATTTATGATAAGTAGTCAAACTTTTACTTATATCAAGTAAAATTATAATTTAAATTTTTGTCCTAATAAATTTTGGTTATTGAAATTTTTCTTATTTGAAAAAATTCTTTAGAATTTTAATTAATTTAGAATTGCTTTCTTTACTTGAATTAAATATCACAATTAAAAATTTAAAATACCTTTTATTCTCACAATTTTTTCTCTCTCTATATTTTAGGATTTCAACCATCTTAGACTTATATTTTATACAAATTCTTCCTTATTTGAATTAAGTATCAAAATTAAAACACCTCATATCTAATATTTTTTTCACGTTCTCTCTTCTTTTCTCAGTAATACCTCATCTTTTGGTTTGTATCTTTCTCACAATTAAAAATTAAATTTGTTTAATTTATGCAGAACTTTTTGTTTATGTATAGAATAGATGTTTGAATTCTGTTTTTTCTTTCTTTAGTAGTGACCTTAGGTGGAACATTATTTATTTGATTATGTTTTTCACGTGGCTTTTGACAAAACACCAATGGAATATTTGACAAGAATAATATGAAGTTTGGGATATTTTGAGGGAAATTTGGTTGTGATTTATGTGAAAAGTTATGGACCCTTCGAGTTTAAGCGTGGTGTTGTTGACTGTTGGGGAGGACCTTTTCATCTTGCGATGATCGACGTGACTATTGTTAAATCCACGGGCATACTGAATTGTACCTTGGCGTTTTAGATGTGTATTTACAGGAACTTACTCCTACTACGCGTTGGTGGCCTTATAACAAATTTATGGATTGTTATGTATTCGTGGTCATGAGGTTTGTAAATTTTGAATTTTTATTTTATTTTATATTCCTTTTTTAAAAAATATTTTGGTCTTTTTTCTAGATTTTTATTGTATCAGAAACTCCTATATATTTTTTGTTTTGTTTGTATGTAATGGATGTCGTTAGGTGCAAAAATTTAGGAAAGCTAATAAAAGTCATTCATAGGATATAGAACAAGGAAATTAAATCTGCAATTCTGATAACTGTTTCCTAATTTTTCAATCAATTGTATTCATATGGTTTCAATCAATTGTATTCATATGGTGTTAGGTTTCTGCTGTTGCTAAACTAATGTTTTTAATATATTGCAGAAAAATATTCTGAAACTTTTGGCTGCATAGCTTCTATGGAGATTGTTTCCTACTTATTTATATAGACATATGAAAGAGGAAAACACGATGAAGCCTCTTTGATATTTGCAATTAAGTTTTCGAAGATACAATGAATCCTCTTAAATGTTTATCATTATTAATTAAGAAATTGTTAAATTATCTGTCATTGAAAATTTAAAATTTATATTAAATAATTTGAGATAAACGTGCAACGTACGTTATCATAGACTAATGTTTATAATTATGTGTGCATACTTCCGGTCTTGGCTAAATATTATTATCATGTATGTAAATTTTTTTCTTTCAATTTTATCTTGGCTATAGTTAATTCTATATTGATTTTAAGAGTAAGTAATTCAAGATAATTTTCTCAGGGATTTTAATAGAAGCAGAGTTAAAACTCTAGTTACCAGTTCAACGAAACTCACTTAATTTGGTCAAAATTATATAAACATTAAAATATTTACTTGATATGTATAAATGATTTATTACAAATGGGTAAGCTGCATTCTTTAAAACCCTAGAGTCTAAAAATAGAGCCCTAGAGTAATGTAGAAAACTTTTTGCGGCTTTGTATTAATTTTATTGAAACTAAAATGTTGTTAGGTTAAATGAGTTAATAAATGTATTATTAAAAGAAGAGAAAAAACATCTTTTTCCCCTGAACTTGTTCTCCAAACTCACTTTAGCACTTAAACTTAACTTTCGTTTATTTACCTCCTTTAACAACTTTAAAGTGAATTTTTTTCCACCCTAAAAAATTATATCACTCTCACTACAGAGAGTGAAGTACACACACCCACGTCATTGCCAAATCAGTACCACATCAGTGCCATGTCATTTTCACGTAAAAAAATATAATTTATTTTAAAAAGTAATCCCACACACATATTATTTTTATATTTTTTTTTAAAACAAAAAAAAATATATTTACTATTTTTATATATATATATATAGTATATATATATATATATATATTTATTTATAATATATATATATTAAAATATATATATATATATATATCCACCCCACCCCACCCCTCCTTCTTCAAATCAGATTCCCCCCTCCCCCGCTCTTCCAGCCGCTCCCCCCTCCTCTCCCCGCACCTATTTTTTCTTCTTGTTAGACCATGCCCCCCACCCCCCACCCACCCTGCCCCCTTCCTTTCTCCCCTTCCAACTTTCACCCCTGCCAAAAAAAATGCCTCGACCTTCAATTTTTTCATTTTCCCCATTAACATCATTAGAGAACAACTATGAACACACTAATTTAAAATTTTTCCACATTATTTCAACCTTAACTTCAAAATACTTGCAAATTCAGTTTATTATTATTATGCAAATAAAAAAAAATAAATTAAAGTGAAGATTTTTTTTGCAAGAATTAGATAGACCTTACTAAAATTTTGCTTTGTTTTCATCTTTGTGTTTGTTGGTAGAGTTTTTTGAAATATATATTGAAGAAGAATTTGAAGGTTGAAGAATCTCTTGAAGATGATGATGATGATGGTGGTGGGGTGGGGAGGGAATGGAGTGGGGTAGGGAGGGGGTGATGGGAACGAGTATAAAGAAGAAGATGAAGTTGGGTTGTTTCTTATTTTTTTTTTAATTATATATATATATATATAATAATAATAATAATAATAATAATAATAATAATAATAATAATAATAATAATAAAGTGGGTCCTTTTTCAAAAAAAAAATTCACTCGCTTTCTTTTTTTGGCCACGTTAGCTATAAGGGGGGGAAAAAATTCACTTTAAAGTTATTAAGGGGGGTAAATAAACAGAAGTTAAGTTTAAGTATTAAAGTGAGTTCGAAAGACAAGTTCAGAGAAAAAAGATGTCTTTTCTCAAAGAAGAATAAGATATCCAGCTAGGAGATCATCACAAGGAGTTTTTTAGCGTGTTAAGTATATTTTATAGATAATAGTAATAGTTAAATGATGTTGTTGTTCTAAGAAAATAAAATAATTTAAGCATTTTCCAAAATATGAATGACAATTTCGAAAATTTACACAAGAAAGGTAGCTTCAATATAAACAACTAAGTCTTTATACAAGTCAGAATACATAGTTTGATCTCTTTCTTTAAAAAAATTGCCATATGCTCTTCTCGTTACAACAATTTTTTGTTTCAATATCATCTCAACAAATTCTAATATTTTTTTTTGACAAAAAGAAAATTCATGTCAAGAAACTGTATAAAACAAAGAGGAGGACAACAAGGAGTATAGTCCCAACCCCAACAAGCCTTGTCCATCATATGCAACCAGGGTGTACGTGACTGGGTTAAATTTATCGTTTTTAAATATCAAATCAAATTATTTGTGTCAGATTTTTCTGATAATAAAGTCTTCATCGTACAAATATATAATTAATGTATGCTTAGAATATTTCTTCTAGCAAGATACAACTATCTAGGTATTCCTTAAGAAAATATCACAATATGAAATACGTTATGACTATAAAATATTCAATAAAAATAATAATAAAATTGTATAAAATATATATTGCGTATTAATAAGTTAGAATAAACAATTATAATTTAAAAATATTAAGTCATACTAACATAAGTTTATTAAATATTAATCATATGACTAAATATTAAATAGAAAGATAACTTTAGGCTATGTATTTAAACAAAATTAAAGAATAGATATCAAGCATTTTATCATTCCTGATTTTTTCGCTGAATATTTTTGTTAGCATTAATATTAATTTGAGCTTTATTTGAGGTACTAATAGCTATGGGCTATAAATTTATTGAATCATTCACAATTCTAAGTTTAAATTTGAAATAATATGTTGAAAGATAAAAACAATGAAAGAGTTTAAGAAATATTTATAAATTACATCACAATAAATAATTTTATGTATTAAATATTTTTAAAATTTGTATAAATATAATATCAATTTGGTTCGGATTGATTTGACTTTTTTTAGTTAAACTCAAATCACACTACTAAAAAAAAGGGAAAAATCGACCACAAGTGGTCGGTTTTCCCCAATTTTCGACCACAAAATCGATCAAAGTGTGTGGTTAGTAAAGTAGTGGTAGTTTTTTAAAAACTGACCACAAGTGGTCGTTTTTTTTAAAAATATATATATATTTTTAAAATTTATTATTATTTTATTAAAATTAAAAAAAATAATTTTAAGAAAAAAAACTGACCACTTGTGGTCGATTTTATATTAACTTAATTAATTAATTTATTGAAAAACCGACCACAAGTGGTCGTTTTTTATTAAATTAATTAATTAAATTTAATAAAAAACTGCCACTTGTGGTCGGTTTTCTGCAATTTTTTTTTAAAAAACCGACCACTTGTGGTCGTTTTTTCTGAGATTTTTTTTAAAAAAAATAAAAATCAAAGCCCAAATACAACATGCAACAACAACAATGCAATACAACAATAACCAAATGTAAATACAGCAGCAACAACAACAAAAAACCAAATGTAAATACTTTTAAAAGTGTACAACACATACAAAATGTTCAACAAAAGTGAGTATAAAAAAACTACAACAATAGTTTCAAACAACAAAATGTCTAAATTCAAAGTACAACACATACAAAAAAAAAAAACTAAAAGTCATTATCATCGAATTCGTCCTCGTCTTCCATATCCTCATCCGTGCTGAAATCATCCAGGGGGCCTAGACCTTTTGCAGCCCGAACTGCATCACCAGGACACGGAGGAATAACCCCTGCAGTCTGAATGAAAGAGCTGAACTGTTGCTGCAACATCCTAATTTGTGATGTTGTTGCCTCTTCCGTCTTCTTCTGCCTCTCTCTATGTGCATCAAACTCTTCAATGAATTTAGAAATTATTTTTTCTAGTCTTTCAATGGTTTCTCTATCAACTGAAGAGCTAGAGTATGCAGCGCCGGACGAATACCTAATATTATCGCTAAAAATATTTTTGTGGTATCCGTAGAAATGACCTCTATTTACAGGACCCACAACTTTTGCCCATAACTCCTCCTCTACATGTTGGGGTATTGTGTCATCCTGACTTTCAAAGTATATTCGTCCTATTCACCAACAAGACGTGTATATTCGTCCTATATTCAAAGTAAAGTTAATACTAAAAGTCAAAAAATATTAAAGTAGTTATAATTGAATAATATCAACTTTGAGAAAAAGATTCATAAATTCAAAATTTATTTATTACGTGGATAAATTTTGCACGAGCTTCAACTCAGACATCTTCATCAGTCGGATTCTTTTTCTTTCTCAGATGAGTCTCCTCGAATAGCTCATCAGTTGGTATTTTCCGACCCTTTTCTTTTTCCTGGATATGAAAGAATTATCAATGTTCAAATAATAAAATTTTTTAAATAGAAACAACAATTAAAACTGTAAAAGTTACATACAAATTTTTCCAGTACAACAAAAGTACTTCTGGCACCCGCAGTATGTAGGGAGCCACCCTTGGATGATGCCCGAGATTTCTTTCCCTTTTTCCTCAACAATTGGTATTCTTGGCTACTCCAATGGCGAAGATATAGTTGCCATGCGTCTTCAATAATCCCCTTAGGTTTTACCAATTTGGTTCGGGCATAATCCAAGAGACCGTTAAATCTAGCTATACATCTTATGAAAAAGTTTCTCTTTATAAGAAATGTATTTGCATCATTCCACCAGTAAAATTTCTACAGTAAAAATATAGTATTCAATCTTTTGTTCTAATAAAGTGTTAATAAGTAGTCGATAAGTTAAATCCTTACCTTAAATTCTTCAAACATTCTTTTCCTGTCCATTTATGGAACCTTTTGCCAGCTGGTCCAGTAGCCGTTGAAGTGCCGAGAAATGCATATTCGCACCTTTTTTCCAACTCCAGCATCCGGCCTAAACCTACAACACAAGATCAAACAGTAATTTCACAGAGCATAATAATATAGTAATGAAAAAATGAATAACGTTATTATATTTAGAAATCTTATCCTCTCGCAAATGGAACAAGATAAATCCTTTCAGAATCATCTCTGTCTCCTAGCTACCTAGTAAGTGATGGTAGATGCACTGGCGTGGGCAGATCTGAAGCACCAGATGGAGTGCCTCCAAGCTGAAGATCCGACAACCCAATAGATCTAGCAGAATCACTGTGCGAAGATGCGTGACTGCTGCAGGAGGGTATTGATGATGGTAGATGTCTGGCGGTGGCATGGTCATAGGAGAAGAATGAGTCGGTGTAGACCCATGAAATGGCCCCACATACATAGGAGTAGGTATCGAATCCTCAGACGACCTAGAATATGAGGGTTGTGTTGTCGCGTCAGCAAATCGACCCTCAGATATATGAATACCTGTCGGTCATCTATAAGGCGGAGGTTGTCTTTTCTTTTTTGGTTTCGTAGTATCAACTTTTCCCTTACCCTTGTCACCTCTGCTTGACATCTAAATTATGTTAAGTTAACAAGTAGTTAGTTCCTACAAAATGAATATATAAGGAAACATTCCAAGTAACTAATTTCAAGTTACTAATTCACATTTCAAATCACTCCAACAACACGAGATATAGACAAGAATATTTTTATTACTATATAAATCATGAAAAAGTGAAAACAACAATCTTAAATAGTATATTACATATCAATCTTAAACAAGAAACATAAAGGTAAATATATAGTACAAAACATAAAGACATCAATACATAATAAATACAACCTACACAATTAATCCTCCTCTTCTGAAGACTCTCCACTAAATCATTCACCCTCTTCGGAGGTTTCCTCATCTCCTACCCACTCAACCTCTTTTTTCGCAATATTAACTTCATTAAATATATTTTTCGGGTGATTCAAACCATTCACTAATTCAACGTCCATTGGTTGGTGATCAATTTGCATTTTATTTTGATACGCAGTCTCTAGCACATTTTCAACTTCCACCCGGCCTATAGGCTTTATTTTGATTACAGTCCACCAATCAGACTTGTCATTGCGCAACGGATAAGGAGCATAATATACTTGTTTAGCATTTTGCGCTAGAACAAATGGATCGTAAATAGGATACGACCTATTGTGCTTCACTTCAATGATGTTATACTCCTTATGTACTTTTGTGTCTCTTGTGCTTGGATCAAACCACTTACATCGAAAGAGGATAATTTTTTTTATTGGAAAACCAACATACTCCAGTTCTAAGATCTCGTGTATGATGTCAAAGTAATCAACACCATCATCACCCTTAACCCAAACACCACTATTATTTGTTTTCCTTTTTCTGGAGTATTGTTCGGTGGAAAATTTAAACCCATTTACTTTGTATTGGGACATTGCATTAGCTTCAACTGGACCCAAAGAAATATCTCTCAAGAGCTGATCGTATGCGACTGCATTTGGTGAATGGTGTACCTAAAAATATTATACATATATATATTTTAGTTGAGAAATGTGTAAATATTTAAACTTTGTAGAAATATTAATACACTTACGAACCTCATTTTTAAATCATTTTGCAAAGGATGCATACACTTGATTTTTGTGGAATTGATTCTTAAATGAAATGAACATCCAACATGCGAAACACAATTAGTTTCTTTAAGGGAATGAGTAAACAAATAAGATATGTTAAAATTTTAATCCCCTTACTTCAGAAAGGGCTCAATTTCTGGACAATTCAGCAAGACATACAAAGTTTCTAATTTGCGCTCCGTGGGAGTGAGCCGGCGAGGTATGATATTTTTAGACTTACAATCAGATTGATTGAAAATTGATATCGGTTGCATATGAGGCTCATTCACATCGTCCCGATGACAATTCGGTCGGTTTCTTGAACAAACAACTTCATCACGAAAGTAGTATGAACAAAATTGAGAAGTTTCTCTTGCAAGATATGCCTCAACTATAGAGCCTTCTACCCTATGTTTGTTTTTGGGATCCCTTTTCAATTTTCCAATTGCCCTGTACAATCTTAAGATTAGATGTTTACTATATTTAAAAAAGATATGTATGAATTTAAATATGTTGCAAATTCTTACCGTTCGAATGGATACATCCACCTAGTTTAAATTGGACCGCGTAGCTAAGTTTCGTGCACAAGGTAAATGGAAAGATGTTCCATCATATCAAAAAACGCTGGCGGGAAAATCTTCTTCATCTTGTTGATGATAACAAAATATTACTTTCCATTCGCGCCAAATTTTCTTCTTTTAAAGTGGTGTCACATAAGTCTTTAATGAACAAACTGATCTCTGCTATTGATTTCCATATGTTTTCAGGTAAACCAATAAAAGCAATTGGAAGTAATTGTTCATTGAAAAAATGGCAATCATGACTTTTCATTTCATGCAAGATTCCTTTTGTCATATTAACCCTCTTTCCTAAATTTGAGATATATCCATCGGGCATCTTCAAACTTTGAACCCACTCACATATTTGATGCTTTTGGTCTAACTTGAATGTAAAACTAGCCTTGGACTTAAGAACATCGCCGTTGGGCCCCTGCTGTAAGTGTAATTCTCTGCGATTGTAATATTCTGGTAAGTCAAGTCTGGCCTTAGGATTATCCTTTGTTTTGCCGGTGACATCCATAACTGTGTTGAACAAGTTGTCAAAATAGTTCTTCTCAGTATGCATGACATCAACATTATTTCTAAGTAAATTATCTGGCCAATATTCTAACTTCCAGAATATACTTTGCTTAGTCCAGTTATGCAAAATGCCATATCCATCAAGCCTGTACAATCGTTCCTCGCTGGCTTTAGGCAAATCCTGAAATATTTCCCAAACGTCATGACCAGACAGTCTTGGAGGTGGACCATCATGTTCCCTTCTATTCCTTCTGAATGCATTCTTGAGTCTCCTAAATTCATGATCAGGTGGCAAGAAACAACGATGACAATCAAACCATGAATTTTTCCTGTCATGTCTCAATGTGAAAGATTTTATTTTTTCATGTAGTATGGACAAGCCAGCTTTCCAGCTGTCATCCACCCAGACAACATTTCATAAGCAGGAAAATCATTAACAGTCCACATTAGATATACACGTAGATTGAAATTCTGTTTACGTGAGATGTCCCAAGTTTTAACCCCCTCATGCCATAAAATTTGAATTTCATTGATCAAAGGTTGCAAGTAGACATCTATTCCCATTTTTGGATTACGCGGGCCAGGAACAACACAATTCAAAAATATATAGGAACTAGTCATCAACATTTTAGGAGGATGATTATAAGGGGTGATAAATACAGGCCAACATGAATATAGCGCAACACCAACTGAAAAAGAAGAGAACCCATCCACACATAAACCCAAACGAATATTTCGTGGCTCAGCTGCAAAATCTGGATAAGTTGCATCAAAATGATTTCAAGCCTTTCTATCAGATGGATGACACATAACACCAGCGGACCTTCTATTTTCACTGTGCCATCTCATATGAGGAGCTGAGCTGTTTGAAGCATACAACCTCTTCAACCTTGGTGTTAGAGGTAAATAATGCATCGCCTTAATAGCAATTTGATTTTCAGTAGAACCACACTTATATCGAGGGTACTGACAAAACTTACAAAACTCTAGGTTAGCATCTTCCTTAAAGTATAACATGCAGCCATTTTCACAAAAATTAATTCTAACCGAGGAGACCTAACTTTGACATCAATATTTTCGCCTTATAGAAAGAATCAGGAACCTCCAAGACGGGGTTAACTAACTCTTGAATTAGGTCTATCATTGAGTTCATTCCTCTTTCAACAATATTCCAGTCAGATTTAATACTTAATAATCTAACAACAACAGACAAACGAGAGTGCGAACACCCATCAAATAAAGGATGACTAGCAGCATGCAATTGTTCATAGAATTTGCCCGCTTCGCTATTAGGAACATCTTCGACATTTTTCCTAAAGTCGCTCCCGTGTTGCATCCCAAAAGCATCGTGCACCATTTCTGTCATCCTAGTATCTTGATATTCATTATGCCCTGCAGACCTACTACTTTCTCCAACAACAAAGTTATTTTGCGCAA
Source organism: Capsicum pubescens (assembly GCA_030864215.1). Classification (NCBI taxonomy): domain Eukaryota; kingdom Viridiplantae; phylum Streptophyta; class Magnoliopsida; order Solanales; family Solanaceae; genus Capsicum; species Capsicum pubescens. Next base: position 276,906,604 of record CM061538.1, read on the forward strand.
CATCACCATGAATACCACGCAATCTTAAAAAGTCCTCGTGAAACCTCTTTCTATAAAGATGTTCCTTTACAACTTCTTCACTTACAAAATTTATACCATCACATCTATCACAAGGACAACGAATAGCCCCAAAATGTATCCAAACATCAAGTGTCTTAGCATGTTCAATAGATTTTTTGACACCTTCAACAAATTTCTCCCTAATACCATTCTATTATCATTGTTCCGTTGATATATCCAGCTATAATTAGGTTCCATCTACGAAATCAATCAGATTCAACTAATTAGATCAAGTCATAAGAATTCAATTAATTACCTACCAAACCACATTCAAAATAAAAAAATTCCCTTTAAAGTTTCTACACTTAATCATTTTCAAGCAATTAAGTCACCTATCAAACCACATTCAAAACAAAAAAAATCCCTTTAAAGCCCCCACACTTAACCATTTTCAACCAACTAAGTCACCTACCAAGCCACATTCAAAACAAAAAAAATTTCCTTTAAAGCTCCTTCATTTAACCATTTCTAAGCAACTAAGTCACCTACCAAGCCACATTCAAAATAAAAAAATCCCCTTTAAAGCCCCTACACTTAACCATTTTCAAGCAACTAAGTCACCTACCAAGCCACATTCAAAATAAAAAAAATCCCCTTTAAAGCCCCTACACTTAACCATTTTCAACCAACTAAGTCACCTACCAAACCACATTCAAGATAAATAAATTTCCTTTAAAGTCCCTACACTTAACCATTTTCAACCAACTAAGTATCAAAACAAAACCACAGTCAAAACACAAAATTCACTTTAAAGTCCCTACAATTAACCATTTTCAACCAAGTCACCTACTAAGCCACATTCACAATAAAAATATCCCCTTTAAAGCCCCAACACTTAACCATTTTTAACCAACTAAGTCACCTACCAAACCACATTTTAAAAAAAAAAATTCTTTTAAAGTCCCTACACTTAACCAATTTCAAGCAATTAAGTCACCTACCAGGCCACATTCAAAAAAAATAAATTCCCATTAAAGTCCTCACACTTAACCATTTTCAGCCAACTAAGTCACATACCAAACGACATCCAAAACAAAAAAATCCCCTTTAAAGTCCCTACACAACCATTTTCAACCAACTAAGTCACCTACCAAACCACATTCAAAACAAAAAAATTTCCTTTAAAGTCCTTTCACTTAACCATTTTCAAGAAACTAAATCACCTACCAAACCACATTCAAAACAAAAAAATTCCCTTTAAAGTCCCTACACTTAACCATTTTCAAGCAACTAAGTCACCTACCAAGCCACATTCAAAACAAATAAATCCCCTTTAAAGTCCCTACACTTACCATTTTCAACCAACTAAGTCACCTACCAAGCCACATTCAAAACAAAAAAATCCCCTTTAAAGTCCCCACACTTAACCATTTTCAACCAACTAAGTCACCTACAAAACCACATTCAAAACAAAAAAATCTCCTTTAAAGTCCCTACACTTAACCATTTTCAACCAACTAAGTCACCTACCAAACCACATTCAAAATAAAAAAATCCCCTTTAAAGTCCCTACACTTAACCATTTTCAACCAAATAAGTCACCTACCAAACAACATTCAAAACAAAAAAATTCCCTTTAAAGTTCCTACACTTAACCATTTTCAACCAACTAAGTCATCTACCAAACCACATTCAAAACAAAAGAATCCCCTTTAAAGTCCCTACACTTAACCATTTTCAACCAACTAAGTCGCCTACCAAACCACATTCAAAATAAAAAAATCTCCTTTAAAGTGCCTACACTTAACCATTTTCAAGCAACTAAGTCGCCTACTGATACGAGAATAATCACGAAAATAAACTTATGTGGGTATGCATTGAAAGCAACCAAGTGTATGTGAAAGAGAAGTGTAATTAAAGGCCCAAATACACACCAAAACAACCCACTCCATACACTAGAGGGGCAGCCCATTCTTGAAGGGCCTTTTTGGTCATTTTAACTTCTATTTATTTTGTAATATATAAGGAACATGTAGGGTTTTATTTACTTAGTTTATGAATGAAATTGTAAGTCTTACAAGACAAATAAACATGAGTCCTCTTTGTTTGAGCCACCCAAAATCGAAATTAGGGCTTAGACAAGTGTAGAATCACTTGTGTTTGCATTTGCTTGAAAACATTGATGCTTGGGAGGTGGATTCCGATCTTGTGTCTTTGTAAGAGATAGGTTTATTGTTGTGTGTAGTGTTAAGGGTCTAAGAGTTATCATTATTTGGTTCTTAACATTATATCTTCATGTGGTCTTTCTATCTATCCTTTTTCTTTTGTAATCTTATATCCGTTTTGTATCTTGTATTGTGAAGCCGTTTTTGTTGTTGTTGTTGTTGTTCTCATTGTTGTTTCATCTTGTGTTTTTAACTTAGTTTGTTATTATCTACAAAAGGTGTCAAACACCTAGTTATATTGTCCTTCTTGTATTTCATTCTTGAATCCGAGAGTGGTCTTCAAAAGGGTCCTCGATTCTTTAAATTAGTAGACTGTTTTTAGAGTGTGTTTGGACTGTTTTAAGCCAATTCCGTGTGTTCCTTGGTTTTATTGTATCATTTGGTATCAAATACATCTTAGGTGTTGTTCTTACAATACCAATCTTGGGCTTTCTTGCTAAGAAAATCAAAAAAACAAAAAACAAATTTGGTGTTCTTGTTGTTGTTGGCCTTGAAAGTGTTGTTCTTGCTGTTCATCTTGGCCGAGGTTGCTTGTAGCATCTATATCTAGTAGTCCATTGGTGTGTATTGTTGTTTCTTGTGTTAGTTTCATGATTCACTAACACTAAAAGGTGTCTAGATCTATATTTGAGCTTGAAATTGTTAAAGTTGTGTTATGAACAAGGACCTAGGGCGAGAATTTGTGACTTGTGGCCAGTTGGGTCTTGAATTCGTGAATATTGTTGTTGTTCTTGAAGGATTGTTGTTGTGTTCATCTTATTCTTCATTTCATCTTACAACTTAAGACAACTAAAAGTGTAATATAGATTCAAAAAGGTTAACCTATAAGTTGTAAAGTTGTTTGTGAGAAGACTTGAGCCATCACTTGACTTGACATCTACTTTTCAACCACTTTTCCTTGTTTCAAGGGACCTTGTTTTGTGAGAATTGTACGAAGTCAAGTCTTGCCTTTTGAAGATTAGACTTAAAGGAGATTCAAGACATATACTTTTCCTCTGAAACCAATTGTTTCCATTACATAGTAACTAAAGTTTGTAAACTTTAACTAGTGACTAATTGTGGGGCCGTGACCAATGGTGTGTTGCCACGTCACCCAAGTTACTGTTCACATGAAAATTTTAAGCTCAAATTGTGATCTTTTAATTTCATTTTGTTGTCTCATTAGTTTTGTTTGTTGATTCCAATACTAACTTACAAACTAGTGACAATTTACTAGATTGTGAGTTGGTTTTGAAACCATTTTTTTCCGTGTTTACGTTTCTTTGTGTGTTTTTATTCTTTTGAGTTATTGTACATACTCGGTTCACCTCTCAACGTCTCACGGATTATAAGCAAACTTACAATAATTATGAGATCAAAAGTGAGGAAATCCGAGGGACAAAGGATTAAAGAGAGTGTGTGAGGACCATTCTTTGAACAACTAATTGTTTATTGTTTTGTAGGTAACTTCTTGGCTACAATGGACAACAATGCTCTTAGTGATATCATGGAAAGATTTGAAACTATCAACCGAGGAATGAAAAGTATGCTCACGACTATGTCCTCAATCCGAGGAGAGATGTCTACTACGAATGAGAGGTTGGATCGAATAGAGAGTCGAAGGAACTCTCGTGCTTCTACTCCTCGACTCTATGTTTCCTCAAGTGGTCATGAACAAAACCCTTCCATCACCATTGCCCCCGAGACTTTGCATACAAAAGTCAACCCTTCAATTTCAACACAAAATGCCATGAGCCAAGTTACTAATTACCTCAAAATCGAGAACAAGGTAGATCACTTCTCCCGCAAGTTGATAAAGTCCCACAAGAAGGACTTGGAGGCCCATTCCCTCCCATACAAGCTCCACAACCTTTAACATTACCAAAATAACCTCCTCAACCAAAACTCCACTTCCACAAAACCGATATGTCCATATAGAGGAGTATGGAAGAAAAGGACATGAAGTATATGGAGTCTACGATGATGCTTATATGATAAAAGGAGACTTGATTCGGATAAGATTGAAGCCAAGTCTCAAGATGGAGAGGAATCCAAGGTTCAAAATAAAGATGTTGGCCGATACTTATTCATATTGAGCTCTCGAGTTCTTCATGTTTTGTGGAATGTTCTGAGTGCTTGTTTTTGAAGTAGCCAATTGAACGAAGTGAAGCCGTGAATTTGTGGGAAAATTCTTCTCAAGATGGAGAGGATGATATGAGAATAATCAAAGAAATAAACTTATGTGGGTATGCATTGAAAAAAACCAAGTGTATGTTAAGAGAAGTGTAATTAAAGGCCTAAATACACACCAAAATAGCCCACTCCATACACTAGAGGGGCATCCCATTCTTGAAGGGCCTTTTTGGTCATTTTAACTTCTATTTATTTTGTAATATATAAGGAACATGTAGGGTTTTATTTAGTTTATGAATGAAATTGTAAGTCTTACAAGACAAAGAAACACAAGTTCTCTTTCCTTGAGGCACCCAAAACTGAAATTAGGGCTTAGACAAGTGTAGAATCACTTGTGTTTGCATTTGCTTGGAAACATTGATGCTTGGAAGGTGGATTCCGATCTTGTGTCTTTGTAAGAGATAGGTTTATTGTTGTGTGTAGTGTTAAGGGTCCAAGAGTTACCATTATTGGGTTCTTAACATTATATCTTCATGTGGTCTTTCTATCTATCCTTTTTCTTTTGTAATCTTGTATCCGTTTTGTATCTTGTATTGTGAAGCCGTTTTTGTTGTTGTTGTTGTTCTTCTCATTATTGTTTCATCTTGTGTTAACTTAGTTTGTTATTGGCTGCAAAAGGTGTCAAACACCTAGTTATATTGTTCTTCTTGTATTTCATTCTTGAATCCGAGAGTGGTCTTCAAAAGGGTCCTCGATTCTTTGAATTAGTGGACTATTTTTGGAGTGTGTTTGGACTGTTTTGAGCCAATTCCGTGTGTTCCTTGGTTTTCTTGTATCACCTACCAAACCACGTTCAAAACAAAAAAATATCCTTTAAAGTCCCTACACTTAACCATTTTCAACCAACTAAGTCACCTACCAAACCACGTTCAAAATAAAAAAATATCCTTTAAAGTTCCTATACTTAATCATTTTCAACCATCTAAGTCACCTACCAAGCCACATTCAAAACAAAAAAATCCCCTTTAAAGTCCCTACACTTAACCATTTTCAACCAACTAAGTCACCTACCAAGCCACATTCAAAACAAAAAAATTCTCTTTAAAGTCCCTACACTTAACCATTTTCAACCAACTAAGTCACCTACCAAGCTACATTCAAAATCAAAAAATCCCCTTTAAAGTCCCTACACTTAACCATTTTCAACCAACTAAGTCACCTACCAAACCACATTCAAAATAAAAAAATTCCCTTTAAAGTCCCTACACTTAACTATTTTCAAGCAACTAAGTCACCTACCAAACCACATTCAAAACAAAAAAATCTCCTTTAAAGTCCCTACACTTAACCATTTTCAACCAACTAAGTAAACTACCAAACCACATTCAAAATAAAAAAATCCCTTTAAAGTCCCTGCACTTAACCGTTTTCAACCAACTAAGTCACCTACCAAATCACATTTATAACAAAAAAATCGCCTTTAAAGTCCCTACACTTAATCATTTTCAACCAACTAAGTCACCTACCAAGCCACATTCAAAACAAAAAAATCCCCTTTAAAGTCCCTACTCTTAACCATTTTCAACCAACTAAGTCACCAAATTAAACAAACCACATTCAAAACAAGCAACAACAAGACCAACAAATTATCAACAACAAAGATAGTGAATCGAACAAGGCCACACACGGCTTTACTAGACTTCAATATGAACAATAACAAGAAGATAACAACAATGCTAGTGAATCGAACAAGGCCACACACGGCTTTACTAGACTTAAATATGAACAATAACAAGAAGATAACAACTTACCTTTGCTTGGCCTAAATTAAAGTGAAAGAGATCGATAAACGATCACCAGAAAAATAGCAAAGCAATCCTTATACCGGATTAGGAATCTGTCAAATAGTAAAATTATTAGAACTCAAATGCTAGTAAATGTCAAGACTAACCAAAATTTAGGTAATTCGAACTCAAATTCGTAAACTTTAGCTAAAATCTAACTAAAAGATACTAAATTAGGGATTTTAAGATACTAAAGATACTAAAATCTACTAAAGATACTAAAACCATAAGAGTAAATCAAGAATCTCAACAAATCAGAACTAGAGATTCCAACTTTGAGGAATTTCAACCAATAATAACTTCAACACCACAAAACCCATATCAAAAGCTACCATAAAAGAAAATCAACAACCTCAAAATTTCATAGCTAAAGATTCAAAAGACTCAAATTTTAAGGGATTTCTACAATGAATAACTTCAATCAAGCGAAACCCATATCTAAAACAACAAATTAAACCATAAAAGGAATTCAAGAATCTCAAAAAATAAAAAAAAAAGCACAAAAATAGCTTCATACCCGAGCTGTCGTCACTGGAGTAGAGTGGGAGCAGTCCCCGGAGTAGATCGCGATGCATGTGTATTGTTGTGTGTTGGTGGGTGTGGGGGTATGTGTAGCTGATGAGATTGCAGGTTCAGGGTTAGGTGTGTGTGTTTTGATGTTTTATTATTTTTGTCGGGTCGGGTTAATGGAACTTAATTTTTTTTAAAATTATTTGAAAACCGACCACAGTGGTCGGTTTTCAAATATTTTTTTTTAAAAAATTAAGTTCCATTGATATTAAATTAATGCTTAACAAACTACAATTAATAAATTAAAATGAATTAATGAATTATAATTAATTTTTAACAAAATAATTTTTTAATAAATTCTATAATATTTATAAAAATATCCAAATAATTTAGTACAACGCGTATATATTTAAATTTGATAATTAGTTATTTTATCATCACATTAACACGAGTAATATATTTCCCTAATCATATAATAATATCAATTAGTTTTTGCAAATTAAGATAAATTTTTGGTTAATTAGCTTTTAAATACGATATTATATATATATATATATACCTCGTAATACAACGTGTTAATCAGATAAATTATCGATTACTTGTCTTACGTTATTACAACTTCAACAATATATGCGTGTCTACATTGACACAAAATAGTACATCTATTTCCTCAATAATATGATATCAATGTATCATTCAAAATATTTTGATATATAGATTCGACTATCTAGCTTTCGATTACTGCATACATCACTACACGAGATATACGTATATATACATATATTCAATTATCTATATCAGCTCTCAAATACGTAATATAAACATCACATACACGATTTTACTACCCCATAATAATATACAACGTATATCACAAATACTCAAAAATAAAACTTGGAAGCAAAAAAACTCTAATTCACCACCAAAATTTGTCGGTCATTCAAAATTCAAAGCAAATGGTAAGTATATGCCAGATTCAAAATTTAATTTTCGGTCTCTCTCCCCCTCCCCCCCTCCAATTATACTGCGTAATACTTGTCTTACATTATTACAACTTCAACAACATATGCGTGTCTACATCGACACAAAATAGTATATATATTTTTTCAATAGTATGATATATATTAACATATCATTCAAAATATTTTGATATATAGAATCAGTTATCTAGCTTTAATTTTGATTACTGCATACGTTACTACACGAGATATACGTATATATACATATGTTCAATTGTCTATCGGCTTTCAAATACGTACTATAAACATCACATATACGATTTTACTATCCCATAATAATATACAACTTATATCACAAATACTCAGATGAATTATCGATTAGATTATCTAATGTCATTAATACACCTTCACTATATAATATGTATATACTATATATATACCTATACATACACACACATATACACACTATCGACTATATCAAGTTCTAAATACGCACTATATATACCACATATGAACACGAGTATATTATCCAATAATATAATGTGACGTGTTTCATATACATTATCTGATGAGTGATCGATTAATTATATTTAATTATTAGCTTAATTATATTCTACTAGGTTTTGACTACATCGTTCATCAATCGATCACTACATGATATATATATAAAGATATTTATATATACAAACTCTTGAATGCGTATATATATATATCACATTCACAAGTATATTACCTTATAATAGAACACGTTTATTATATTCTGATGAATTATCGATTATATATTATATTATTATGACTGAAATAGTAACATAATATCATTATCTCAACGGTATGATATATATATATATATATATATATATACACACACACACACACACACACATATTCATTATATAAATATTATGCATGTTTAACGTATATACGAAGGAAAATATTTATTTTATACTCCCTCTGTCCCATTTTATGTGTCATCATTTTCTTTTTTGTCCGTCCCATAAAGAATATCATCTTTCCTTATTTGGTAACTATTTAAAGACACAATTACACTTTTACCCTTATTTGTCCCACTTATAAGGGCCCACTTAATTAAAAATAATAGTAGTACATTGTTTTAAGGAAGGACAATTTGGTAAAAAGCATCAAGTCTTTACTTATTTCTTAAACTCCGTGCCCGGTCAAATAGCGACATATAAAATGGGACGTAGGGAGTATATTGAAACATAAGTAAAAGATAAAGTTTTGTTTAACGTAATTTGTTTATTTTATTTGATATATATTTTTAGTGTAATTTTTTCAAAAAATTTAAGAATGATTGATTTTTATTATTATTATACTAGTTATCGACTACGTGTGATCAGTGTAATTTCAAAAAATTATATATATATTACCTTACATATATAATTATTTTTAATGAAACTAATATATATATTTGATTACATATATATAATTATTGTTTACAAAATATTATTTACTTTTTTATTTTTTTTACTTCAAAAACTGACCACGAGTAGTCATTTTTTTTTTAAAATTAATTTTTTATTTTAATTAAAAACCGACCAGAAGTGATCGTTTTTTTTAAAAGTATTTTTTTTTTTTAATTAAGTGGTTGCTTTTTTTTTAAAATATTTTTTTTTTCTTTTAAAAACCGACCACATGTGGTCGTTTTTTAAAGTTATTTTTCAATTATATTTTTTTTTAAATAAACCGACCACTAGTGGTCGGTTTTGCTATTTTTTTTAATTTTTATTTTTAAAATAAATAATAATTAATATAAAAATTATTGAAATAATTATTTTGATTTTTTAAAATATAAAAGCGACCACATATGGTCGCTTTTTAAAAGAAAATAAAAAAAAATCAATCACTTGTGGTCGTTTTTTATGTTTTTTTTAGTAGTGTCAAATCAATGTAGTGCGATTTCTTTTTTTCAAAATCAACCAAGTCAAACCAAACTCTTAGTCAAGTTTTTTTTATTTCAATCTGACTTGATTTACGATTTGATTCAATTTTGTTCACTCCTATATGCAACACAACTATTATTGCTTTCCCAATATGCAGCAGATGACATATTTTGTACAGTAATAAATATTGATAGCAAGTACACAAGAAGCAGTGGCGGAGCCAGAATTTCTCTTAAGGAGTTCAAAAAAATAACTAAGCACGTTAATAGGACCTGAAAAATACGCGGGTCGGATTGGATTTGAGCGAGCTAGACAAAGTTCAACTCTACCTCAACATGAACAACAAATTAAACGGGAAAGTTAAACTTCTTTATTTTGATCGTGCGTTCAGACGTACAATCTTTAAACTTTTTAAAAATAATTTTCATATTTAGAAACTACATAAAAAGTATAATAAGTTACCAGAATTGTTCTTTACTTTTAAGTTCTTTATACATTAACATGAGAAAACGAATACTAATTTTTCCTTAATTTTAAGAAGAAAAGATGTAAACTATTTTAAATTAATCAAAATAGATAAACAATAGACAAAAGTATGTAATATAATTTTGTAAAAAAATAGAAAAAGAAGTCAATCATCAAATTAGTAACCATGAATGTGAGAGAAGAGAAAATAAAAAGGGATAGAACAAGTGAGAGAGAATTGAAAATCAAAGGGGGACAAAACGTAAGAGAGCAAAAAAATAACTAGGAATTTAATCCAAAAGCTAATATAAAAGATTGAAAAAAAGGGTGTTATCCAAGACTCGAACCCACGCGAATTGAAAATTTTTGCACTCCTTCACCACTAAACCAAGCTTTAGCCTTATGTCAAGGGGATTCAGTGCTTAATATATATACCGTAAGTTAAAATTTTAATCCTACATATACAATGTAATTTTTCGACGAAGAAGTTTCGAATGAACTACTGAACTACATGTAGATCCGCCCATGATAAAAAGTGTCAAGGAAATTGAAAATAACAATACTAGTAGAAGAATGGCCAAAGACATTGATAGACACTCAAATTTGTTGCGAAAATTCACTTAGACCCCTAAACTAAGGCCTGTTCCTATCAGACCCCTAAACCCCCCGAATTTTGTTCCAATTGGACATTTTTTGCCTATGTGGCACTGCGCGTGCAGTGCCATCGTGGGAGGCGCGTGAGGCATTTTTTTTTACTAATTTACGAATAAAAAGATGCCAAGTGGCATTGAGGGCCTCAAAATTTTTTTAATAACAATTTTTTTTTTTGTAAACACTAAAGGCCCCAAAAAGCATTAGAGGGCCCCAATATTTTTTTTTTAATAAAACTGAATTTAAAAATAATTCTGTTTTTTATTTTCATCTTTTAAATTTTTTTATAATTTCTTTTTAATAATTAGTTTTTTATTTTTATTTTAAAAATAATTTTATAATTATTTTTTCATAATTTGGATCCTCAATGCCATTTTTTATTTTTATTTTAAAAAGTTTAATAATTTTTTTAATAATTAATTTTTTATTTTTTAAATAATATTTTAATAATTTATTTCATTTTTTAAAAAATTTATAATTTTTTTTAAATAATCATTTTTTTATTTTTATTTTTTAAATAATTTTATAATTATTTTTTCATAATTTATATCCTCAATGCCATTTTTTATTTTCATTTTTTAAAAAAATTTATAATTTTTTTAAATAATTATTTTTTTTTAAAAATATTTTTTTAATAATTTATTACATTTTTATTTGTTTTTAAATAATCAGTTTTTTATTTTTATTTTTCAAATAATTTTATAATTATTTTTTCATAATTTGGATCCTCAATGCCATTTTTTATTTTCATTTGAAAAAGTTTTATAATTTTTTTTAATAATTAATTTTTTATTTTTTAATAATTTATTTCATTTTTTGAAAAAATTTATATTTTTTTTAAATAATCAGTTTTTTATTTTTATTTTTAAAATAATTTTATAATTATTTTTTCATAATTTATATCCTCAATGCCATTTTTTATTTTCATTTTTTAAAAAAATTTTAAAAAAATAATTTTTTAATAATATTATTTCATTTTAAAAAAAAATTATAATATTTTAAAATAATCAGTTTTTTATTTTTATTTTTTAAATAATTTTAGAATTATTTTTTAATAATTTCCTCAATGCCATTTTTATATACTTTTTTTAAAAAAATTATAATTATTTTTTAATAATTATTGGACCCACAATGCTACGTGTCAGCTTTCAATTAGCTCGTTTTGCCACGTCATCGTGTGTGTGCAACACACACTTTGAGCTTTTTGCTGATAGGGAAAAAAATGCCCAATTGAAACAAAATTCGGGGGGTTTAGGAGTCTGATAGGAACATGTAGTTGAGGGATCTAAGTGAATTTTCGCAACAAGTTTGAGTGTCTGTCGATGACTTTGGCCAGAAGAATGGTGACACCTCCACCTATATTAGAGATTGTTGGCCAAACAATGAGCAAACTAAGAAACACAACTACCATTGAAGGAGCCATTGGTGATGGCCCTATGTTCCCCATTTTTGCCTAACACAATAGCATACTTAGTCTGGTAGTATCAGTTGATGAGGAAAAATATATGAAATCTCCTGGCATGCAAACAGGAGAATTTAAAGTAGACCTTTTGGCTGCAACTATATATCTTGGTCACATCGACCTTATGCTTCCCTTTGGAAGCTAATGGCTAGGGAGGGTGGTAGGGTCTATAGGTTCTTAAGTATCTTTGCATGTTATACTTCTTCAATAATATCTCTCTTTATATATAAATACACACGCTGTTGTGGTATATCTCAATGACTTCTATTTTTACGTTTCTTTTTTGCTTTTATTTTTTGAATTTTTTATACATAATCTATTAACTAATTAATGACTTTTAAAAAGCCTCCTAAAATAAATGCAATTAACAAGGTACAAAGCAATAAACAACAAATAGCCTCATTCCGTTGTCAGTCCACGCAGTAGCACATTATGCTAATCACAGTGGCTTTTCCTTCATTCTCATCATGTGTAATTAATGAATTTTAATGTGTATTAATTTTTGAATAAGCATATTTTAATTAATCTATATTTGTGCTATATATAGATTAAAAGTAGTTTTTTTTTCATATAACTTGCTTAGTTTGTTTTGCTTTAATTAAATTTTTAGTAGATATGTTCTTTTATTTCTGAGTTGATTATCAATAAGACAGAAGAGCGAGCTGATCAATCTGATATGATTTTTATTACTATTAATGAAAAACAATCTAATTACATGATTTTATTACATATATCACCGATTATTTTTAGTCTTTCTTCGTTGATTATCCTTCTTTTGTGTTCCATGACAATGTGAGTAACACTACTCTTTCCTTTCTGTTTATTTTAACTGTTGTTTTCAATATTTTTGGGTACACTAATCTGTATTTAGGCACACAACAACTTCAACACAAGTTCAAGTGTAAACAAGAACACCTATGAAGTTACGCAACACATTCAACACAAGATTAAAAATAATCTATCCAAGAAGTATGTTATTATTTCAGAAATAAGATGAAACAGAAATTTAAAGCCAAGTTCCCCGACTTCACGGAGTATCCTTAAGGAATAATTCCCCTCACTGTACCCGAGGTTATGAAATTTTCCTCTCAGGATAAAATGACTTTCAATCCAACAATACCGGTACCTCAAATTATTGGATTCGTCGAACTCACTCAACGGCTAATGATCACACTGAGTTTTTGTAGAGAAGAAGAGTGTTTGTGCTGTCAAAAATCATGTCTATACCTGAGGAATATGTTAGGTATTTATGACCTTAAGGTGTCCTTTCGGAAAGGAAGCATTGGTTCAGCAAAAAGGTACCTATTCAGTACAATCACGTCACCTGCGCCCAGTCTGTGCTGGACCTGCGGCCGCAGGTGACACTGTCCGAATTTCAGTAAGTACCTGCGCCCGCAGGTTACCGAGGTGCGCGCGCAGATCACCCTATTGCGCGAAAAAGTGTGCCTTTTACCTCGAAGGGTCGCATCCCTTCGACGTGCGTTGTGCATGCGTTTGCATGGCGTCCGAAATCCGTCCGCACATGGAGAAAAATATTTCTATCAGATTCTTTGGATTAAAATTTCACTTGTTCATCAAGTTTCAAATAAATTTTGTCTAAAAAATAGATCTCATCGATCATTTGACAAATCTGAAGCCGAGCCGAGCGAGCTACGACGACGACGACGCAAGACACCACCTTGTTCTTGCCTCAATCCATGTGGAGATGTGCTTCTCAATATAAACACATGAAAGCTCCTTTCTCCCACCAATGTGGGAGAATTTAGTAAGCTTTCCATAAAAGAGTACACTTTCAATTTTAGTCTCTGTTTCCCTTCATTTTTCATTCATACATTATGTGCTTCTTTTTCATTCATATATGATGAATTTTCTTAATTTATCAAGTGTTCATAAATTATTTTAAGAGTCATTTTCTGAATTTTAGACGCTAAAATATGAAATTGTTATTATTGATAAGGGAAATGAGAGACGTTATAAATGTAATAACGAATTATAGTAAACAAATAAAATAGAGTCATAACATGTCATTTTGCTCATCTTAAAATTTCACAGTAGACTGGCTTTGCGGCATAACCGAGATGTGATATACATACACACATACATATGTGTGTAAGTGTCTGTCACCTCTCTGTGACCCTCATTCCTATTAATCTTTTGTCTCTATTTGACATTATTGTTTTTTTCTCCTTACTTTTTAATGTAGTTATTATTTTATTACTGAATAAGAATGCTTTGGTTCTTGAAAAATCACGCCTAATTGTATTTACCATTACAAAAATAAATGTATCGATATTTTGTAGCTGCTAAATCTATTGCTATCAGGACTCAAAGAGACAAGAACCTACATGAAGACATGTGCCCCTGGATCATCATTTTCATTGTGAAACTTTATTTTCAAGATAATAATTTGTCCACTTTATCTTTTGGTTGTTTTAGTCAGGGCGGATCCAGAATTTGAAGGTTGTGGGTTCTCACTTTCTTTAAGAAAATAAATTGTGTTGCTACCAGAAATCAAACCCACGCCACTTCAGGCATACTATTAGGAATCGGGCAAAAATAAAGCAAACCACAAGCAGAAAGAAAACAAGAACACACAAATTTACGTGAAAATCCTTGCGAAAAAAATCACGGGCAGAGGCAAATGAGGTTTCACTATAATGGAGATAGAGTACAATGTGGAGAAGACTGAGTTTTCTGAATGCCCAAAACAACTCACTAAATACACTTATATAATATCTGCATACAAATAAGTCCTAGGCCCAAAAATATAAAGGTCCATATCGGGCCTATCGGCCCAATCCCTACGCTACCACCACAGACCCTATTGAAAATCACCAACATGGGTCGCACCGCAAAAATTTCTGGGTCAGATCAACAAAATTTGGGTCACAACTCTAACAATCTCCACCTTGACACGATTTCTAATCCAGAACTCAAATGCATTTCAAGACAAACTCTCCACCTCTTCCACAAAATCTCCTAAGGGCACATCTTAATAGCTAACACTAACCAAGTCCAAGCAATACTTAAGCTTGGCACTTGGCAGTGTCTTGGTCATTATATCAACAGGATTATCATGAGTACTAATCTTGCTCACCATAATATCACCACGAGCAATAATTTCACACACAAAATAATATCGAACATCGATGTACTTTGTCCTCTCGTGAAACATTTGATCTTTCATAAGGAAGATAACACTCTGACTGTCGCAAAAAATTGTAGTAATTTTTAAGTCTTTGCTAAGTTCACCGAACAGACCCTTCAACCAAATAGCTTCCTTGAAAGCCTCTATAATAGACATATACTCTGCCTCAGTAGTTGACAAAACAACCGTAGTCTGTAAGGTAGCTTTCTAACTAATAGCACAACCACCAATGGTGAAAATATAGTCTATAAGGGATCTCCTTTTATCATTATCTCCTACAAAATCAGAATCAACATAACTAATTACTCTACCTCTATTTTTCCCAAACCGCAAACAAACATCAGCAGATCCATGCAAGTATCTGAAAATCCACTGAACTACTTTCCAATGTTCTTTGCCAGGATTTTTCTTGCATCTTCTAATTGCACTGACGACATAAGATAAATTTGGTCGGGAACACACCATCACATACGTAAGAGACCCGACGACACTAGAGTATGGAACTCGTGACATATAGTCATGCTCATCATCTGTCTTTGGAGATAAAGTCACCGAGAGTTTGAAGTGAGCTGCCAATGGAGTACTGACAGGCTTGGCATTTTCCATATTGAACCTGTGAAGAACTTTTTCAATATATTGTCTGACTCAAGTATAACTTACAATTCTTTCTATCCCTCAGAATCTCTATGTCAAGAATCTTCTTTGCTTCTCCTAGATTCTTCATATCAAACTCCTTACTGAGCTGGGCTTTCACTTTTATTATCTCTCTCAAATCCTTTGCTGCAATAAACATATCATCAATATATAAGAGAAGATACACGAACGAACCATCACTTACCTATTTGAAGTAGACACAACTATCATAACTACTCTTCCAAAACATATGAGAGATCATAAATGAGTTAAACCTCTTATACCATTGCCTGGGAGACTGTTTTAAGCCATAAAAAGACTTTTTCAGCAAGCATACATAGTCCTCATTTTCGGAGACTACAAAACCCTCTAGTTGCTACATATAGATGTACTCCTCAAGTTCTCCATGTAAGAATGTAGTTTTGACATCCAACTTCTCAAGCTCAAGTCATGCATGACCACAATACCAAGTAAGGCTCGAATCGAACCATGCTTTACAATTGGAGAAAACACATCTGTGAAGTCAACACTTGGAACCTGACTGTAACTTTTAGCAACTAGTCTTGCTTTCTACCTAGCATCTTCAACTCCTGATGTTCCTTCTTTCATTTTGAATACCCACTTACAACGGACAACTTTCTTATCTTTAGGCAATCTCACCAAATCCCATGTGCCATTCTTATGAAGTGATTCCATCTTCTCCTGTATAGCAATCATCCATCGATCAGAATTATCACAACTAACTACCTTTGAGTAAGAAGAAGGTTCTTCACCGAAATCAATACCTTCTGCTACATTTAAATCATAAGCAACCAAATCAGCTTCAACATGCTTCTAAGGAGGTCTAATATCTCTTCTAGGCCTGTCTTTTGCAATAGAATATTATGGCATCACTGGTGGTGAAGAAGAAATAGTACCACTCTGTATCTCTGGGCTAGGCTGAGAAGTAGGTACTGGTGTAGACTCTGCTCCAATTTGTAATTCAACGTGGGTGAATGACTTTTGCTGATTCATGTCACTAAGCTCATCTGGGGGTGAAGCACTAGATTCGGAGGAAGCCCGAAGCATGGCAGTTTCATCAAACATAACATCCCTACTAATTATAACCTTTCTGCTTTCTGGACACCAAAGCTTATAACCTTTAACATCAGGCTTATAACCCATAAATAATCACTTGACAAATCTAGGTTCCAACTTTCCATTATCAACATGAGCATACGCAGGACATCCGAATATCCTCAAATCAGAATAACTAGCAGGAGTTCCAGACCATACCTTTTGTGGAGTCTTTTTATCAATTACGACTGAGGGAGAGCGGTTAATAAGAAAACAAGTTGTGGAAGCAGCTTCAGCCCATAAAGACTTGGGTAAACCAGCATTAGAGAGCATACAACGCACCTTCTCCATTATAGTCATATTCATTCGTTCGGCCACACTATTCTGCTGCGGAGTATGATGAATTGTCAAGTGCCTCACAATTCTTTATGACTTGCACAAAACATTAAATTCATTAGAACAGAACTCTAAACCATTATCGGTTCGAAGGCATTTTACTTGCTTCTCTGTCTATTTTTCAATCATAGTCTTCCACTCCTTGAAAGTAGGCAACACATTATTCTTTTGCTTTAGAAAGAATACCTAAACTTTTCTGGAATAGTAATCAATAATAGTCAACAAGTAATTAGCGGTTCCTCTAGAAGGTACTCTAGCATGACCGCAGAGATCAAAATGAATGTAATCAAGTGTGCCCTTAGTTTAGTGGATGCCTTTAGTGAATCTGACTCTTTTCTGCTTCCCGAAAACACAGTGCTCATAGAACTCTAATGGTAATACTTTGCCCATCAAGAAGTCCTCTTCTGCTTAGTTCAGCCATCCCGTTTTCACTCATATTCCCCAGGCGCATATGCCAAAGATTAGCAACGTCACTTTCTGATAGAAAATAGGTAAAAATAGCTGCATCACCTGTAATAGTAGAGCCTTGCAGGACAAATTTGCAGACTTTCTCTATCCCTTCATCATAACAAGAGCACCTTTAGGACTTTACCTTCACCAGTGTACTTATAACCGTTTGAATCAAGGGTACTCAAGGAAATAAGATTTCTCTTTAGGTCTGGGACATACCGCACATCACCAAGTGTCCTCACAACCCCATCAAATATCTTGATCCTGATTGGTCCAATACCAGCTATCTTACAAGGTGTGTTATTTTTCATCAACACAACACATTTAGAGACTGTTTCATATGTTGTAAATCAATCCCGATTATGACACATATGAAATATGCAATCTGAATCAAGAATCCAATCCTTACAGGGTTTGGAGTCACCATCAGAAACTACCAAGAGTTCTCCATCACTACTGTCATCTTCAACAAAACTGGCTTCACCGGACTTCTTTGGTTGGTTTTCCTTTGATTTAGAGCTTTTCTTTTCTCTCTATTCTGTAACTTCCAACACTTGAATTTGATATGACCCTTCTTCTTCCAGTAATTATAGGTTTTGTTTTTATTTCTGGATTTTGATATGTTTCTATCATCATCCCGAGAGTTTCTCTTACGATTCCTTCCTCAAACAATGAGACCATCTCCTTGAGTCTCTGACCCATTCACAAGATGCTTTATTTTCTCGTTAGAGAACAACGCATCATAGACTTCTTATATGGTCGGGGTATCACAACTATATAAAATCGTATCCCTAAAGGTCGAGTATGATGCATGCAGCGAACATAAAAGAATCAACCCTAAATCTTCCTCATCGTACTTAACCTCCAGAGTCTCTAAATCAGAGATAATTTCTTTAAAGACATTTAGGTGATCTTCAAAAGATACACCCTCAGACATACGATGGGAATAAAGTCGCTGTTTGAGATGCAACTTACTTGTCAGGATCTTTATCATACACAATGATTCCAATTTCAACCACAACGCAGCGGTTGTGGTCTCCTTCAAAATATCCTGTAGAATCTGATTGGATAAATTAAGGTGGATCTGAGATAAAGCCTTTCGATCCTTACGTCCTTTTTCCTCATCCTTCCACAATGAGGGCATCTTCTCAAACCCTTATAAAGCATCATCCAAATCCATCTGCGCAAGCACAACCCGTATCTTAACCTGCTATAACAAAAATCTGGTGTGCGATCCAACAGTGGAATACATTACTTCATGATTGCCATCCCCGAGAAAATAATCGAACAATCTTTGATACCAGTTTGTTAGGAATCGGGCAAAAATAAAGCAAACCATAAGTTGAAAGAAAACAAGAACACACAGTTTTACGTGAAAACTCTTGTGAGAAAAACCACGGGCAGAGGCAAAGGAGGTTTCACTATAATGGAGATAGAGTACAATGTGGAGAAAGCTGAGTTTTTTGAATGCCCAAAACAACCCACTAAATGCACTTATATAATATGTGCATACAAATAAGTCCTAGGCCCAAAAACATAAAGGTACATATAAGGCCTGTTGGCCCGATCCCTACGCTACCACCATAGACCCCATTGAAAATCACCAACATGGGTCGCACCGTGAAACTTTCTGAGCCGGATCAACAAAATTTGGGTTACAACTCTAACACATGCTTAAGTTCCACACCAAAGTCAAAGCACCCAATAATCATTTTTGTCTATGGGTGCTTAACAACACATTATAATTGATTTTACTATTGTATTTTCTATATAAATATATAAAAAAATTCTCGAGGTCAATAGGTGCTCAAGTATCCGACACGGACTACGTGGGTTCTCCCCTGATTTTAGTAGTATAGATATGTAACATTGTGAACAATATATTGAGTTTTAAAACCCTAATACTTCTCAACTACTTTGTCTTAGCTTCAGATTTTTTTTCTCTGTTTCTCTTTGGTTCATTTAATTAAATAACGATTGACAAACTTTATCCTGCTTACAATGGTTCGGATTATCTTTATGTCCAAGGTCATAGAAGAAAAAAAAAACCTTCGTTAATGTATGATTAAAATTTTATTCTTTTCCTTTTATTTTCTTCTTTTATTTAATGTAAATGCACAAATATTTTCTACTTTTGGTGTAAGGTTTCAATATCTATTTGTACTTTGAGTAGTGATTGTTTCCTATTCAATTTTAAATTGAGATTGATGTGACTTCAGAATCGAAATATGCTTTCATTTTAAAAAAAGAGCAATTTATGTCATGAAAGTAGAATGACATAAATAGGCTTTGTGCACAAAAAAAGTGCACACTAATAATTTTTAACAAACATCGTGTAAATTAGATAGTGCACTATTCATTTTTTTCCAGATAGTGCACAAAAAAGTGCATAATGAATTAATTTTTTGTGAATAGTGTAAAGAGCACTTTTTTTGTGCACTATCTATTTTTTTGATGAATAATGCACAAAAATATTGCACAATGAATTCTTTCTCTGAATAGTGCAAAGTGCACTTTGTTTTGTACACTATTCATTTTTCTTATGGATAATGCACAAAAAAAAGTGCACAATAAATTCTTTTTTCGTGAATAGTGCAAAATGTACTTTTTGTAGTGCACAAATTATTTTATCGAAAACAACTTGAAAAGAAAATACAACTATACATATGCATTCTATTCACATTAACTTTTCCTCCAAATTATAGCTCAATTGCTTGAAAGCATTATCCAAAAAAATGGTTAAGTACCATGGTGACTGGCCAAACTATGGAACGATTTCTTGGAAATCACGCTCAGACCTTGGGTACACCTCGAAAACCATAGAATATAACACACTGATTTGGCCCGAAAATGGCCCGTTCACGCCATTTCATCCGTTTGACCACCCAAATGGCTCCACACACCCCAATGGCCTATACTCCGCCGATCCTCAGCCTTCCTAGGACGACTAGGTCGATTGTGGTCCCATTTCATGCTCGGAACCCGGACACACCACCGAAACCGCTGGCTATAGCACACCACTTTGGCCAAAAAATGGCCCGTTCGTATCGTTTCCCCCGTTTCACCCGTTTGACCACCCAAACGGCCGCTCACCCCAATAACCCACATTCTCCCACTCCCCAGCAAACCTGGGAGCACTAGGTCTATTTTAGGCCAATTTCACGCCCGGACCCCAGGCACGCCCCCAGAACCGTGGGCGATTTGGCCCGAAAATGGCCCGTTCGCACCATTTTGCTTGTTTGACCACCCAGACAGCTCCGCCCACATCAATGGCCAACACTCCCCCGCTTCCCAGCCTGCTTGGGAGCACCAGGTCAATTTTTGGCACATTTCACGCCCGGACCCTGGCATACCTCCGAGAACCGTGGCTATAACACATCGATTTGGCCCGAAAATGACCCATTCGCACCGTTTCATGCATTTAACCACCCAAATGGACCTTCCTACCCTAATGGACGACACTCCCCTGCTCCCCATCCTGACTGGGAGAACCAGGTTGATTTTTATCCTATTTTACGTTGGACCTCGAGCACCCCTCCAGAAAACATGGGCTATTATAACACACTGATTTGGCCTGAAAATAGCCCGTTCGCGTTATTTTGCTCGTTTGACCACCTAAACGGCCCCGCCCACCCTAATAGCCCACATTATCATGCTCCCCAGTCTTTGTGGGAGCACCAGGTCGATTTTCAGCCTATTTCACTCCTGGACCCCGGGCATACCCCAAAAACCGTGGGCTATATAGCATATCGATTTGACTCGAAAATGGGTCATTCGTACTGTTTCTCCAGTTTTACCACCCAAACGTCCCCGCTCACCCTAATAACCCACACTCCTCCACTCCCCAGCCTGCCTGGGAGCACCTGGTCGATCTTTGACTAATTTCACGGACCCCGGGCACACCCCCGGAATCGTGGCACACCAATTTGGCTAAAAAATTGGCCCGTTTACTCTGTTTCACCTGTTTGACCACCCAAATGGCCTCGCCCACCCCGATAGACCACACTTCCCCTACCCAGCCTACCTGGGAGCACCAGGCTAATTTTTGGTCTATTTCACGCTTGGACCCTGGGCACACCCCCGGAATCGTAGGCTATAACACACTAATTTAGGCCAAAAATGGGACGTTCATGCTGTTTTACCCGTTTAATCACCCAAACGGCCCCGCCCACCCTAATGTCCCACACTTACTCGATCCTCAGTCTGCTTAGGAGATCCAAGTCAATTTTTGGCCCATTTCACGCCCAAAACCTGGGCACACCTTTAGAATTGTGGGGTATAACACGCTGATTTGGCCCAAAAATGGCCCATTCGCACCATTTCTCCCATTTGACCACACAAATGGCTCCTCCCACCCAGATGTCCCCCACTCCTCCACTCCCCAGCCTTTATAGGAGCACTAGGTTAATTTTTGACCCATTTCACACCCGGACCCTGGGCATACCTCTAGAACCGTAGGCTATAGCACACTAATTTGGCCCAAAAATAGCCCGTTCCTATTTCGCCCGTTTGACTACCCAAACGGCCTCGCCCACCCCAATGTCCCACACTCTTCCGCTCCCCAGCCTGCCTGGGAGCAACAGGTTATTTCGGCCTATATCACGCCCAAACCACAGGCACACCTCCTACACCGTGAGCTATAGCACACCAATTTGGTCCAAAAATGACTCATTCGCACCAATTTGCCCGTTTGACCACCCAAATAGCCTCGCGTACCCCAATGATACACACTACCCTATTCCCCAGCCTGCCTTGGAGTATCGATCAATTTTTGGCCCATTTCATGCCTAGAATCATTGGTTATAACTCACTGATTTAGCTTGAAAATAGCCGATCGCCGCCGTTTTGCCCGTTTGACCACCCAAACATCCTCGCCCACCCTAATGGACCATACTTTCCCGCTCCCCAGCCTGTCTGGGAGCACCAAGTTGATTTTTGGACCATTTCACACCAGGACCCTGGACACCCCCAGAATCGTGGGCTATAGCACATAAATTTGGCCCAAAAATGGCCCATTCGCGTCGTATCGCCCTTTTGACAACCCAAACGGACACGACCACTCTAATGTCCCACTCTTCTATCGCTCCCCAGCCTGCCTGAGAGCACCAAGTCAATTTTCATCCTATTTTATGCTCGGACCCTAGGCACACCCAGGAACCGTGGGCAATAAACAGACCTATTTGGCTCAAAAAGGGCCCATTCGCGCTGTTTGGCCCATTTGACCACCCAAACAACCCTGTCCACCTTGATAGCCCACACTTCCCTACTACCCAGCCATCCTAGGAGCACCAGGTCAATATTTTTCTCATTTCATGTCCAGACCCCGGGTACACCATCGGAATCATGCGCTAGAGCACATCGATTTAGCCTAAAAATGGCCCATTCGCGCCGTTTTCCCATTTGAACACCCAAATGCCCATGCCCATTCTTATGGACCAGATTCTCCAGCCTCCTTGGGAGCTCCAGGTTAATTTTTGGCCCATTTTTTGCCCGAACCTCGAGCACACCCCCATAAAGGTGGGCTATAACACATCAATTCACCTAAAAAATATCCCGTTCGAACCGTTTCATCCATTTGACAATGCAAACGGACCCGTCACCCCAATGGCCCACACTCCCCTGATCCCCAGCCTTCCTGATAGAACCAGGTTGATTTTTGGCCCATTTGACGCCTGAAACCCAGGCACACCCTTGTAATCGTAGGCTATAGCACACCGATTTGGCCCAAAAATATCTCGTTCGTGTCGTCTCGCTGTTTGACCACCCAAATGGTCCCGCCCACCCCTATGGACCATACTTCCCCACTCCCCAGCCTTCCTGGGAGTACCAAATCAATTTTCAGCATATTTCATACCCGGAACCCGGACAACCCTGGAACCATGGGCTATAACACATTGATTTGGCCCAAAAATGGCCCGTTTAGGCCATTTCGCTCGTTTAACCATCCAAACGGCCCCGCCAAACCCTACGGACCACACTCCCTTGCTCCCCAACCTTCCTGGGAGAACCAACCCAATTTTTGACCCATTTCACGACGGACCCTGGGCACCCTCAGAAGCCATGGGCTATAATACACCAAATTAGCTTGAAAACGGCCCGCTCGCACCGTTTTGCCCGTTTATCTACCCAAATGGCGTCGCCCACTCCAATGACCCATATTTCCCCGCTCCTCAGTCTTCTTCAGAGCACCAGATCAATTTTTATCACATTTCATGCCCGGACCCCTAGCACACCCTGGAAACCATGGGCTATAGCATACCGATTTGGCTAAAAAATAGCGTGATCGCACCGTTTCACCCGTTTGACCACCCAAACTATCCCTCCCACCAGAATGGCCCATACTTCCCCACTTCTTAGTCTACCTGGGAGCACCAGCTCAGTTTTAGGCCAATTTTACGCCCGAACCCCAGACACACCCCCGAAATCGTGGGCTATAACACACCGATTTGGCTCAAAAGTAGCCCGTTCATGCCAATTCTCCCGTTTGACCACAAAATGACCACGACCACCCCAATGACCCACACTCCCCCGCTTCTTATCTTGTCTGGGAGCACCAAGTCAATTTTTAGCCAGTTCATGCTCGGATCGTGGGCACACCCCAGAACCGTGGGCTATAGCACATCGATTTGGGTGAAAAATGGCCCATTCACATATTTTCGCCGATTTGACCACTCAAATGGCCCCTCCCACCCTAATGGCCCATACTTCCCCAATCCTCAGTCTACCTAGGAGAACCAGGTCAATTTTTGGCCTATTTCACGCTCGAAACCCGAGCACAACATCGGAATTGTGGGATATAACACACCGATTTGGCCAAAAAATGATCCGTTTGCGCTGTTTCTCCCGTTTGATCACACAAATAGCCCCTCCCACTGCAATTGCCCACACTCCTCTATTACCTATCCTATCTGGGAGAACTAAGTCGATTTCAACCGATTTCATGCCTGAGCCCCGGGCACGCCTCCGAAACCGTAGGCTATAGCACTCCAATTTGGCCCAGAAATAAACCGTTCGTGATGTTTTACCTATTTGACCACATAAAATAGCCCCTCCTACCCCAATGGCATATACTCTCCCACTCCACAGCCTGCCTAGGAGCACTAGGTTAATTTTGACCCATTACACGCCTGGACCACGGGCATACCTCTAATACCGAGCGCTATAGCACACCAATTTGTCCCAAAAATAGTTCGTTTGTGATGTTTCCCCCGTTTTACCATTTGAACAACCTCTACTACCCCAAAGGTCCACACTTCCTCACTCCCCAACCTTTCTAGGAGCACCAGGTCGATTTTTGACCCATTTCACGCTCAGAACCGTTGGCTATTGTACACTGATTTGGCTTGAAAATGGTCCAATTGCCGCCGTTTTGCCCGTCTGACCACCCAAATGGCCTTGACCACCCCAATGACCAACACTTCCTCACTCCCTAGCCAGCCTAGGAGCGCCAGGTCGATTTTTAGCCCATTTCACGCAAGGACCCCAGACACATCCCTGGAATCGTGGGCTATAGTACACTGATTTTGCCAAAAAATGGCCCGCTCACGCCGTTTCACCTATTTGACCACACAAATGGCCACCCCCACCCCCATGGCCCACACTTTCTCGCTTTAAGCCTTCTTGGGAGCATTCTATCAAATTTCAGCCCATATTCACGCCCGGACCCCGGGCACACCCAGGAAACATGGGCTATAGCACACTGATTTCGCTTGAAAATGGCCCATTCACGCTGTTTTGCCCTTTTGACCACCCAAACAGCCCTGCCCACCATAATGGACCATACTTCCCCACTCCCCAGCCTGCCTGGGAGCACCAGGTTGATTTTTGACCCATTTTACGCCCAGACCCTGGGCACACCCTAGAACCGTGGGCTATAGCACACCAATTTGGTCCAAAATAACCCGTACTCATAGTTTCACCTATTTGACCACCCAAATGACCCCTACCACCCCAATGGCCTATACTTCCTTGATCCCCAGCCTGCCTGGTAGCACTATGTCAATTTTTGGCCCATTTCCCCAATTCGAAGCCTACCTAAGAGAACATGATCAATTTTTAACCCATTTTATACTAGAACCCCAAGCACACCTTTAAAATTGTGGGGCTATACTACACTAATTTGGCCCAAAAATGGCATGTTCGCACTGTTTTACCCGTTTGACACCCAAACATCCTCGCCGATCCCAATGACCCACACTCACCCATTCCTCAGTCGGCCTGGGATCACCAGCTTAATTTTTGCCCTATTTCACGCTCGAACTACGGGAACACCCCAAAACTATGGGCGATAGCACACCAATTTGGCCTGAAAATGGCCCATTTACACCATTTCGACCATTTGACCACCCAAACGACCTCACCCACCCAAATGGACCACACTTACTGCTCCCTAGATTTACTGGGAGAAACAGGTCGATATTAGACCCATATCACGCTCGGACCTCGAGGACACCCCCGGAACTGTGGGCTAGCGCACACTGATTTGGCCCGAATATGGCCCGTTCATGCTGTTTTGCTCGTTTGACCACCTAAGCAGCCTCTCCTACCCAATGGCCCACACTCCACCACTCCCCAACCTTCCTGGGAGCATCAGGTCAATTTTTTGCCCATTTCACGCTCAGACCCCGGGCACACCCTAGAATCGTGGGCTATATCACACTGATTTGGCCCTTAAATGGCCCGTTCGCGCTGTTTCACCCATTTGATCACCCAAAAGGCCTCACCCACCCTAACATCCTACACTTTCCCAGCCCGTCTGGAAGCACTAGGTCAATTTTTGGCCCATTTCATGCTCGGATCCCAGGTACACCCCCGAACCGTGGGTTATATCAAACTGATTTGGCCCAAAAATTGTCCGTTCATGCTGTTTTGCTCATTTGACAAACCAAATGGCCCAAAATCTCCCACATCTTAGCCTGCCTGAGATCACCAGGTCAATTTTCAACAAATTTTACGTCTGGACCCCGGACATACCCCCGAAATTGCGGGATATAACACTCTCCCATTCATGCCTTATTTACCTATTTGACCACCCAAACGGCCCTGACCACGCCAATGGACAACACTTCCCAGCCTTTCTGGAAGCACTAGGTTGATTTTTGGCCCATTTTATACTCGAACCCCAACACACCTCCAGAACCGTGGGCTGTAACACACCTATTTGGCCCAAAAAATAGCCCATTTGCATCATTCTACCTGTTTAACAACCCAAACAACCCCAACCAACCCAGTAGACCATATTTCCCCGATCCCCAACCCGCCTGGGAGCACTAAATCAAATTTTGTCCTATTTAATGCCCGATCCCAGGCACACCCCCAGAAACATGGGCTATAGCACACCGATACAGCCCGTTCGTGCTGTTTCACTCGTTTGACCACCCAAAAAGCCTTGCCTACCCTAATGGACCACAATACCTCGTTTCCCAGCCTTACTGGGAGCACCAGGTCAATTTTTAGCCCATTTCACGCCCAGAACCATTGGCTATAACACACTAATTTAGCCTGAAAACTGCCCGATCAACATCATTTGTCTTTTTGACCACCCAAACGGCCTCGTTCACCCTAATAGCCGACACTTACCCACTCTCTAGCCTATCTGGGAGCACCATACCAATTTTTGGCCTATTTCACTCTCGGACCCCAGGCACACCCCCAAAACCTTAAGTATAGCATATAGATTTGGTCCAAAAATGGCTTGTTCTCGCCATTTCGCCTGTTTGACCACCTAAATGGCCCCACCCACCCCAATGGACCATACACCTCCACTTCCCAGCCTACTGGGAGCACCAGGTCAATTTTAAGCCTATTTCACACCCATACCCCAGGCACACCCTTGGAACTGTGGGCTATAACACAATAATTTAGCCCCAAAATGGCTCATTCGCACCGTTTCGCCTATTTGATCACCCAAATGGACCCAACTACCCTAATGGATCATATTTCCCTGCTCTTCATCCTGCCCGAGAGTACCAGGTCAATTTTTGGCCCATTTTATACCCGAAACCCAAGCATACCCCCGAAACCATGGGCTATATAGCACATCAATTTTGCCCGAAAATAGCCTGTTCGTGCTGTTTCGCCCGTTTGACCACCCAAATGGACCCGTCCATACCAATAGACCATATCCCCCATTCCCCAGCCTTCCTAGGAGCACCAGGTCAACTTTTTACCCATTTAACGCTCGGACTACGGGCATACCCCTAGAACCCTGGGCTATAGCACATCGATTTGGCACGAAAATGGTTCCGTTCGTGCTGTTTCACCCGTTTAACCACCCAAACGGATCCGCCTACCCTAATGGGCCCACACTTTCCCGCTCTTAGACTGCTTGGGAGCACCAGGCTGATTTTTGGCCTATTTTATGCCTGGACCCCAGCACAGCCCCGAAACAATGGGCTATAGCACACCAATTTGGCCCAAAAATGGCCTGTTCACATCGTTTTGACCGTTTGATCACCCAAATGGCCCCACCCACCCGATGGACCTCACTCTCCTACTCCTCAGACTGCTTGGGAGCACCAGGTCAATTTTAGGCCCATTTTATGCTCGAAACCCGAGCACACCCCAGAACCGTAGGCTACAACATACTAATTTTACTTAAAAATGGCTCATTCACGTTGTTTAACTAATTTGGCCACCCAAAAGGCCCCACCCACCCAAATGATCCACACTCCCCCGCTCCCTAGCCTTCCTGAGAGCACTTAGTCAATTTTTGTCCCATTTTAAGCCCGGAACCTGGGCATACCCCCAAAACCATTGATTATAGCACATTTAACCCAAAAATGACCCGTTCGAGCCATTTTATGGGCTATAGCAGCCCGATTTAGCTAAAAATGGTCAATTCATGCCGTTTTGCCTATTTGACCACCCACATGGCCTTACCAACTCCAATAGCCCCCACTTCCCCACTTCTCAGCTTGACTGGGAGCACCAGGTTGATTTTCAGCCCATTTCACGCAAGGACCTTGAGAATACTCCCAAAACTGTGGGCTATAACACATCGATTTAGCCCCAAAATAGCCCATTCGCTCTTTTTTGACTATTTAACCACCCAAATGGCCCAAATTCCCCGGCTCCCCAGCCTGCCTGGGAAAACCAGGTCAATTTTTAGCCCATTTTACACTCGGACCCCGGGCACACCCCCAGAATCGTGGCCTATAGCATACCGATTTAGCCTAAAAATGGTTCGTTCGCGCCGTTTCACCCGTTTGACCACCCAAATGGTACCGTCCACCCTAATGGCCCACACTCCCTCGCTTTTGAGATGGCCTAGGAGTACCAGGTTGATTTTTGTCTCATTTAACGCCCGAACCTATGCACACCTCTGAACTGTGGGCCTTGGCACACCGATTGGGCCTGAAAATGGCTCGTTCGTGCTATTTTGCCTGTTTTACCACCCAAACGGCCCCAACCATCCTAATGTACAACACTTCTTCACTCTCTATCCTGCCTGGGAGCACCAGGTCAATTTTTTGACTATTTTACACCCGAACCCCTTGCACACTCCTAAAATTGTGGGCTATAGCACATCAATTTAGCCCAAAATAACCCGTTCGTTCCGTTTTTCCCGATTGACCACCCAAATAGCCCCGCCCTCCTCAATGGAGCATACTTCCTTGCTCCCCGGCCTTCCTGGGCACACCAGGTTAATTTTTGTCCCATTTCACGCTTGGACCCCAGGCACACCCTTGGAACAGCGGGCTATAGCACATCGATTTGGCCCAAAAATGGCCCATTCGCGCTATTTCACCTATTTGACCACCCAATATGCCACGCCCACTCTAACTACCTATAATTCCCCACTCCCCTACCTTTCTGGGAACCTTAGGTCGATTTTAGGCTAATTTCAGGCCCAGACCCTAGGTACACCAAGAACCATAGGCTATAGCACACCAATTTGGCCCAAAAAATAGCCCATTCACACCGTTTCGCTCATTTGACCACCCAAATAAACCCGTCCATTCCAATAGCCCACAATTCCCCACTCTCCAGCCTGCTTGGGAGCACCATGAAAATTTTTATCCAATTTTACGTATCGACCCTAGGCACACCCCTAATACCGTGGGCTATATTACATACTGGCTTGGCTAAAAAGCAGCTCGTTCATACTGTTTCACTCGTTTGACCACCCAAACGGCTAGACCCACACCAATGGACCATATTCCCCCGCTCCCCAAACTGCCTAGGAGCACCAGGTCAATTTTTGTCCTATTTCACGCTCGGATTCGAGGTACACCCCAATGTCCTATACTCCCTCGCTACCCAGCCCACTTGGAAGCACCAGGTTAATTTTCAGCCTATTTTATGCCTGAATCCAGACACACCCCTAGAATCGTGGGCTATAGCATACCGATTTTGCTCAAAAACTGCCCGTTCGCACCATTTTGACCGTTTGACCACCAAAACGACCTCTCCCACCCCAGTCAGCTACACTCCCCTACTCCTCAGCCTACCTAGGAGCACTAGGTTACTTTTTGTCCTATTTTATGCTAGGACCCTAAGCACAACCTTGTAACCGTGGGCTATAGCGCACCGATTTGGCCTAAAAATAGCCCGTTTGCACTATTTTGCCCGTTTGACACCCAAATGGCCATGCCCATACTTATCTACTCCCTAGCCTCCTTGGGGGCACCAGGTTGATTTTTGGCCCATTTTATGCCTGTACCTCTGGCACACCCCTAAAACCATGGGCAACATATCGATTTGGCTATAAAACTGCCTTATTGCACCGTTTTGCCTGTTTGACCACCCAAACTAACTCGTCTACCCCATTTCCCTACACTACTTTCTCCCCAGCCTACTTGGGAGCACCAGGTCGAATTTTGGCCCATTTTACGCTCGAACCCCAGGCAAATCCCCGAAATCATAGGCTACAACACACGAATTTTTTGCCTAGACTCGCCCACTCCCCAGCCTTCCTGGAGAACTAGGTCAAATTTTTGGCCTATTCCACGCTTGGACCCCGTGTACACCCCTTGAACCGTGGGCTATAACATAGTGATTTAGCCCAAAAATGGCCCGTTTACACTGTTTAAGCCATTTGACTACCAAATCAGCCTTGTCAAACCATATGGCCCATAATCCTATGCTTCCCAGCCTGCCTAGGTGCACCAAGTCAATTTTTAGCCCAGTTCACACTCGGTCCCCAGACACACCCAGAATTGTGGGTTATCGTACACCAATTTTTCCTGAAAATGGCCCGTTTACGCCATTTTGATAGTTTATCCACCCGAACTGCCCCGCCCACCCCAATGGCCAGTATTTCCCTACTCCCCACCATTCCTGGGAGCACCTGGCCAATTTTTAGCCCATCTCATGCTCGAACCTTGGGCACACCCTCGGAACCTTGGGCTATAACATACTGATTTGACCTAAAAATTGCCTGTTCGCGTTTTTTCACCTTTTTGACTAGACAAAAGGCCCCACCCACCCAAATGACACACACTTCCCTGCTTTCCATCTTGCCTAGGAGCACCAGGTTGATTTTTGGATAATTTTATGCCCAGATACCGAACACCCCTAGAACTGTGGGCTATAACACACCGATTTGGCACAAAAATGGCATGCTCATGCCGTTTCTCTCATTTGACCACCCAAACAGCTGATAACGCTCAAACTACAGCTCTCGTAAGAGTGTAAGTGGTCATTGTCAAATATAGAACCCAACTGGGTTGGTTGTCGAATCCCACAGGGAATACTTGGTCACTAAGTATGCAACGATTAGTAGACTGTTGATAGAAAATTCTATGAAAAAGGGGGGATTTAATTATAGCGTGAATTAAGAGTATCAAAGTAACAAAGAAAAACGGAATGTTTAGTAGGTTTTAATCAATGAGAATTGTAAGTTAGGGTTATGTCCACCTTATGAGTTTAACGTATCTATTGGCTATGAGTTATGCGGAATTCAGACATGCATGCGCTTATAGAGATTCGTATTCTATGGTAAATCCTAGTGTCTTTCGACCATCAAGGATTATATCACTTTAACTCTTTCGAGCTTAAAACGTATACTAATGGTACGAATTCTCCAAGAGGTTAATCCAGTTACGGCACTAACTTTTAAACAGGGGTTGGTAGCCCTATTTCCTTGTCATTCTCTCTTTTCCAGACATGTAAATTTTCTTTCGAACAAGTTAATGCTATACTGGCGTATTCTATATGTTTGCAACCACAAGAATTCAATTAAGATGAAGAGAGTAATGATATAAGCAACACACGTATCAAGAATTCACAAACTCATAGCAATAGATAGTATCTCATAAGTCTTCCATAACCCTAACAGAGAAGTTTAGCTACTCATAATTGTGAAGGAAAACCACGAGGATATCATCATACCAAACCAATAACAATATCACCATAAGGAAGTATTGGCGTCACTTGTGGTGTGAATTCCTTGCTAGTAGCGTTTCTCTTGTCGTGAAAATTAAAAGTCGAATAGATGAAGAATAATGTCAACAACGAATTTAAGAATAGAAGAGAGTAAGAATGAATTGAAAGAGAATGAGTGAATAATAAAAAGCTTGCTGAAAAATTCAGCAAATAGGGTTTTTATAACATCCTTGTCCTAGTCCTACTGAAATAGGGTTTTTATCCTTGTCCTAGTCCTACTGGGTTACTGCATACTTGTCCTAATCCTACTATGTTACTGCTGATCCCCCAAGTCTTTAGAAATGCTGTTTTTGCCCGGGACAAGTTCTCCATGCATCACTTTCAGTCCACAAGCTTCCAGAAGTTGCCTTCCTTCTTACGTGAAGTTTCCTTTGGCGTCCAACAGTCCATAAAATGCTGAAATCTTCATCATTTATTCTTGAAAACATGCTAATCACGTTGGTTAGCTCACTTACAGGAAAAAGGACTAAAAGTGCAGGAATTATATACTTTGTCCTTTAAAACTTAGCTAAAATATGGGTAAATTAAAGTGCTTTAGGCATGTAAATACGCCTAACATCAACAGCCCCTCCCACCCCAATGGACCAAACTACTCAACTCTCCAGCCTACCTGGGAGTACCAGGTCAATTTTATCCCTATTTCATACCCGAACCCCGAGCACACCCGTGGATCCATGGGAAAGAGCACACCAATTTTGCCCGAAATTGGTCCGTTCGTGCTGTTTCGCCCATTTGACTACCCAAATGGACCCTCTCACTCCAATAGCCCACACTTCCCTGCTCTTCATCTAGCCATGGAGCACCAGGTCAATTTTCTGCCAATTTCACGCCTAAACCCCAAATACCTTCCCAGAATTGTGGGCTATAGCACACCAATTTGGCTCGAAAACAACCTGTTTGTACCGTTTTGCCAGTTTAACCACCCAAACGTCCACACCCACCCTATTTTCCTATACTTACCCACTACCTAGCCTGCCTGGGAGAACCAGGCTAATTTTTGACCTATTTCACGCCTGTAATTCGGACACAACCCCAAAACCGTGGGCTATAGTACACCGATTTACCCCCAAATGGGCCGTTCTCGCTGTTTTAACTGTTTGACCAAACAAACGGCCCAGCCCACCCCAATAGCCCACACTTTCCAGATCCCAGCCTTCCTGGGAGAACAGGGTTGATTCGGACCATTTCACGCTCAGACCTCGGGCACATCCCTGAAACCGTGGGCTATGCATACTAATTTGGTTTGAAAATGTCCCGTTTGTGCTGTTTCACTCGTTTGACCATCTAAATGGACCCGTCCACCCAAATCTCCAAGAATCACCCGCTCCCCATACTGCGTAAGATCCCCAGGCTAATTTTTGGCCTATTTCACGCTCAAACCCCAGGTACACCCCCAAAACCGTAGGCTATTGCAAATCAATTTAGCCCATAGTGGAGCGTTTGCTCTGTTTAGCCTGTTTGACCACAAATTGTCCTAGCTCACCCATATATACCACATAAACCTACTCCCCAGCCTGCCCTGGGTACACCAGGTTAATTTTCAGCCCATTTCACTTCCGAAACTCGGACTCACCCCCAGAACCGTGGGCAATAGAACATCTATTTGGCTTGAAAAATGGCCCATTCACATTATTTTGCCCGTTTGACCACCTAAATGGCCCCGTCAATCCCAATGCCCACACTCCCCTATTACCCAGCCTGCCTGGAAGCACCAAGTCAATTTTTGACCCATTTTACGCTTGGACCCCGAGTACATCCACAAAATCGTGGGCTATAACACACAAATTTTAGCTTGAAAATGGTCTTTTTACACCGTATCACCTGTTTTACCACCCAAACAGCCCCGTCCACCGTAATGGCCCATGCTCCTTTTCTCCCCAGCCTTCCTAGGAGCACCAGGTCAATTTTTGGTCTATTTTACACTTGGACCTCGGGCACAACCCTGGAACCATGGGCTATAACGCACTAATTTGGCCTAAAAATGGCTCGTTCGCATTATTTAGCCTATTTGACCACCCAAATAGTGGCCATACCAATGGACCACACATCCTCTCTCCCCAACCGTTGTGGGAGCACATGCCGATTTTTGGTATGATTCACGCTTGGACCCCGGGCACACCCTAGAACCGTGGGCTATAGCACATCGATTTTGCCCTAAAAAGGCCCATTCACAATGTTTTACCCGTTTGACCACGTAACTAACCCCGAACACCCAAATGGCCCATACTCCCCTGCTCCCTAGCCTTACTGGGAGCACCAGGTCAAGTTTAGGCCTATTTTACACCTGGACTCCGGGAACACCCCAAAATTGTGGTCTATAGCACATGGATTTAGCCCGAAAACTTCCCATTTGCATTGTTTTGAATGTTTGACCAACCAAACAGACACACTTACTCTAATGGCCCACACTCCTTCGCTCCCAGCCTGTCTGGGGAACCAGATTAATTTTTGACCCATTTCACGCCCGGAAACTGGGAACACCCTAGGAACCGTGGGCTATAGCTTACCAATTTGGCATAAAAATGGCCCATTCACGCTGTTTCACTCGTTCGACCACCCGAACGGCCTCGCCTACCCTAATGGCCCACACTTCTCAACTCACCAGCCTGTCTTGCAACACCAGGTTTATTTGTGGACCATTTCACGCCCAACAATTAAGAACACCTACGAAATCGATGGCAGCACACTGATTTAGCCCAACAACTGCCTGTTCTTACCATTGTGCCCGTTTGACCACCCAAATAATCCCACCCGCCCCAATATCCTATAATCTCTTCTCCCTAGACTTCCTGGGAGCACTAGGTCAGTTTTTTCCCTATGTCACGCTCGTACCCCTGGAACACCCCCGAAATCGTTGGCTATAACACACATATTTGGTTAAAAAATGGCCTGTTTATGCCGTTTCAACCGTTTGAACACTCAAATGGCCTCGCCCCCCCTAATGTCCTATACTCCCCAACTCCCCAGCCTTCCTGGGAGAATCAGGTCAATTTATGACCTATTTCATGCACGCACCCCGGACACACCTTAAAAACTGTGTAATACGAGACAAATGGCCATCTTATCTTTTGATGACATCTTTAGAGGACAACACATAGAGTTTAAAGACTTGGTCAGCTAGAGGATACGAGAACATGCATGGAGGACCCGTTTTGAGCATGCCATTAAACAAATCCGTGTGTGGAAGATTGCGTGGGGGCTTACATTTGATACCAATTTGAGACTACAAGTTTTGAAGTGTGACCCCATGGTTTTGGAGCATTGAAGAAGAACCCTTCATTAAGGGAATTTTGGGGTTTGCACATGTTAACGAAACAACCCATGAACTCCCCTTTCATTAAGGGTAATTTGGTCCATTATACTATGTAATAAGCTAGGCTATATAGTCTTTTATTAGGTATTTTCTCTTTAGTTTTTTAATGATGAATGTATGAAACACTTTAAAATCCTATCTCTTGAGAGTAGACCACCTTAGTGTACTCTTAGTTAGGGATTGGAAAAGCCATCCTTAGTATAGGGCTTGGAAAAGCTAATATTGAGCTTTGCTTGGAAACAGTGGATCTTCAGGTGAGTTGATTTCCTTGGAGGTCACCGTAAGAGTGTGGTTTTGATTACTACATTAATTAGGGTTAGTGTTGAAATACACTTGGTTCTTAATCTTGTAATAATCTTGCTCTAACTATCTATCCTTTCATTATTTTGCAAATCCGTGTGTTTTTGTGTTTGTCATCTTGTATCCCTTTGTGTTGCTTGTTCTTCTCACGTTTTGTGGACTATTTTGGCATCTTGGTGGGCTGTTTTTGTATCATTTGGTATCAAATCCATCATTGATTTCGTTCCCACGAGATCAATCTTGGGTTTGTTAACTCAAAAAAAAAAATTGTTGAAAAGTTGAAAAACTCAAAAATAGTAATCTGTCCACGTTTTTGTGTTTAGGTCGAAATTTGAAGCCGTGTTTTCTTATAATTTTTGTGTATTTTGTGTGTTCTAGTGTTAGATATTTTTTTGCTAACATTAGAAGAGGTGTCCAAGGTCGAAAATCTCACAAAAAGAAGTTATTCTACGGGTTTGGTGTCTTGGCCGAAGTGTTATTGTTGTTTGGCCGAATTTGTGTCTAGATTTAGGTGTTTTTTTATTGTCTTTGTTGTTTATTGTTTTGGTTTTCTTTATCTCTAATACTACTTGAGTCTAATCCAAGTTATTGAGAAAAAAATAATTACAAGTTGTTGTGGGAAGAGTGGACGGTTTTGTTATTGTTGTTGTTGAAGTTCTTGTGTTGTGTTGAAGAAGTCTTGTAAAAGGTTGTTGTTTGATCCAAATTCAAATGGGAGAGAGTGTGGGATCTTGTTAGTATTGAAATAACTTTCAAGACATTACCTAAGAGGAAAAAGAACAAAAGACCTCCCAAAAGTCTTCATACCAAAAGAGAGTAAGTTCATTTTTCTAGACAAGCCAAAAGAGGAAAAGGGGACAAGACCTCTAAAAGGTTGTCTTGCCAAAAAGGTGAAAGTTGGTCAAGGTTTGAATTTTGAAAGAAAGGAGTTAAAGTCTTGTTTGTTAACCTACCAAAACTGAAATTCCCCCCATCTTTGTGAAATTTGAACAACCAAAATTGTGGAACAAAAATTTTCAACTTCAACAATATTTTTTTTGTCCATCGACCAATAGTCGAGTGCCATGTCATCAATAGCTCAAGAACATTGGAATTCCTAGTTTCACTTTTTTTATTCTATTGGTTTCCATTTTTTTAGTTCTCATACTAATTAGCAAACTAGTAAATACCTACTAGATTGTAGATAGTTTTTGAGTATGTTTTCTTTCGTGTGAATCATTGTATTTTGTGCTTTTCTCGTTTATAAGTTGTAGTATTTTATTTGTTTCAAGTTCTTAAGTAATTTTTTTTTTTGTGTCTTGAGTCGATCAAACAAGAATCCATTCCGTCTGCCAAGTAGAATTGACATCCTATTGACTACCGGAGTATAAGCAACTTTAAATATTCGTCGATCCAATTGTGAGAATCACAAAAAGTAGGTGTATACGAGTGTTGGTGAGGAGATTTTACTACTAATCTTGTTTGTACTTCTATTTCTAAGGACATTTGTGTAGGTACCGACATGGCAAGTGAAGGAGCGCAATGCCGAAGTGAAGTTTCTGCCCAAGCTTATAGAGGACCTTCTCAACACAACAAAGGAGAGTCGACTCAAGAACTTCAAGGTAAAATAGCTAATTCTTACACTTTTGTGCATGTGAATGATAATTGTATGACTAGTAGCCCATTGAGTGTGAGTAGTAGCTTATTTACTTGTGAGTCTAATGATTCTTTGCCTTTTGTTGATAATGTACATATTGTGAGTGTGGATACACTAGTTGATCCTATTGATGACCAAATTGATTGATCTTGTAAGATCAATCTATGTCCACCTAGTGTTGAAGCCTATATGTTGAATGAAAGTACACCGTCTTGTGTAATTGGTGTTAATCAACCTATTTGTAAAAATTGTCCACCACTTGAGTATGTGTGTGATGTGATTAATCAAACTCAAGTGAGTGAAGTATTTGAAAAAGTTGGTCAACAAAAGGGGAGTGAACCCGAGAGCTATTCTTGGGACAATCTTGTGCTTGAAACCACTTTGAAACTTGATATTGATCTCTTAGAGAGTGAGGAACTTACTTGTTCCAAATCTGCCCATGGGTTGGATCATGCACTCATGAGGTATAATGTCTTGTTTGAAAATGATATAAACACTCCTAATGAGCCTAGTGGTGAAAAAGATGGTATAGATTACCTTGGAGGCTATAGCATATATGTTAACCCACTATGGTGTAACAACATTCCTCCTAAAGATGGAAATCTCTTCTTGGAAGATGAGAGTACTCTTAAGGGTAAGGAATGTGTAGTCTTGAAAGTTACTCCTTCTACTTTGTGTGACTTTATTGTTGAGACTACTCATGGTGATGATTGGGAAACTAGTAGTGAGTACACATATGAGGTCACCTTAGTAGAAGTCGACTTGAGAGATACTTTTCTCTACTCTCTATTTTCTTTCGATGATATGTATGCTATTGTAGAGAGTATGTCATTTAGTTTGGGTGGAGACCACGGGAAAGGGGAGTGTTGTCTAGACCCGTGCCTGTGGCCACTCTTCCTGTTTGACCCCGGTGCCAAATATATAAATGGTGATGTTGGTGCACCCAACTTGTTGCTTGGTCTACATGACAAGAAAAGTATCACTCTTAGTGAATCCCATAACCAAATCCTTCGTACATATTTCATTGAGTTTTTAATATTTCATTCAAAGGATCCTTGGTTATATTTCAAATATGTCCAACCTTGGAATGTTGAGATGATTTGTTGTGCTAATCATAATCCTCATGCCATGAGAAGTTTGTATTTGTTTGTCCTCTCTTCGGTTTTGCAAGGTTTGGATTCGAGGTCGAATCCTTTTCAAGAAGGGAAGGATGATACAGGATAAATGGCCATCTTATCTTTTGATGACATCTTTAGAGGAAAACACATAGAGTTTCAAGACTTGGTCACCTCGAGGATATGAGAACATGCATGGAGAACCCATTTTGAGCATGCTATTAAACAAATCAGTGTATGGAAGATTGCGTGGGGGCTTACATTTGATGCCAATTCGAGACTACAAGTTTTCAAGTGTGACCCCATGGTTTTGGAGCATTGAAGAAGCACCCTTTATTAAGGGTATTTTGGGGTTTGCACTTGTTAAAGAAACAATCCATGACCTCCCCTTTCATTAAGGGTATTTTGGTCCATTATACTATGTAATAAGCTAGGCTATATAGTCTCTTATTAGGTCTTTTCTCTTTAGCTTTTTAATGATGAATGTATGAAACACTTGAAAATCCTCTCTCTTGAGAGTAGACCACCTTAGTGTACTCTTAGTTAGGGCTTGGAAAAACCATCCTTAGTATAAGGCTTGGAAAAGCCAATATTAAGCTTTGCTTGGAAACGGTGGATCTTGAGGTGAGTTGATTTCCTTGGCGGTCACCGTAAGAGTGTGGTTTTTATTATTACATTAATTAGGGTTAGTGTTGAAATACACTTGGTTCTTAATCTTGTAATAATCTTGCTCTAACTATCTATCCTTTCATTATTTTGCAAATCTGTGTGTTTTTGTGTTTGTCATCTTGTATCCCTTTGTGTTGCTTGTTCTTCTCACGTTTTGTGGACTGTTTTGGCATCTTGGTGGGCAGTTTTTGTATCACTGTGGGCTATAGCACACCGATTTGGCTCTAAAATTGTCCGTTCGCACCGTTTTACCTGTTTGACCTCCCAAACAGCCCCGTTCACCCAAATAGCCCACACTCTCTTTCTCTCCAGCCTTCCTGGGAGCACCAAGTTGATATATGGACCATTTCACGCAAGGAAACTGGGCACACCCCTATAATCGTGCGCTATAACAAATTAATTTGGCCCCAAAATGGCTCATTCATGCTGTTTCACCTGTTTGACAACTAAACGCCCCTGCCCACCCCAATGGACCATACTCCCCCGCTTCTTAGCCTGCCTAGGAGCACCAGTTTAATTTTTGGCCCATTTTACTCTCCACCCACTGGCACACCCCTAAAACCATGGGCTATAGTACAATAATTTTGCCCTAAAATAGCCCGTTCACGCTGTTTTGCTCGTTTGACCACCCAAATGGCCCCACCCACCCTAATGAACCACACTCCCCCACTCCTTAGCCTTCTTGGGAGTACTAGGTTAATATTTGGACCTTTTCACGTCCAAAACCCTGGCAGACCCTAAAAATTGAGGGTAGCACACTGATTTGGCCCAAAATGGCTCGTTTGCGCCATTTTGCCTGTTTGACCATCAAACTGGCCCCACCCACCAATATAGCTCACACTCTCCCATTCCTCAGCCTTCGTAGGTGCACCAAGTTGATTTTCAACCTATTTCACATCGAGAAACTAGCCTTACCCCCAGGACCGTGGGCTATAGCAAATCGATTGGGCTTTAAAATAGCCCATACATGCCATTTTGTCCGTTTGACCACCCAAATGGCCTCTCCAACCCCATTGGACCACACTCCTCCATTCCCTAGGGTGCTTGGGAGAACTAAGTCAAATTTTTGAACCATTTCATGATCGGACCCCAAGCACACCTTCGAAATTATGGGAGCACACTGGTCTGGCCAAAAAATGGTCCGTTCATACCATTCTCCCGTTTGACCTTCCAAATGGCCCCGTCCACCCAATGACCTACACTCCCTCACTCCCCGGCCTACCTGGAAGTAGCAAGTCGATTTTTGACCTATTTCATACCCAAACTTCTGGCACACCCCCGGAATCGTAGGCTATAACATACTGATTTGGCCCAAAAATAACCCGTTTATGCTGTTTCACCCGTTAAACCACCCAAACAACCCCGTCCATATCAATGGCCCATATTATACCGTTCCCCAGCCTGTCTAGGAGCACAGGTCAATTTTTGGACTATTTCACGCCCGAACCCCGAGCACTTCCTATAAACGTGGGCTATAGCACATCAATTTGGCCCGTAAACGGCCCGTTCCGGCTGTTTTTCCTGTTTGATCACCCAAATGACTTGCCCTCCCCAATTCCCCACACTCCCCAACTCCCCAACCTACTTGGGGGGCACTTGGTCAATTTTCTTCCAATTTTACGCCCGGACACCGGGCACACCCCTAAAACCGTGGGCTATAGCACACCAATTTGGATTGAAAACTGCCCATTCATTCTATTACTATCGTTTGACAACCCAAATGGTGTTTACCACCCAAATGGCCCACACTCCCCTACTCCCAGCCTTTCTGGGAACGCCAGGTTGATTTTCAGCCCATTTCTCATCCGAACCTTAGACATACCCCTAGAATCATGGGCTATAGCACACCGATTTGACTAAAAAATACCCCATTCACACTGTTTTCCCCGTTTAACCTCCCAAACATCCCCTTCTACCCCAATGGCCTACACTTCTATTATCCTCAGCCTGGGAGCACTTGGTTGATTTTTGGCCCATTTAATGCTCAAACCTTAGGCACACCCCTAGAACCATGGGCAGCGCACTAATTTGGCTTGAAAACTGCTTGTTTGCATCTTTATGCCCGTTTGACCACCCAAACAACCCCGCCCTACCCAATGGTCCACACTCCCCGCTCCCAATTTGCATGGGAGCACCAAGTCAATTTTTGGCCCATTCCATGCTCGAACCCTAGGTACACCCCCGGAATCGTGGGCTATAGCATACGAATTTGGCCCAAAAATGGATCGGTCGTGCCTTTTTAACTTTTTGAATACCCAAATGGCCTCGCCCACCCCTATGATCTACACTTCTTTGCTCCCCAGCTTGTCTAGGAGAATCATGTGGATTTTCGGCCTATTTCACACCCAAACCTCGGGCACACCTCAAAAACTGTAGGCTATAGCATACCAATTTGGCTAAAAAATGGCGCGTTTGTGCTGTTTCACCCGTTTAACCACCCAAATGGCTTCGTCCACCCTAATGTCCCATAGTCACCTTCTCCCCAGTCTGCTTGGGAGCACTAAGTCAATTTATGGCCTATTTCACGCATGGACCCTGGGCACACCCCTGAAATCGTGGGCTACAGCACACCAATTTGGCACAAAAATGGTCCGTTCGCGCCGTTTTACCCTTTTTAACACCCAAACGCATCCGCCCTCCCCAAAAGCCCACACTTCCCCACTTCTAAGCTTACCTAGGAGCACCAGGTCAATTTTTGTCCCGTTTTGATACAAGAATAATCACGGATATGAACTTAAGAGAGTGCGTGCTGGACCCGAGACTTGGTGGATGCAAATGAAGTGTAAAGGAGAACCTAAATGGACACCAAAACCATCCATACATATCACTCCAAGGGAGCCTACTTGAAGCCATTCATTAAAGGTCCTTTTTGGTCATTTCACCTTACTTTTGTAATAAGTCTATAAATAGACTAGTTTAGGTCTTTAGTTCTTTAGTTGATAATTATTGTAAGTCTTGAACTTTTGAAATACCAAGTCCTCTATCCTTGAGGCACAAAACTAAAACTTGTAACTAGGATAGCATTCAAGGATGGAATCTCTTGTGATTGCTTATTTGTTAGAAATGTTGGTGCTTGAGTGGTGGACTCTGTTCTTGTATCATCGTAAGAACTTGGTGCTTGTTAACATGTTTTGTAGGGGTTTTAGAGTTTACTAAACTCTTTAGTTACTACTTTACATGTTTCCATTGTGTCAAGTTATCTATCTTCTTTATCATTAAGTTTGTGTTTGCTTCCTTGTGTCGTTTTGTGTCTTGCTTGTTACGGGTATTTGCGGGTGACTTGTGGACTGTTTTGTGCTCATTTAGATACCGTAAATTATACCAAACGGTATCTAAATGAGCACAAAACAGTCCACAAGAGACCCGCAAATACCCGTAACAAGCAAGACACAAAACGACACAAGGAAGCAAACACAAACTTAATGATAAAGAAGATAGATAACTTGACACAAGGGAAACATGTAAAGTAGTAACTAAAGAGTTTATTAAACTCTAAAACCCCTACAAAACACGTTAACAAGCACCAAGTTCTTACGACAAGACAAGAGCAGATTCCA
The DNA here is from genome assembly GCA_030864215.1 of Capsicum pubescens. Taxonomy (NCBI): domain Eukaryota; kingdom Viridiplantae; phylum Streptophyta; class Magnoliopsida; order Solanales; family Solanaceae; genus Capsicum; species Capsicum pubescens. The sequence goes on from CM061538.1 coordinate 276,949,391, forward strand.
CCACTCAAGCACCAACGTTTCTAACAAACAAGCAATCACAAGAGATTCCACACTTGAATGCTATCCTAGTCACAAGTTTTGGTTTTGTGCCTCAAGGAGAGAGGACTTGGTGTTTCAAAAGTTCAAGACTTACAATAATTATCAACCAAAGAACTTAAAACCTAAACTAGTCTATTTATAGACTGATTACAAAAGTAAGGTGAAATGACCAAAAAGGCCCTTTAATGAATGACTTCAAGTAGGCTCCCTTGGAGTGCTATGTATGGATGGTTTTGGTGTCCATTTAGGTGATCCTTTACACTTCATTTGCATCCACCAAGTCTCGGGTCCAACACACACTCTCTTAAGTTCATATCCGTGATTATTCTTGTATCACATTTAGTTCCCGAACCCCCAGCACACCCCCGGAACCATGGGCTATAGAATACCAATTTTGCCTGAAAATGGACCATTTGTGTCGTTTTGCCCCTTTGACCATCCAAACGGCCCCGTCTACCCAATATCCTATACTCCCTCTCTCCCTAGCTTGCTGGGAGCACCAGGTCAATTTTTGACTCATTTCACTCTCGTACCTCAGGCACACCCCAGAACCGTGGCCTATGGCACACCAATTTGGCCCAAAATGGCTCGTTTGCATTGTTTTGTTTGTTTGACCACCAAATTGGCCCCGCCAACCATATAGCCCATACCCCCTACTCTAAAGACTTCCTGGGTGAACCAGGTAAATTTTTGTCCCATTCACGCAAGGACCCCGAGCTTACCCCTAGGACCGTGGGCTATAACACATCGATTTGGCCCAAAAAAGGCCCGTACGCACCATTTTTCCCATTTGACCACCCAAACAGCCTCGCTAACCCTAATGTCACTCACTCCCTCACTCCCCATCCTACCTAGGAGCACTAGTTCGATTTTTGACCCATTTTACGCTTGAATACCAAGCACACACCTGAAACCATGGGCTATAACACACTGATTTGGCCCGATAATGGTTCGTTCATGCCGTTTCGCTCGTTTGACCACCCAAATATCCCCGTCCACCCCAATGGCCCACACTCCCTCTCTTCCCAACCTACCTAGGAGTGCTAGGTCAATTTTTGGCCTATTTCACACCTAGACCTTGGGCACACCCTGGAATCGTGGGCTATAGCGCATTGATTTGGCCCCAAAATGGCCTGTTCACACTATTTTGCCCGTTTGACCACCAAAGTTACCCCACCCACACAAATGGACCACACTCCCTCTCTCCCAAGACTGGTTAGGAGCAGAGGTAAGTTTTTGACCTATTTCATGCTTGGGCCCCAGGCACACCCCAAAACCGCGGGATATAACACATTGATTTGGCCCAAAAATTATCTGTTCGCACTGTTTTGCCTGTTTGATCACTAAATGGCCTCATCCACCTCAATGTACCATAGTCCCCTGTTCCCCAACCTTCTTGGGAGAACCGAGTCAATTTTTTGTCCATTTCATGCCCAGAACCCGGGCACACCCTTGGAACTATGGGATATAACACTATGATTTGGCTTAAAAACTGCCCATTCACGCCGTTTTAACCTTTTGACCACCTAGATGGCCCCGCCCACCCACTGGCCTAGACTCTCCTACTCCCCAACCTACTTGGAAGCACCAGGGCAATTTTTAGCCTATTTCACACCCAGACCCCAGGCACAACCCCGGAGCCATGGGCTATAACTCATCGATTTGGCCCAAAAATGGCCCATTTATGTTGTTTCGCATATTTGACCACACAAATGTCCCCGCCTACTCTAATGTACCACACTATGGGAGAACTAGGTCGATTTTTGGTCCATTTAATGCCCAGAACATCGACACACCCCCGGAACTGTGGGCAGCACACTAATTCAGCTCGAAAATTGCTCGTTCACACTATTTCACTTGTTTGACTACCCAAATGGCCCCTCCCATCCCAATGTCTCTCACTCCTTACTCCTCAGCATGTATGGTAGCACCAGTTCAATTTTTAGCCTATTCCTCACTCGGACCTAGAGCACACCCCTGGAACCATGGGCTATAGCATACGGATTTTGCCCATAAATGGCTCGGTCAGGCTTTCTCACCTGTTTGGCTAGCCAAACGTCCTTGCCCATCCCAATGGACTATAATCCCTTATTACATATCCTATCTCGGAGAACCAGGTCGATCTTCAGCCTATTTTACTCTAGGACCACAGGCACACCCCTGCAACTGTGGGCTATAGCACATCGATTAGACCTAAAAATGGCTCATTCACGCCGTTTCACCCGTTTGTTTACCCAAACAGCCTCGTCCACCCTAATGGACAACACTTCCTTTCTCCCCAGCCTGCCTGGGAGCACCTGGTCATTTTTTAGCCTATTTAACACAAGGAACCTGGTCACACCCCTATAACCGTATGCTATGGAGCACCAATAAGGCCCGAAAATAGCCCATTCATGCCGTTTTGCCTGTTTGACCACCCAAATATCCTCACCCTCTTCAATTACTCACACTACCCTGCTCTCCAGCCTTCTTGGGAGCACCAGGTTGACTTTCAGCCCATATCATCCCAGAAACTAGGCACACTCCCAAAATCGTGGGCTATAGCAAACTGATTTGGCCCGTTCGTGCTGTTTCACCTGTTTGACCACCTAAATGGCCCATCCCACCATAATAGCCCTCACTATCCTGTTTCTCAGCCTTCTTGGAAGCACCAAGTTAATTTTTGGCCCATTTCATGCCTAAATCCCGGGCATACCCCTAGAATCGTGGGCTATAGTACATCGATTTGACAAAAAATGACCCGTTCACGTTGTTTCGCTCGTTTGACTATTCAAATGTCCCTACCTATCCCAATTGACCACTATCCCTACTCTCTATCCTGCCTTGGAGATCTAGGTTGATTTTTGTCCCATTTCACACCCAGACACCGAGCATACCCCTGTAACTGTAGGCTATAGCACAGATTTGGCCCAAAAATAGCATGTTCACATGGTCTCTCCTATTTGACCACCTAAATAGTCTCGCCCTCCCCAATGGGCTACACTACCTTACGCCTCAGCTTGCATAGGAGAACCAAGTTGATTTATGTCCCATTACACGCTTGGAGCCCGGGCACACTCCCAAAACCTTGGGCTATAGCACACTGATTAGGCCAGAAAATGGCCCTTTCGCGCTATTTCACCTATTGGACCACCTAAACATCCCCGGAAACCCCAAAGGCCGATACTAACCCATTACCCAACTTGTAAGGGAGAACCAGGTAGATTTTTGGCCCATTTCATACCTGAATCCCGTGCACACCCCCAGAAGCATGGGCTATGGCACACCGATTTAGCCCTAAAATGGTCTGTTCATGCCATTTTGTACGTTTAACCACAAAAATAGCCCCTCTCACCCTAATGGCCCACACTTCCTTGCTCCCCAGCCTGCCTGGGAGTACTAAGTCAATTTTCATCCCATTTGACTCCCGGGAACACCCTCGAGACCGTACGCTATATCGCAATGATTTAGTTCGAAAATAGCCCATTCGCACTGTATCGCTCGTTTGACCTACTAAACAGCCTCGCCAACTCCAGTTGACCATAATCCCTTGCTCCCTAGAACTACTGGGAGAATCAAGTCTAATGTCAGCCAATTTCATGCCTAAACCCCAGGGGCACCCCAGAACCATAGGCTATAACACATCGATTTGGCTAAAAAATTGTCCTTTGGGTCATTTCACTCGTTTGACTAGCGAAACGGCCCCACCAACCCCAATTTTCTTCACTCCTTGCTCCCCAGCCTTCTTGGGAGAACCAGGTCAATTTTTAGCCTATTTCTCGCCCAGACCCCAGGCACACCCTAGAACCGTGGTCTATAGCATACAGATTTGGCCATAAAATGGCCGATCATGCCATTTATCCTATTTGACCAGCCAAATGGCCTCGCCCATGCTAATGGACTACACTCTCTCACTCTATAGCCTGTCTGGGAGCACCAAGCCAATTTTTAGCCTATTTCACGCTCTGACTGATGCTGGGCGTATTTATACCCCTAAGAACCATAATTTACCCATATTTTAGCTAAGTTTGGAGGATAAAATATATAATTCCTGCACTTTTAGTCCATTTTCCTTTAAGTGAGCTAACCTATGTGATTAGCATGTTTTTCAGGTATTAATGATGAAGATTTCAGCACTTTGTGGACCTTTGGAAGCTTGTGGACTGAATGTGATGCATGGAGAACTTGTCCCGGAAAAAATCAGTATTTCTAAATACTTAGGGATGCAGCAGTAACTTAGTAGGACAAGGATGTTATAAAAACCTTATTTGCTGAATTTTTCAGCATTCATTCGATCATTATTATTCAGCACTTTTCATTTTTTAGTTTAAAGATTCTGTAAGTTTAAGACGGAGAAAAACACTAAGGCTACACGAACGGCTAAAGGAAAGAAAAACGTCAACCTCTTGTTTGACGCCAACTTCATCCCCATCGTGAGATTATTCTAACTTTGGTATGATAATGATGTCTTCTTTGATTTCCGTTGTACTCATGAGTAGCTAAATTTCTCTGTTAGGGTTATGGAAACCTTGTAAGATACTATCTATTACTATGAGTTTGTGAATTCTTGATGTGTTATGCTACTTATATCATTACTCTCTTCGTTTTGATTGAATTCTTATGGTTGCAAACATAGAGAATATGCCATTAAAGCATTAACTTGTTTGAGAGGAAAGTTGCATATTTGGAAAAGAGAGTGTGACAAGGAAATAGGGTTTCCAACCTCTATTTACACGTTAATGCCTTAAACGGATTAACTTCTTGGAGAATTTGTACCATTTGTTATACACTTTAGGCTCGGGAGAGCTAAAGTGAAACAAATCCTTGATGGTTGGGAAACACTTGGATTTAGAATTAGAATACGATTCTCTATAAGTGCATGCATGTCTAAATTCCGCGTTACTCATAGTTAATAAAGAAGTAGAACTTATAAGGTGGACATAACCCTAACTTATCAATCTCTGTGATTAAATCTTACTACGCAAATCGTTTCATTGTTACTTTGATAATATTAGTTCACGCCTAAACCAAATCCCCCTTTTTCCTTGGAATTTTCGACCAACAGTCTACTAATAATTGCAACACTTAGTGACCAGAGTATTCCCTGTGGGATTCGACACCCAACCCAGTTGGGTTCTATATTTGACAGCGACCGCTTACACTTTCTAGCGAGAGTTGTAATTTGGGCGTATCAAATTTTGGCGCCGTTGCCGGGGAATACGGTTGTCAACTAAGTTTGTGATAGTTACTAGACCCTTTGGTCAAAGATTCTCGAATTTTACTTTTTGTTTGTTGTTTTTGTTTTGTTCAGGTTTGGTAGAGTGCATGCCAAATACACGAAGATCTGGTCATCCATTATTACCTATAAATCCCGAACCACAACTTATTGGCAGAATGGATGCACAACGTGACATTAAAAGAAGGGCTGCTCAACAGGAGTAGGCTAGGTTAGCTGCGTTGGCAGCTGCTCAAGTGCATCAACAGAATATTGATAACCCAGGTCGGGCAACAAATCCTGATGATGAGGACCTGGGTGATGATGAGTTACTTAATCCACGGCGTGCAGATGAGGTGGCAGCACCTGTGAACAGGAGAGATCGTCAAGCTAGAATGAGACCTGAACGCCGAGCTGTGCAGGCTCCTTTTGATGATGATGATGACGATCTGGATGGGGCTGATGCCACCGGGGCTATTATTCCTCCGCCCTTGGCACTCGGAGCCAAGTTTAATATCACTAGCACCATGATTCAGCTATTGCAACTTAAGGGTTTATTTGGTGGACTTGCAGACGATGATCCAAATATGCATCTGATCAACTTTATCTCAACATGTAAGTCGTTTGACAATCTAGGAGTTGGACAGAATGCAATTCGACTGCGCTTATTTCCATTGTCTCTATCTGGAGAGGTAACTTTATGGTTGAATGGGTTAACTCCTGATTCTATTACTAATTGGAGGCAAATGAAAGACGCTTTCCTAGAAAGATTCTTTCCGCCATCCAAAAGAGCACAATTAAGAGATGAGATCAACAATTTTCGACAGCTTCCAACTGAAGCTCTCCACAAAACATGGGAGAGGTTCAAGAAGAAGCTTATGCGGTGCCCAAACCATCAGATGACCAATATCCACTTGATGGAGATATTATATAGGTCTTTGAATTCGGTGACTAAGCCAGTGGTTGATAATGCTGCAGGTGGGTCATTCATGGACCTTACTTTTATTGAGGCAAGTGATATGCTAGACCGTATGACAAAGCAGAGTAGAGCTTGGCATACCAGGGATTCTGAGGTAGCAAGCTCTACTGTATCTATTGGCTTGACGGCAGAACAAAGGCGAAGAGAAGAGGAACGTGATCAGGATATGGCTCACATGAAAACGCAGATGGATCTTCTTACCAAGCATTTATTATCAGGGAAGACCGAAAAGGTTAAGGCCGTTGTATCACAGGGAAGAGATGAATCCGATTCTTAGGAGAAAGCAAATTATTTGAATAATCAGGGGGGTTTCCGAGGCAATGCCCAAGGAAACCAAGGTCGGAACTATTATGATAAATTCGGATACAAGAATAAGACTGACAGGAGTGGTTTATATATTCCTCCTGGAAATTGTGAGGCCACGACATCTGGCTCTGGGAAGATGTCCATGGAAGATATGATGGATAAGCTGTTGAAAGGAGTGGAGGCAACTAACACGGGAGTAACGGAGGTAAAAAATAATTTGTCCTCAATAAATCAATTGGTTGATTCGCATTCCACTTCAATAAAACAGTTGGAACAACAATTGAGTCAACTATCAGCGACACTCAATCAAAGAAAAGCTGGCACCCTACCTAGCGACACCGTGCAAAATCCAAGGAATGATGGATCATGTATGGATATTACTACCAGGAGTGGTAAGGTGTTGGAAAATCAATCCAAAGGCAAGTAGGTGGTTGATAATATAGAAGAGAATATGATTGAAGCATATTGTGATGATTCTGTAGAAGCTAAAAGTCAGAACATTCATGACACTACACTTAGACGTCACCAGCCTGAAAAGATTGATAATCTGAAGCAAGATAAAAAGGAAGTGGTGGAGAAAACTATTCCCCTTCCACCACCACCTTTTCCTCAGAGAATGAAGAAAAAAGTTGATGACACCATTTTCAGTAAATTCATGACTATGTTGAAGTAGCTGACTATTAATGTTCCTTTGGTGGAGGCGCTGGAACAGATGCCTGGGTACGCTAAATTCATTAAGGACCTTTTGACAAAGAAGCGGGCAGCAAGCTATGAGCTGGCAGATAATGTTCATCATTGCAGTGCAATCGCTACAAGATCGTTAGTTCAGAAGAAGGCAGATCCTGGTGCTTTCACTATTCCTTGCACGGTTGGATCTTTGGATTTTGCTAAGGCATTGTACGATTTGGGAGCTAGCATCAATTTGATGCCGCTATCTATTTACAAAAAGTTGGGGTTGGGTGATCCTACACCAACCAATATGCGGCTCGTGATGGCAGATAGGTCGGTAAAATGACCTATTGGTATCTTATATGATGTATTGGTGAAGGTTTCCACCTTCATTTTTCCTGATGACTTTGTTATTTTGGATTGTGAGGTGGATTCTGAAGTTCCCATAATCTTGGGGCATCCTTTACTTGCAACAGGAAGTGTGCTTATTGATTTAAGAGCTAATGAGCTTTTATTTCTGATGAATGACGAAGTGGTCCATTTTGATGTATGTAAATCAATGAAGAAGCCCAAAGATATGAATGTGTTCTCTGTAGCTGATGTTTATTATGAAGATGAGAAAGAATTATCTGTAGAGAAGCAGCTTATTGTTGATCCATTGGCTGCTGTGCTTATGAATTTTGAGCGTGAGGATGTTGAAGAGTATGAAGAAACTATTTGTGCTCTAACAGGAATAGGGTCATATTCTCGTGCTCCTAAGAAGCTGGACCTTGATCTTAAGAATCGACCTTCACCACCAGCAAAGCCATCCATTGAAGAACCACCAGTGCTAGAATTGAAAGAGCTGCCCAGCCACCTGAAGTATGCATTTTTAGGAAGTGGTGATACACTTCCGGTTATTGTTGCGGCTGATTTAGGTGAACAGCAAGTAGCGACTCTCATCTCTATTCTAAAAAATACAAGAGAGCCATCGGTTGGACTATTGCTGATATAATTGGTATCCCTCCTGGGATATGTATGCACAAGATTCAGCTCGAAGAAGATTGCGTGCCCACAATTGAGCATCAACGTCATTTGAATCCACCTATGCAAGAGATGGTGAAGAAATAAATTATTAAGTTGTTAGATGCTGGGGTGGTGTATCCAATCTCCGACAGTAAATGGGTGAGTCCGGTACAATGTGTGCCCAAGAAAGGGGGCATGACGGTAGTCGTAAATGAAAAGAATGAGCTAATTCCACTCAGACCTATCACAGGGTGGAGAGTGTGCATGGACTACCGGAAGCTGAATTCGTGGACGCTAAAGGATCACTTCCCAATGCCATTCATGGACCAAATGCTTGATCGATTGGCAGGGAAGGGATGGTTTTGTTTCTTAGATGGTTATTCCGGCTATAATCAGATCTGCATTGCTCCTGAAGATCAAGAGAACATAACTTTTACATGCCCGTATGGTACGTTTTCTTTCAAACGTATGCCATTTGGGCTATGTAACGCACCTGCCACTTTTCAGCGTTGTATGATGTCCATTTTTTCTGATATGGTTGAAGACACCTTGGAGGTGTTCATGGATGATTTTTCAGTAGTAGGTGAGTCGTTTGAATCATGCTTGGCAAATCTGAGTATGGCATTGCAGAGATGTGTTGAATTCAACTTGGTGCTAAACTGGGAGAAGTACCATTTTATGGTGAAGGAAGGCATTGTTCTTGGGAATAAAGTCTCTGAAAGAGGAATTGAGGTTGATCGAGCCAAGATTGAAGTTATCGAGAAACTACCACCTTCAATTTCTGTAAAGGGAGTTCGTAGTTTCCTCGGTCATGCAGGTTTTTATCAGAGGTTTATTAAAGACTTCTCCAAGATTACTAGTCCATTATGCAAACTTTTGGAGAAGGATGCAAAGTTCGACTTCGGTGAAGATTGCTTGAAGGCATTTGAATGCCTTAAAGGGAAGCTAGTTGAAGCTCCTATTATTGTAGCACCCGACTGGTCTCTACCGTTTGAAGTTATGTGTGATGCAAGTGGGGTAGCTTTGGGTGCTGTACTTGGTCAGAAAAGAGAAAGGCTATTTCATCCAATATACTATGCGAGCAAGGCCTTGAATGGAGCCCAGATGAACTATACCGTCACGGAATAAGAGCTTCTAGCAGTTGTTTATGCTTTTGAAAAGTTTCGTTCTTACTTGTTGGGAACCAAAGTGGTGGTTCATACAGATCATGCGGCTCTGAGATATTTAATGGCAAAGAAGTATGCTAAGCCAAGGCTAATTCGGTGGGTGTTATTGCTTCAAGAATTTGATTTCGAGGTAAAGGATAGAAAAGGTTGCGAAAACCAAGTAGCTTATCATCTATCTAGACTTGAGAGTGCACACATAGCGCAACCCGACCTTGAGATTGATGATGCATTTCCTGACGAAGAGATCCTAGCCGCTATGGTGGAAGACTTACCGTGGTATGCAGACTTTGCGAACTATATGGTAAGTAAAGTGATGCCTGAGAATCGCTCCTTTCATCAAAACAGAAAGTTCATGTATGATGTGAAACACTACTTCTGGGATGAACCGTATCTTTTTCGACGATGTGCTGATGGTGTTATTAGGCGATGCATCTCTGATGTGGAGGTGCCTAGCATCTTGGAAGCAAGTCATGCTTCCCAAGTTGGGGGTCACCATGTAGGTGATTGGACAGCCAGGAAGGTATTGCAAAGCGGCTATTATTGGCCTTCATTATTCAAGGATGCTTACGATTTTGTGAGAAGATGTGATCAGTGTCAGAGGCAAGGCTCTATCTCGAAACACCATGAGATGCCTATGTCTAAAATTCTTGAAGTAGAACTATTTGATGTATGGGGTATTGATTTCATGGGCCCATTTGTGAGTTCGTTTGGGATGAAATATATCCTAGTTGTTGTGGATTATGTATCCAAATGGGTCAAAGCGGTAGCGCTGGCTGATAATGAACGTAAGCGTGTTGTAGCATTCTTAAAGAGAAATATCTTCTCTCATTTTGGGGTACCACGTACCATCATAAGCGATGGAGGATCACACTTTTGCAACAAGCTGTTCAGAGCCGTGTTGGTGAAATATGGGGTCAAGAAACATAAGGTAGCTACACCTTACCACCCACAAACTAATGGGAAGGTAGAGGTTTCTAATCGGGAGATCAAGCTGATCCTTGCTAAGACTGTAAATTCTAGTAGGAAGGATTGGTCCCGAAAGCTGGATGATGCCTTATGGGCTTATAGGACTGCGTTCAAGACACCAATTGGTATGTCACCTTACCATCTAGTTTATGGGAAGTCTTGTCACTTGCCAATCGATCTCGAACATAAAGCGCTGTGGGCATTGAAGCGGCTTAACCTGAATTGGGATGATGCTATTAATCTGAGCTTGGAACAGCTGAATGAGATGGATAAATTCCGTCTACACGCGTATGAAAGAGCAGACCTCTACAAGGAACGGATGAAAAAGTAGCATGATCGGAGGATTATCCAACGAAACTTACAAAAGGGTGATTTGGTACTTCTTTTCAACTCCAGACTGAAGCTATTTCCAGGTAAGTTGAAGTCTAGATGGTCTGGTCCATTTAAAATTAGCCAAGTCTACTCGTCTGGAGTAGTAGAGTTAGAAAACAATGATGGTGGTGTCTTTAAGGTGAATGGCCAACGAGTGAAGCCATATATCGGTCCACTTGACTCGATAAAATATATAGCCACCGTCTATCTCGATGAAGTCTAAAGTAATCGAGATAACTATGTCGTGCCGCGATAATAAATCAAGTGCTACATGGGAGGCAACCCATCGTTTTTAATAGTTTTATTTTACTAGGAGTTTGTTTTTGTCAAATAAAAATTAAAAAAGAAGAGTCGAGCCACGACCAAAACTAAGGCGCTTGGTGGGAGGCAACCATCCGTCTAATCATTTTTTGTTTTTTTTGATTAAGTGTAGGTGAAAGATGTATAAAGGAGGAGATTGGTCCCAAATTTTGAGTTGAAAGTGAGCCATGCTAAAGGTGGTAAAGTAGGAATGATGGAGAAAATGCTATCGGCTAGGCATTGCCTATGCTAATCTAGGCAATAGACAAGGCAATGCCTATACTAATCTAGGCAATGGACAAGGCAAGGCCTATGAAAATCTAGGCAATGGAAAAGGCAAGGCCTATACCATTTCCTATGCTTACTGCCTCACATAGGCAATGGACAAGGCATTGCCTATGCAAATCTAGGCAATACCATAGGTGCCGCCTATGTAAATCTAGGCAATACCATAGGCGCCGCCTATGCCATTGCCTATGCTCACTGTTTCAACAAGGCATTGGCAAAGGCGCCGCCTATGCCCAACAAGGCATTGACAAAGGCGCCGCCTATGTCCAACTAGGCATTGACAAAGGTGCCGCCTATGCTAAGCATAGACTAAGCATTAGGCGCCGCCTACTTATGCCTTTTTGTCTCCTAACCCGATTTTACATGGATCAAACCCGACCCATGGCTTAGTCTATAAATAGATCTTCAACCTTAGAACAAAATGCACTTGTTTCCTCAACCTAGGCGCCGCCTAAGCTTCCCAAATCTCTCAAAATTTTTCTTTTTGCTCATCTAATCTTGCAAGATCATCTTCCCAAACAATCGCCAAGTAAGTTATTCTTTTATATCCCGTAGTTGTTGCAATACTACGCTTATAATGGTATTTTAGATTTTGGAGTGGTGTTTGGTGATAAGAATATGATTGGTTTGTTATGATACATCTAGATTGAGTGAAAGAATACGTGCGGGTATTCTTGACTTTGTTCCGACTTGTACTTGATTGTTATACACTGTCATATTTTTATGGAGCCGAAATTGTGAAGTTAATGCGTAATATTGAACGTTGTAAGCTTGAATGTTTGAATGACTCATTCATCGAGGTATGGATTATGATTGACCACAAGTATACGATGGTGTGATTATTTCTATGCAATAACCTGATAAGAACTCTATGTGGTAGTCTTTTTCAAAAATTTCATAAATCCATTGAAATAAAGTTGGAAAGGATAGTCAAGATTACATGAAAATATGACTGTGCTAAACATGGTGTTGGAACATATCGCCTAAATGTATGTCGACGAAGTCTGAGTAATCGACATCACTCACTTAATTAGTCTGTGCCAACAAATTAAGTGTGGGGTGGTGCCATCACTGGTTGTTGTTCGATTATAGTGAATCTTCCGAGATGAAACTAACATGACTCTATTTGATCTCAGGTAGAATGGCTTCAAAAGGACGACAAGGAAAAGAAAAAGTGTCCACCTCACAGAAAGGTCAGAAACGGTCAAGAAAAGAGCAAGCTGAGTCCTCCTCTTTGCAAGTGCCTCGACGCACTTTCGGGATAAAATGGGTCCTAGAGGAGGAGGGAAAGGAGTGGTACAAGAACAACAAAGTAAAAAAATATGTTCACATGGATTTGATGCAGAAGGAGAGTCTAGCAAAGAGAGAGCCCCGCATTTTAGCTAAAATCATGGCACTAAATCTTGATTTCATTTTTCGAGATATGAGGGAATCCAATCTTGATCTAACGCGAGAGTTTTATGCCAATTGGTCCCCAAAGAATACCAGAAGTGAAGTAAAGATTCGGGGCCAAGTCTTGCAACTGAATACGGAGTTCTTCAACTCTTTTCTGGGCCTTCCATATGTGGATCCATCACCGCTCAAGCAGCTTTATCACAGACCTCCCTACAGGGTAATCAGACACACACTGTGCAGAACAAGGTCCATGGACCGGTGGATTCGTCACAAGGATAACGGTCGGCACAATACCTTCCCATATGCTTCCTTCAATAGAGAAGCTCGTATATGGTTGTGGATAGTCAACTCTTGCCTGATTCCTAGGACACAATACACAAATATCACATGTGATAGATTATGCTTGGTGTACGCTCTGATGACTAATATTCCCATCAACATTGGTGTGGTTAAACGATCGTCAATGCGTAAGGCTAGGCTACACAAAAGGTCCCATTTCAGCTTTGGCAATTTGTTGACTGCGATCTTAAGGAAGGAGCACATTGAAGAAGAACCTGCAGATCATAAGCTTCCACACAACCCGAAGAAGGTTGATCTAACGAAAGTTAAAGAGCCTAAAACTGGTCATGACATCAACCTTACCACTGCAGAAATACATGCTCGAGATGAAAGTTTCTTTCGCCATCTATATGGCATGACTCGGTTTACCATGATGAGTGGGGGTCGGGTTCCGACTGATGCAGAGCTTCAGCAGTTGGATTGTGACTACCCGATGAATGAGCATGCGCGGGCTATGTGTGGAGTAGGGGTACATTTTGAGGAACCTCTCGATGATGATGTGCCGACTGACGATAATCGCCGACTGCCAGACTCAGACGTGGAGGACAACTCTGATGACGATGACTCTGATGATGATTCCGACGCAGGGGGTATGACCCCAGACATAGAGGAAGAGTCCGACTAATCAGGTTCTCCTTATTTATTTTCCACGGAGGGCAGTGTGTCCAGTCTAAGTGTGGGGTACTGGTATTTGTATGCTGTATGGTACTTCTTTGCCTACATTTATTCTTGTTTTTGCTAATTAGTCGTAATTAGTTAGTTAAATTTTTGAATTTTTTTTATATTTTGCATGAAATTATTCTGATAGACGGCATGGTATTATAACAAGAGTTTGTGCTAATTCATTACTATTGAGATATTTAGGCTCTAAGTGTGACTCACTGTGTGATAATTGTGTGGTTTAATTCATTCATCTGTTGGGTCAAGAGTCTATACTGCTCCCAATAAAGTTGACCATGTGCCTTGTGTGTGTGAGGTTATAGTATATTCTGTGTTGTGACTGATGCTAGAACTTGCCTGGTGTGTGTGTAAAGCAAAATAAAGAGTGTGAGTTTAGGAGATGATTTAGGCATTTCTTTGGCAGCCTGTAATTGTTTACCTTCTTTTTACCTACCTTTGTACATTATCCTAGTTAACCCCCTTTGAGCCTTTAGCTATTTTCTTTGACAGCCTCATATGTAGCCTAATCCATTTTTTTTCAAGACCATAATTTGATCCAAATTCCTAAGCGCTTTAAATTGTAGAGTCATGTGACAAAATAAGAGGAAATTGGGTGAGAGTGATGCCTCAGAGTGTATTGGTACTTGAAATTGTTATGAAAAAGAGTGGCTATCATAGAGGTGTTTTATAAAAAAAAAAGAGAAAAGAAAAAAAAAGAAAAAGAAATAGAAAAGTAAGAAGATAGTTGTGTTTATAATTGAATAACAAAATAGGTGAAAAGGGGTGGTAGATGAAAGGAAAGTAGAGGGGATGTTTAAAAGAGAGTGTTAATGACATAACGTAGTGTATTAAAGCGCTTAGGGAACATAGTTACTATTTCTGGCCAAAATAGTCCTACCTGTCCCTTAGCCTACATTACAACCTGTAAAGACCTATTTGATCCTAAGCTTAGCATTCCGATATTATTAGAGCATTACACTAAGGGCAAGCCTATGGTCATCAGTTGCAACATAAGAATTCTTTGTGAGAAGTGAGAGCAAGGAGAGTCTTATACCCATGTTTTGAAAATTGCAAAACTGTGAGTGATCATGGGTAATATCTTGTGTGAGACACACATGGTTGATGATCTTTGGGTAGTGTTATATGATTCTTTGTGGCTTAACTTGTGGATACGAATTAACCATCCTCATGAGTCTATGTTGGAGGTTGAATTGTTTCTAGTAGTGATCAAGAAACCTACTCTCTGTTAATAATTGTCGTGCATATCTTGTTGAACATTTTGTGTTGCTATTGTTAAATTCTAGTTAGGTGTTTGCATGGACGTAATATTTTGTTCGAGGACGAACAAAGCTTTAAGTGTGGGGTGGTGATGTTGGGCATATTTATACCCCTAAGAACCATAATTTACCCATATTTTAGCTAAGTTTGGAGGATAAAATATATAATTCCTGCACTTTTAGTCCATTTTCCTTTAAGTGAGCTAACCTATGTGATTAGCATGTTTTTCAGGTATTAATGATGAAGATTTCAGCACTTTGTGGACCTTTGGAAGCTTGTGGACTGAATGTGATGCATGGAGAACTTGTCCTGGGCAAAATTAGTATTTCTAAATACTTAGGGATGCAACAGTAACTTAGTAGGACAAGGATGTTATAAAAATCTTATTTGCTGAATTTTTCAGCATTCATTCGATCATTATTATTCAACACTTTTCATTTTTTAGTTTAAAGATTCTGTAAGTTTAAGACGGAGAAAAACGCTAAGGCTACACAAACGGCTAAAGGGAAGAAAAACGTCAACCTCTTGTTTGACGCCAACTTCATCCCCATCGTGAGATTATTCTAACTTTGGTATGATGATGATGTCTTCTTTGATTTCCGTTGTACTCATGAGTAGCTAAACTTCTCTGTTAGGGTTATGGAAACCTTGTAAGATACTATCTATTACTATGAGTTTGTGAATTCTTGATGTGTTATGCTACTTATATCATTACTCTCTTCGTTTTGATTGAATTCTTATGGTTGCAAACATAGAGAATACGCCATTATAGCATTAACTTGTTTGAGAGGAAAGTTGCATGTTTGGAAAAGAGAGTGTGACAAGGAAATAGGGTTTCCAACCTCTATTTACACATTAATGCCTTAAACGGATTAACTTCTTGGAGAATTTGTACCATTTGTTATACACTTTAGGCTCGGGAGAGCTAAAGTGAAACAAATCCTTGATGGTTGGGAAACACTTGGATTTAGAATTAGAATATGATTCTCTATAAGTGCATGCATGTCTAAATTCCGCGTTACTCATAGTTAATGGAGAAGTAGAACTTATAAGGTGGACATAACCCTAACTTATCAATCTCTGTGATTAAATCTTACTACGCAAATCGTTCCATTGTTACTTTGATAATATTAGTTCATGCCTAAACCAAACCCCCCTTTTTCCTTGGAATTTTCTACCAACAGTCTACTAATAATTGCAACACTTAGTGACCAGAGTATTCCCTGTGGGATTCGACACCCAACCCAGTTGGGTTCTATATTTGACAGCGACCGCTTACACTTTCTAGCGAGAGTTGTAATTTGGGCGTATCACTGACCCCGGGCACACCCCCGAAACCGTGGGCAATAGCATAACGATTTGACCCAAAAATAGCCCGTTCGCACCGTTTCGTTCGCTTGATTACCCAAACATCCCCGTACACCCTAATGGACCATACTCCCTTGATCCCCATCTTTCCTGAGAGCACAAGGTCAATTTTTAGCCTATTTCACATAAGAACCCTAGGCACACCACTGTAACCGTGGGCTATAGCACACCGATAAGGCCCCAATACAGCCTGTTTGCACTGTTTCACCTGTTTGACCACCAAAATGCCATCGCCCACCTCAATGGCCTATAATCCCTTTCTCCCCAACCTGCTTGGGATAACCAGGTTAATTTTTATCCTATTTCACTCACGGACCCAGGCACACTCCCGAAACTTTAGGCTATTGCATACCGATTTGGCTAAAAAATGTCCTGTTCACGCTGTTTGACCCATTTGAACACCCAAATGACCCTCACTCCCCCGCTTTACAACATTCTTGGGATCACCAAGTTTATTTGAGGCCTATTTTATGCCCGAACCCCGGGCATCCCCTCAGAATCGTGGGCTATAGCACACCGATTTGACAAAAAATGACCCGTTCGCACCGTTTCGCTCGTTTGTCAACCCAAATATCCCTGCCCACCCTAATGGCCCAAAATCCCCACTCCCTAGACTTTCTGGGAGCTCTAGGTCAATTTTTGGCCCATTTCACAGCTGGACCCCGAGCACACCCTCAAAACTGTAGGCTATAGCACACCGATTTGGCCCAAAAATAACTCATCCATGCTTTCTCACCTGTTTGACCACCCAAATAGCCCTGCCCACCCTAATGGCCTACACTCACTTTCTCCCCAGCCTGCATGGGATGGTCAGGTTGATTTTTGGCCCATTTCATGGTTGGAGCCCGGGCATATTCTCAAAACCGTGGGCCATAACACACCGATTTAGCCTGAAAATGTCCCTTTCATATTGTTTCACCCGTTGAACCACCCAAACATCTACCCAAACCCCTAATGCCTATACTCCCTTGTTCATTATCCTGCGAGGGAGAAATTGGTCAATTTTTAGCCTATTTCACTCCCGAATCCCGAGCACACCCCAGAAAACCATAGGCTATAACACACAGATTTAGCCCAAAAATGTCCCGCTCGTGCCATTTTGCATGTTTAACCACCAAAACGGCTCCTCTCACCCCATTTATCCACACTCTCTCGATCCCCAGCCTGCCTGGGAGTACTATGTCGATTTTCAGCCCAGTTCACCCGAAACCCCAGGCACCCCCCCCCAGAATCGTGGTCTATAGCACAATGATTTATCTTAAAAATAGCCCGTTCACGCCGTATCTCCCATTTGACTAACTAAACGGACCCTACAACCCCAATGGCCCATAATCCCCCATTCCCAAGCCTGAGTGGGAGCACTAGGTCGATTTTTGTCCAATTTCATGCTCAAAACCCGGGCACACCACAGAACCTTGGGCTATAGCATATTGATTTGACTCGAAAATTTCCCGTTCGGGTCGTTTCACCTGTTTGACCACCCTAACTGCCCGACCACCCAATGGACCACCTCTGCCAAGCCTTCTTGGGTGAACCAGGTCTATTTTGGGATTATTTCACACCTGTACCCCGGGCACACTCTCAGAACCGTTGGCTATAGCACATCGATTTGGCCCAAAAATGGTTTGTTCGCGTTGTTTCTCCCATTTGACCACCAAAATGGCCTTGCCCACACTAATTACCAACACGCTCTTGCTACCCACCTGCATGGGAGAACCCAATCATTTTTTGGACTATTTTTCCCTTAATCTCTGAGAACACCCCCAAAACCGTGGGCTATAGCACGTCGATTTGGTCAAAAAATGGTCCGTTCATGCCATTTTGCCTTTTGACCATACAAATGGCCCCACCCACCCCAATGGCCTACACTCTCCCTCTCCCCAGCTTTCCTAGGAGTACCAGGTCAATTTTTGGCCCATTTTACGCTCGGACCCTAGGCACACCCCTAGAACCGTGGGCTATAGAACACCGATTTGGCCCAAAAAATGGCCCGTTTGTGCCGTTTCGCCCATTTAACCACTAAAATAGCCCCGTCCACCCTAATTTCCTACACTTACCTGCTACCCAACATGACTGGGAGCACCAGGTCAATTTTCAGCTAAGTTTCACTCCCGAAAACCGGGCACACCCTTGGAACCGTGGGCTATAGCACACCGATTTGGCTAGAAAATAGCCCGTTTATATTCTTTCTCCTGTTTGACCACCCTAATGGACCCTCCAACCCTAATGACCCATACTCCCTCATAACCCAGCTTGCCTAGGAGCAGTAGTTCTATTTTTAGCCTATTTGACCCCCGAACCTCGACCACAACCCTGAAATTGTGAGCTATTACACACCGATTTGGCTAAAAAATGTCCCGTTCGTGCCGTTTTACTTGTTTGACCACAAAAACGTCCCCACCAACCCCAAAATCCCAAAATCCTTCTACCCAGCCTTCCTGGGAGAACCAAATCGATTTTCAAACCATTTCATGCTCTAACCTCGAGCATACCCCTGGAATCGTGGGCTATAGCACAACGATATTGCTCTAAAATAGCCTGTTCATTCTGTTTTTCCTGTTTGACCACCCAAATAACCATGGCCACCCCAATGACCCATACTCCCCTGCACCCAGCCTTCCTGGGAGCACCAGGTCATTTTTCAGCCCATTTCACACCCGGACCCCGTGCACACCCCCAAAACTGTGGGCTATATAGCATACTGATTTGGCCCCCAAAATGCCCGTTTGCATCATTTTGCCCGTTTGACCAATCAAATGGCCCTTCCCAGCCTAATGGCCAACACTCCCCCACTCTCCTGCCTACTTAGGAGTGCCAATTCAATTTTTTGCCCATTTCACGCCCCGACCACGGACATATCCCCAAAATCGTGGGCTATAGCACACTGATTTAGCTTTAAAATGGCCTGTCCATGCTGTTTTGCATGTTTGACCACCCAAACGGCCCCGCCCAACCTAATGGATTGCACTCCCCTTCTCCTAAGCCTTCCTGGGAGCACCTGATTAATTTTTGACCCATTTCACGCTGGACCCCAAGAACACCCCTGGGAACCGTGGTCTATATCACACAGATTTTGCCTAAAAATGGTCCGTCCACGTCGTTTTGACTTTTGACCACCAAACAACCCTGTCCACCCCAATGGCCCATGTTCCCTCACTTTTTAGCCTACATGAGAGCACCAGGTCAAATTTTTGCCAATTTCACATTCAAAACTCGAGCACACCCCCAAAACTGTGGGCTATAGCACATTGATTTGGCCCAAAAAGGGTCTATTTATGCTGTTTCGGTCATGTGACCACACAAAGACCCTGCACATCCCAAAGGCCCATACTTCCCCACTCCTCAACCTGTCTTGGATGCCTGAATAAATTTTGCCCCATTTCACAATCAAACCTCGGGTACACCATCGAAACCGTGAGCTATAACACATTAATTTAGCCTAAAAATGGATCATTTGCATCGTTTCACCCGTTTGACCATCCAAATGTCCCCGCCTACCTCAATGGCCTACATTCTCGTGCTCCCCAGCTTGCTTAGGAGCACCTGGTCAATTTTCGTACAATTTCACGCTCGAACCTCGGGCACACCCCAGAAACCCTGTGCTATAGCACACTGATTTGGCCTAAAAATGGCCCATTCGCGTTGTTTCATCCATTTGACCACCTAAAATAATCCCAGTGTCACGACCCGAGCTGGGGCCCCAGCCATAACGATCATCCTAACCCATGAAAGATGGGGCACTCTTCTAAATCTGGTAATCATGCACAATAATCATATAAAATAAGAAACTTTGCGGAAAATAATACGTGACGGATCCATGGTCAATCTAATAACTTGAACAAATTTAAAAAGGGAATTCTAAATATATTAAACATGTTAAAACCATCTGCGAAATATCTAACATTACATTAACCATCATACGTCTGAGACAAATTTGGGACAAGTCCCACAGTAGACCAAAAAAGGAGAAAGAGACAATGAAATCTGAAAATCAGGCCTTCCGGAAAAGAGAAGACTCACCAATTGCAACTTCTGACACACATATGGACCTACTGCTGTATGAGACCGCGGAACTGTGCCTCAGATCCTGGAATATAGGGGGTTACTACAGATGTACTGGTACGCAGAGCAATCCAAAATAATGTATTTATATATATAAAATAGGTAAGAGCAGGTCATGGAACATCATGCATGATATAGGTCAAAAACACATGGGCAATTCTTTGAAAATCATAATACATTTTGATCAATGCAATTCTGATATTTGTATTACTTCTGAGTTAGGTGGAACTCCCCTACAATTCTGATATTCCACGGGCTATATGGAATCCACCATTGACTCGGCAGGAAAGCCCCCAACCCAAGTTTGCTGCAAAGGTTGGAGTGTCTGAGTTTGATACACCACAGGGTACTAGGCCAGCGTAAAATCCCTCTAGGGGACATAATTACCCGTATCGGAAAAACACGGTTTCAGGCAATAAGTTGTCTGAACTCGTGCCTTCATCGGAGAACCACCTAATGTATCTTTATGCCCAATTTTAGCCTTTTCTAAACATGCATCTTTCTGAATTCAAGATCTGTAAGTCTGAGTAAAATTTGATTCTATTTTATTCTGTGTCTGTTATGGCATTGTCTGTATTGGTATCGTCATACCAAGACTTGCAAGTCATGTTTTGATCCATAAAAATCATGTCACAGTTTTTTCTTTCAAAACATAAAGTTCGTACCACCATACTTCAAATAATGAAAGAAGATTCATTCTTCAATGCATTTATCAAATTATGCAAAGATCATTCCTTTCAATCATTTCAACAACATTTGGTGGTCATGCAATTTTAGCAAACCATGCAATTCTTTCATTATATATATTCAACATTTATCAACATGCAACACCTCCCTCTCATCAATTTGAAAATCAATCTTAAATCAATCAAACAATAGTTAAGAACATTGATACCATGCTTCTAAATAACATTCTTCAACTCATAATATTCTAAAATCAAGAAGTGTTGCAACATGAGAGGGAGTGTAAATAGTCATTCTCTCTATTAAATATTCAACTCATTTTCATACATACATATATAAGATTTTAAATCAATTTAGGGGAAAGGCCTAAAGACCAAAACAATAATGTTACTAAAGAATTCATAATGCAAATTTCAAAACCCCTTTAATAATTCATGATTTCACAATGTTAAAAGTTGTTGAACAATTTCATTATGCCCAAGTAGTTTTAGGAAAACCCCACGTACCTTAGATTACTAGGTTTGAAAGATGGAACCTGGATCTTGTTCCGTTTCTTGAAATTCTTGATCTTAGGGATGAGTTCTTGATCTTTGGGGAGGAGATAGGGTTTTGATTTGAGAGAAAAATTGAATTATAGAGTGTATCATGTCTTTTGGGGGAGAAAATTGAGTGTTATAAGTGGATTTGGGTGAGGGGGGATGATCAAAATTCCTCTAGACCCATTAGAAACTGAAATACCGTGTGAAACAGCTCCGTAACGTGCAGGCCGATGCGTCGCGTCGACATCGCACCGGCTTACTGCCTCACACGGAAAATGTCATAACTTTTTGGTCGATTATCGGATTTTGACGAAATTGGTATAGTTGGAAAGCTAATTCAATTATCTACAATTTGGTGGGTCTTGAGCTGAAAAATTCTATGTGTATTGAAAGTTATACACATTCAACATCTACCATTGAAGAATCAAATATCAAACTTTGGATGAATGAATGACTCTTAGCTCAACTTTGCTCCAAGTGATTTTTATGAACACTTTTCAACTCATAATCACTTCATACACTAGGAGAAGGATCCTAACACATGAATTTAAATATAAACCATGGAATTAGCGCTTACGCACCTTTTTACTTCTTTAGAGGTAGAGGTATGAAATGCGTACATCTTACCCTCCCCAGACCTCACTATGTGGGAATACACTGGGTTTGTTGTTGTTGTTGTTATTGTGGAATTAGCGCTTACGCATGTAGGAATGATGGTTCACTTTCTAGCTCGAAAATGCATAGTGTTATACCCGCCCACCCCATTGGCCCACACTCCGCCACTCCTCAGTATGAATGGGAGCACCAGGTCTCTTTTCAGCTAATTTATGCCCGAACCCAAGGCACACCTCCAAAACCATAGGCTATAGCACACCAATTTGGCTCTAAAATAGCCCGTTTGTGTTTTTTCGCCCGTTTGACCACCCAAATGACTTTGCTCATCCCAATGGCTCACACTCCCCTAATCCGCAGCCTACCTGGGAGCTCCAGCTTAACTTTTGACCTATTTCACGCCCAGCCCAGGGAACCCCCCGAAACCATGTGCTAACACACCGATTTGGATAAAAAATGGCCTATTCACAATGTTTCGGCTGTTTGATCACCTAAATGGCCTCGCCCATCCCAATGGCCCACACTCCCCCGCTTCCTAGCCTCCCTGGGAGTACTAGGTATATTTTTGGCTTATTATACATCCATACCCCGGGCCTACCCCCGGAACCGTTGACTATAGCACACTGATGTGGCAAAAAATAGCCCGATTATGTTGTTTCACCCGTTTGACCACCCAAACTACCCCTCCCACACCAATGGCCAATACTTTCCCACTCCCAAGCTTTCTAAGGGGCACCAGGTTAATTTTTCATCCATTTCACACTCGGACCTAGGACACACCCTAGAACCGTGGGAAATAGAACACCAATTTGGCTAAAAAAAGTTCATTTGCTCCATTTCACCCAATTAACCACCAAAATGGCCTCACCCACCCTAATTGACCACACTCCCCCGCTTCCCAACTGGCTTGGGAGAACCAGGTCAATTTTTTCCCTATTTCACGCCTGTACCCCGAGCATATCCCCACAACCGTGGGCTATAGCATAATAATTTTGCTCAAAAATAGCCCGTTCGCACCGTTTCACCTGTTTAACGAACCAAATAGACCTCGGACCCCATTTCCCTACTCTCTATCTTGCCTGGGAACACTACAATGATTTTCAGCATATTTCACGCCTGAACCTAGCGCACACCCCCGGAATCGTGGGCTATAACACATAGATTTGGCTTGAAAATGTCTCCTTCACCCAATTTTTCCCATTGGACCTCCCAAACGGCCCCGCCCACCTCAATGGCCGACACTCCCCTATTCCCCAGCCTGACCGGGAGAACCAGGACAATTATTTACCCATTTTATGCCCGAACCCCGGGTACCCCCCCGAACCATCGGCTATAGTATAGCAATTTGACCCAAAAATGGCCCATTCGAGAAGTTTTGCCAGTTTGACCACCCCAACAGCCCCGCCTACCCCAATGGCCCATACTTTCCTGCTCCCCAACCTGCCTGGGAGCACTAACTCAATTTTTGGCCTATTTTACGCCCTGACCTTGGGTAAACCCCCGGATCTGTGGGCTAAGCACCCCAATTTAGCTCGAAAATAGCCCATTCACATAGTTTCACCAGTTGACTACCCAAATGGCCCATCCCATCCCAATGACCCATACTTCCTTACTCTCCAACCTGCATAGGAGAACCAAGTCAATTTTTGGCCCATTTCATAGGCTAACCTGGGTACACCTATGGAATCGTGGACTATAGCACACCGATTAGGCTCGAAAATGGACCGTTCATGCCATTTCACCCGTTTGACTACCCATATGGCCCCGCACACCCCAATGGAATACATTACCCTAATCCCCAGCCTACTTGGGAGCACCAAGTTGATTTTTAGCCCATTTTATGCTCGGTCCCTGGGCACAAAATCCTGGGATATAGCACACCGATTTGACCTGGATGACCTATTCAGGTAATTTTTCCTATTTGACCACCTAAACAGACCCGCTCACACCAATGATTCATATTTCCCCACTCCACAGTCTGCATGGGACACTAGGTTGATTTTCGTACCATTTTACATGCCCGAACCACGGGTACATCCCTACAAAAAAATAGGCCATTTGTGCTATTTTGCCCATTTTAACCACACAAATGGCCTTGCCTACCCCAATGATCCACATTCACCTGCTCCCTAGCCTGCCAGGGAGCACCAGGTCAATTTTTAATTCATTTCACGCGTACCTTAGGCTCACCCTCAAAATTGTGGGCTATAGAACACCGATTCGGCTCGAAAATGGAACGTTTGCACCAGTTTACCCATTTGACCAACCAAACGTCCCTACCAACCCCAATGGCCCATACTTTCCCACTTCTCAACTTTTCTGAGAGAACTAGGTTGGTTTTTCGACCCATTTCATGCCCGGATCCTGGGCACACCCCCGAAATCATGGGCTATAGAACACTAATTTGGCCTAAAAATGGCCCATTTGTGCCATTTTGCCCATTTGACCACTCGAACGGCCCCGCCCATCCTAATTAACCATATTCACCCACTCCTCAGTTAATCAGGGAGAACCAGGTTAATTTTTTGTCCATTTCATGCTCGTACCCCGGGCACACCCCCAAAATCGTGAGCTTAGAACACCGATTTGGTTGGAAAATGGCACGTTTGCACCGTTTTTCCCATTTGACAAACCAAACATCCCTGCCAACCCTAATGTCCCATACTCTCCCACTTCTCAGCTTATCTGATAGAACTAGGTTATTTCCTAACCCATTTCATGCCCGAATCCAAGGCACACCCCCAAAACCGTGGGCTATAACACACCAATTTAACCTAAAAATGGTTGTTCGCGTCATTTTACCCGTTTGACCACCTAAACGGCACCGTCCACCCTAATGTCCCACTCTACCTTGTTTCGCATCCTACCTAGGAGCACCAGGTTAATTTTTGACCCATTTCACTTCTGGACCCTGGGTACACCCCTGGAACTGTGGGCTATAGCACACCGATTTGGCCCAAAAATAGACCGTTCATGCCATTTCACCCGTTTGACAATCCATATGGCTCAGCCCTCCCTAATGACCTACACTCCCCTGTTCCCCAGCCTTCTTGGGAGAATAAAGTCAATTTTTTGCCAATTTCACTCCCAAACTCCGGGCACACTCCTGGAATCATGGAAATAGAACACCGATTTGACCTGAAAATGGCCTAATCGGGCCATTTTACCGGTTTGACTATGCAAAAGAACCCGCCCACACCAATGACCCATATTTCCCTATTTCACAGCCTGCCTGGGAGCACTAGGTTTATTTTGTCCCATTTCACACGCCCGAACCACGGGCACACTCGTTCCAAAAAATTGACCATTTATGTCGTTTTGCCCATTTGACCACCCAAATGGCCCTGCCCACCCCAATGACCCATATTCACACACTCCCCAACCTATCAGGGAGAACCAGGTGAATTTATGGCCCATTTCACGCCCGTACCCCAAGCACACCCTAGAATCCTAGGCTATAGAGCACCGATTTAGCTTGAAAATGACCCATTTGCATCGTTTCGCCTGTTTGATCAACCAAACATCCTTACTAACCCCAATGGACCATACTCCCCCACTGTTCAACTTTTTTGAGAGCACTGAATTGTTTTTCAACCCGTTTCACGCCCAAATCCTGGGCACACCCCCGAACCCGTGGGCTATAGCACACTAATTTGGCCCAAAAATGGCCCATTTGCACTGTTGTGCCCATTTGACAACCTAAACGGCACCTTCCACCCCAATCTCCCACTCTACCTTGATCCCTAGTCTACTTAGGAGCACCAGGTCGATTTTTGACCCATTTCACATCAGGACCCTGGGTACACCCCTGGAACCATGGGCTATAGCACACTGATTTGACCTAAAAATTGCCCGTTTGTGTTGTTTTGTTCGTTTGACCATCCAAACCGCCCCTCCCACCCCAACAACCCATACTCCCCTAATTCTGAGCCTTTCTAGGAGTACCAAGTCAATTTCAGGCTATTTCACGCTCCAACCTCGGGCACACCCCCTGCACCATGGGTAATAGCACAATGAATAGACCTAAAAATGGCCCGTTAGTACCATTTTACCCGTTTGACCACCCTAACAACCTCGCACACCCCAATGGACCCACTCTCTCACTCTACAACCTACCTAAGAGAACCAGGTCGATTTTTGGGCCATTTCACGCCCTCACCCCACTCACACTCGCGGAACCGCGGGCTAAAGCACACCAATTTCTCCTGAAAATGGCTCATTTGGGCTGTTCACTCGTTTGACCACCAAAACAGCCCCTCCCACCCTAATGACCCATAGTTCCCCACTTTTCAGCCTGCCTGGGAGCTCCATGTTGATTTTTAGCCGAGTTTAAGCCCGGACCCTGGGGCACTCCACCTAGAACTGTGGGCTATAGCACACTGATTTGGCATAAAAATAGCCTGTTTGCGAGGTTTCGCCCATTTGACTTCACAAACAACCTCACCAACCCTAATGGCCCACACTCTCCTGCCCCTAGCTTGCCTAGGAGCACTAGGTTGATTTTTTGCCTATTTCACGCATGGACCCCAGGCACTCCCCCATAACCGTGGGTTATAGCACACCGATTTGTCTCGAAAACACCAGTTCATGCCATTTTGCATATTTGATGACCTACCCACCCTAATGGTTCACACTCCCCCACTCCCCAGCATGCTTGCAAGTAGCAGGTCAATTTTTGGCACATTTCACGCCCGGACATCGGGCACTCCCTTAGAACTGTGGACTATATAGCACACCGATTTGGACTGAAAATGGCTCGTTCATGCCATTTTGCCTTTTTGACCACCGAAATAGCCCCGCTCAAACCAATGGCCCATAATCCCCCGCTCCTCAGCTTACCCGAGAGCGCCAGGATGATTTATGTCCGATTTCACGCCTGGACCACGAGCACACCCTCGGAACCATGGGCTATAACACACTGATTTGGCCTGAAAATGGCCCTTTCGCGCTGTTTCACCCGTTTGAACACCCAAACGACCCTTCCCACCCCAATGGCCCATACTTCCACACTCCCTAGCCTTCCTGGGAGTACTAGGTTGATTTTGGCCCATTTCACTCCCGGACCCCGGGAACACCTCCCAGAACCGTGGTTTATAGCTTACCAATTTGGCCCAAAAATGGCCCGTTTATGTTGTTTTGCTCGTTTGACTACGCAAATGCCCCCACCCATCCTTATGTCCTACACTCCTTTACTTCCAAACCTACCTGAGAGAACCAGGTTAATTTTTGGCCAATGTCACGCTCGAACTTTGGGTACATCCCAGAACCCTGGGCTATAGCACACTTATTTGTCCCAAAATTACCTCATTCGCACAGTTTCGCCCGTTTGACCACCTAATTAGCCCCACCCACCCAAATGGCCCCCAGTCCCCGCTTTCCAGTCTGCCTGAAAGCACCAGGTTAATTTTTAGCCTATTTAATGCCCGAACCCCGAGCACACCCCAAAATTGTGGGCTTAGCACACCGATTTGGCCCAAAAATGTCCATTTGTGCCATTTCATCCATTTTGCCAAAAAATAGACCGTTCACGCTATTTCACCCGTTTGACTACCCAAATGGCCCCGTCCACCCCAATGGCCCACACTTCCCTCATTCCCCAATCTCCCCGAGAGAATCAGGTCAATTTTCAGAACATTTTGCGCCCGAACCCTGGGAACACCCCCAGTGGGCTATGACACACTAATTTGGCTCTAGAATGGCACGTTCGTGCCGTTTTGCCCGTTTGACCAACCAAATGGCCCCACCTACCCTTGTGACCCACACTCTTTCGCTCCCCAACCTCCCTGGTAGTACCAAGTAACTTTTTTACCCATTTCACGCCTGGACCTCGGGCACTCCCCCGGATCTTTGGGATATAGCACATCGATTTGGCACTGAAATAGCCCGTTTGCACTATATCGCCCGTTTGACTACCCATTCTGCACACGCCAATGGCCAATAATCTCTCGCTCCACAGCCTCCCTGGGAGAACCAAGTTAATTTTTGGCCCATTTTACACCCGGACCCCCGGCACAATCACAAAACTGTGGGCTATATCTCACCAATTTGACCCCAAAATGGCCCGTTTATGTCATTTTGCCCGTTTGACCACCCAAATGGCCCCGCCATCTGAATGAACCATACTATCCAACTTCTCAGCTTCCCTGGAAGCACCAGGTCGACTTTCAGCGCATTTCACGCTTGAACCTCGGGCACACCCCCAGAACCGTGGCTATAACTTACTGATTTGGCCTGGAAAATGCTCGTTCATGCTATTTCGCTCGTTTGACCATCCAAATAGTCCCGCACATCCCAATAGACCATAATACCCCGCTCCCTATCCTCCCTAGGAGCACCAATTTGACTTTTGTAAAATTTCACGCCATGAGCCCGGGCACGCCCCCAAAACCGTGGGCTATAGCACACCGATTTAGACCAAAAATGGAATATTCGCGGTATTTCACTCGTTAGAACACCCAAACTTCCCTTCCTACCCTAATGGACCATACTCCCCTACTACCTAGCCTCCTTGGGAGAACCGGGCTAATTTTTGGCTTATTTCATGCTCGGACCTCGGGTACACCCCAGTACCGTGGGCTATAGCACACCGATTATGACTGAAAATGACCTATTCACACTATTTTGCTCCTTTGACAACCCAAACGGCCCTAAACACCCTAATGACCTACACTCCCTCACTCTCCAGCCTACCTGGGGGTACTGGGTCAATTTTTAGCCCATTTCACGCTTGGACCCCGAGCACACCCCCAGAACCGTGGGCTATACCAAACCAATTTGGCCCAAAAATTGCCTATTAATGCCGTTTTGCCCATTTGACCATCCAAATGGCCTTGCCTATCCCAATGGCCCATACTCCCTTTCTCTCCATCCTCCTTGGGAGTACCAGGTCAATTTTTGGCCCATTTCACGCTTGGACCCCTGGCACACCCCGGAACCATGGGCGGGTAGCACACCAATTTGGCCTTAAAATAGCCCATTCGCATTTTTTTGCTCGTTTGACCACCCAAACGACCCCGCCCACCCTATTGGCCAAAACTCTCCTGCTTTTCAGCCTCTTTGATAGCATCAGGTTAATTTTAGGCCCATTTCACGCCCCGAACCTTGAGCACAACCCAAAATCGTGGGCTATTTTACACAAATTTCGCTCAAAAATGGCCCTGTTCGCTCTGTTTTGCCTATTTGACCACCCAAATGACCCTGCCCCCATTAATGGACCATACTCCCCAACTTCCCTGAGAGCACCAGGATGATTTTTGGCCTATTTCACGCTTAGACCATGAGCACAACCACAGAACCGTGGGTTATAGCATACCGATTTGGCCAAAAAATAGCTCATTTGCACCGTTTTGCCCGTTTAACCACCTAAATATCCCCGCCTACCATAATTTCCTATACTTTCCCACTCCCCATCCTTCCTGGGAGCATCAGGTCAATTTTTGACCCATTTCACGCTCGGACCCCGGACACACCTCTGGAATCGTGGGCTATAGCACACCAATTAGACTTGAAAACATCCCGTTTGCACCGTTTTATCCATTTAAACACCCAAATAGACCCTCCCACCCCAATGGTCCATACTGCCCCACTCTCTAGCCTCCCTGGGAGCACCAAGTTGATTTTAGCCCATTTCACGCTTGAACCCCAGGCACACCCCAGAACCGTGGGTTATAGCACACCAATTTAGCCCCAAAATGGTCGATTTGTACTGTTTGACCACCTAAACGGCCCCGCCCACCCCAACAGCCCACACTCCCCCACTCCCCAGCCTCTCTGTTAGAACCCTAGAATCATGGGCTATAAAACATCGATTTAGTTTGAAAATGACCCGTTTGCATCGTTTCGCCTGTTTGACCAACCAAATATCCCTGCCAACCCCAATAGACCATACTCCCTGCTACTTAGCTTTTTTGATAGCACCAGGTTGTTTTTCAACCTATTTTACGCCCGAATCCTGGGCACACCGCCAAAATCATGGGCTATAGCACACCAATTTGGCCCAAGAATGGCCCGTTTGCACCGTTTTGCCCATTTGACTACCTAAGCGATATTGTCCACACCAATGGCCCACTCTACCTTGATTCCTAGACTACCTAGGAGAACCAGGTCAATTTTTAACCCATTTCGCATGGGACCCTGGGTACAACCTGGAACCATGGGCTATAGCACACTGATTTGGCCGAAAAATGGCTCATTTGTGTTGTTTTGTCCATTTGACCATCCAAACCGCCCCTCCCACCCCAACATCCCATACTCCCCCACTTCTCAGCCTTTATGGGAGAACCAAATCAATTTCAGACTATTTCACGCTCGAACCTCGGGCACACCCCCTGTACCATGGGTAATAACACACTGATTTGGCCTAAAAATGGCCCGTTCGTGCCATTTAATCCGTTTGAACACCCTAACAACCTCGCAAACCCCAATGGACCCACTCCTCCTCTCTACAACCTGACAAAGAGAACCAGGTTGATTTGTGGACCATTTCACGCCCTCACCCCAGGCACACTCGCAGAACTGTAGGCTAAAGCATACCGATTTCGCCTGAAAATGGCCCATTTGGGCTGTTTCACTCATTTGACCACCAAAATGGACCCTTTCACCCTAATGACCCACTTTTCCCCACTATTCAACCTGCCTGGGAGCACCATGTCATTTTTTAGCTGATTTCAAGCCCGGACCCTGGGGCACACTGATTTCACGTAAAAATGGCCCGTTTGCGCGGTTTCACCCATTTGACTATCCAAATAGCCCACCAATCCCAATGGCCCATACTCCCCTACCCCCAGCCTGCCTGGGAGAACTAGGTTGATTTTTTGCCCATTTCACGCATGGACCCAGGGCACTCCTCCATAACCGTGGGTTATAGCACACCGATTTATCTCGAAAACACTAGTTCATGTCGTTTCGCATGTTTGACGACTCGCCTACCGTAATGGTTCATACTCCTTTGATCCCCAACATGCTTGGGAGAAGTCGGTCTATTTTTGGCCCATTTCACGCCTGGACGTCGGGCACTCCCTTAGAACTGTGGACAATATAGCATACCGTTTTGGACTGAAAATGGCTTGTTCACGCCGTTTTGCCTGTTCGACCACCGAAATAGCCCCGCCCAGACCAATGGCCCATAATCCACCGCTCCTCAGCCTACCTTGGAACACCAGGCTTATTATGGCCAATTTCACGCCTGGACTACGAGCACACCCCTAGAACCATGGGCTATAACACACTGATTTGGCTTAAAAATGGCCCTTTCGTGTCTTTTCACCCGTTTGAACACCCAAAAGGCCCTTCCCACCCCAATGGACCACACTTACATACTTCCCAGCCTGTCTGGGAGTACTACATTGATTTTGGCCCATTTCACTCTCGGACCCCGGGAACACCTCCTAGAACTATGGTTTATAGCATACCGATTTGGCCCAAAAATAGGCCGTTTGTGTCGTTTTGCCTGTTTGACTACGCAAATGCCCCTTCCCATCCTTATGTGCTACACTCCCCTTCTCCCTAGCATGCTTGAGAGCAAAAGGTCAATTTTTAGCAAATTTCATGCTCGAACCTCAGGTACAAGCTCGAACCTCGGGTACACCCTCGAACCGTGGGCTATAACATACCTATTTATTCTAAAAATACCCCGTTTGTGCTGTTTCGCCCGTTTGACCACCCAATTAACCCCACCCACCAAAATGGCCTATACTCCCCCACTACCTAGTCTGCCTAGGAGCACCAGGTCAATTTTTAGCTTATTTAATGCCCAAACCCTGGGTACACCCCGAAACCATAGGCTTAGCATATTGATTTAGCCCAAAAATGGCCTATTCACGTCATTTTGCTTGTTTGACCACCCAAATATCCTTGCCCACTGATGTTGGGTGTATTTACATGCCTAAACACCATAATTTACCCATGTTATAGCTAAGTTTTGAGGATAAAATATATAATTCCTGCACTTTTAGTCCATTTTCCTATAAGTGAGCTAACCTACGTGATTAGCATATTTTCAGTTATTAATGATGAAGATTTCAGCACTTTGTGGACCTTTGGGCAGCAAAGAAAAACTTCACAGAAGAGGGAAGGCAGATTTTGGAAGCTTATGGACTGAATGTGACGCATGGAGAAATTGTCCCGGGAAAAAGTAGTATTTTTAAATACTTAGGGGTGCAGCAGTAACTTAATAGGACTAGGAGAAGGATGTTATAAAAACCCTATTTGCTGAATTTTTCAGCATTCATTCATTCATGCATTGATCGATTAATTCATTCGACACTTTATTTATTCACATACAATTTCTGTAACTTTAACACAGAGAAACACGCTACATATTTGGGGAAGACAGCTAAAAGGAAAAACGTCATCCCTCTTTGACGTTAAAATCATCCTCTAGCGAAGATTGTTCTAGTTTTGGTATGATGATGATGATGTCTTCATTTTTTTCCTTTACAATCATGAGTAGCTAAACTTCTCTGTTAGGGTTATGGAAGCCTTTTGATATACTATCCATTACTATGAGTTTGTGAATTCTTGATGCGTATGCTACTTATATCATTACTTTCTTCGTTTTAATTTAATTCTCGTGGTTGCAAACATAGAGAATAGGCCGTTATAGCATTAACTTGTTTGAGAGAAAAGTTACATGTTTGGAAAAGAGAGTGTGACAAGGAAATAGGGCTACCAACCCCTATTTACACGTTAGTGCCGTAACTGGGTTAGCCTCTTCGAGAGTTCGTACCATTAGTTATACGCTTTAAGCTCGAGAGAGTTAATGTGAAATAATCCTTGATGGTTGAGAAACACTAGGATTTACCATTAGAATATGAATCTCTATAAGTGCATGCATGTCTGAATTTTGCATTACTCATAGTTAATAGATACGTAGAACTCATAAGGTGGACATAACCCTAACTTATTTTTCTCTGTGATTAAATCTTACTAAACAAAGCATTCTGTTGTTACTTTGATAGCATTAATTCACGCCACTATCCAATTCCCCCTTTTCCGTGGAATTTTCGATCAACAGTCTACTAATAATTGCAACACTTAGTGACCAAGTATTCCCTGTGGGATTCGACACCCAACCCAGTTGGGTTCTATATTTGACAGCGACCGCTTACACTCTTACGAGAGCTGTAGTTTGGGCGTTACCAAATTTTGGCGCCGTTGCCGGGGAATACAGTTGTCAACTAAGTTTGTGATAGTTACTACACCCTTTGGTAAAAGATTCTCGAATATTACTTTTTTGTTGTTGTTTTTGTTTTGTTCAGGTTTGGTAGAGTGCATGCCAAATACACGAAGTTCTGGTCAGCCATTATTACCCATAAATCCTGAACCACAACTTATTGGCAGTATGGATGCACAACGTGACATTGAAAGAAGGGCTGCTCAACAGAACCAGGCTAGATTAACTGCACTGGCAGCTGCTCAAGTACATCAATAGAATATTGATAACCCAGCGTGAGCAACAAATCCTGATGATGAGGACCTGGGTGATGATGAGTTACTAAATCCCAGGCGTACTGATGAGGTGGTGGCACCTATGAACATAAGAGATCGTCAAGATAGAATGAGACCTGACCGCCGAGCTGTGCAGGCTCCTTTTGATAATGATGATGATGATCTGGATGGGGATGGTGCCACAGGGGCTATTACTCCTCCGCCCTTGGCACCCGGAGCCAAGTTCAATATCACTAGCACCATGATTCAGCTATTGCAGCTCTAGGGATTATTTGGTGGACTTGCAGGTGATGATCCGAATATGCATCTGATCAATTTTATCTCAACATGCAAGTCATTTGACAACCCAGGAGTTGGGCAGAATGCAATTCGGCTGCGCTTATTTCCATTGTCTCTGTCTGGGGAGGCAACTCTATGGTTGAACGAGTTAACTCCTGATTCTATTACTAATTGGAGGCAACTGAAAGACGCTTTCCTCGAAATATTCTTACCGTCATCCAAGAGAGCCCAATTACGAGATGAGATCAGCAATTTTCGACAGCTTCCAACAGAAGCTCTCCACGAAACATGGGAGAGGTTCAAGAACAAGCTTATGCGGTGCCCAAATCATCAGATGACCAACATCCACTTGATGGAGATGTTATACAGGTCTTTGAACTCAGTGACAAAGCCAGTGGTTGATAATGCTGCAGGTGGGTCATTCATGGACCTTACTTTCATTGAGGCAAGTGATATGCTGGACCGTATGACAAAGCAAAGTAGAGCCTAGCATACCAGGGATGCTGAGGTAGCAAGCTCTACTTTATCTGTTGGCATGACTGCAGAGCAGAGACGTAGACAAGAGGAACATGACCAAGATATGGCTCACATGAAAACGCAGATGGATCTTCTTACCAAGCATTTATTATCAGGGAAGACCAAAAAGGTTAAAGCCGTTGTATCACAGGGAAGATATGATTCCGATTCTAAGGGGGAAGCAAATTACTTGAATAATCAGGGGGGTTTCTGAGGCAATGCTCAAGGAAACCAAGGTCGGAACTATTATGATAAATCTGGATACAAGGACCGCGATCAAGGTGGTTGGAAGAATAAGAATGACAGGAGTGGTTTGTATGTTCCTCCTGGAAATCGTGAGGCTGTGGCGTCTGGATCTGGATAGATGTCCATGGATGATATGATGGCTAAGCTATTGAAAGGGGTGGAGGCAACCAATAGGGGCATTACTGAGGTAAAGAATGATTTGTCATCAATAAAGCAATTGGTTGACTCGAATTCTACTGCAATAAAATAGCTGGAGCAATAATTGAGTCAATTATCAGTGGCATTCAACCAAAGAACGGCTGGCACACTACCCAGTGACACTGTGCAAAACCCAAGGAATGACGGATCGTGTATGGCTATTACTACCCGCAGTGGTAATGTGTTGGAAAATCCATCCAAAGGCAAGCAGGTGGTTGATGATATAGCAGAGAATGTTGATGAAGCAGAGTTTGAAGATGCCGTAGAAGCTGAAGTGAGTGCTCATGATGTTACACCTAGACGTCACCAGCCTGAAAAGAGTGATAATCGAAAGCAAGATAAAAAGGAGGTGGTGGAGAAAATGATTCCTCTTCCACCACCACCTTTTCCTCAAAGACTGAAGAAGAAGGCTGATGACACTCCTGAAAAGGTTGATAATCGGAAGTAAGATAAAGAGGAAGTGGTGGAGAAAATGATTCCCCTTCCACCACCACCTTTTCCGCAGAGACTGAAGAAGAAAGCTGATGACACCAAGTTCAGTAAATTCATGACCATGTTGAAGCAGCTGACTATTAATGTTCCGTTGGTGGACGCGCTGGAACAGATGCCTGGGTATGCTAAATTCATGAAGGACCTATTGACAAAGAAGCGGGCAGCAAGTTATGAGCTGGCAGATAATGTTCATCATTGCAGTGCAATCGCTACAAGATTGCTAGTACAGAAGAAGGAAGATCCTGGTGCTTTCACTATTCCTTGCACGATTGGATCGTTGGATTTTGCTAAGGCGTTTTGCGATTTGGGAGCTAGCATCAATTTGATGCCGCTATCTATTTACAGAAAGTTGGGGTTGGGTAATCCTACACCAACCAATATGCGGCTCGTGATGGCAGATAGGTCGGTAAAACAGCCTGTTGGTATCTTATATGATGTGTTGGTGAAGGTTTCCACCTTCATCTTTCTTGCAGACTTTGTTATTTTGGATTGCGAGGTAGATTCTGAAGCTCCCATAATCTTAGGACGCCCTTTCCTTGCAACTGGAAGTGTGCTTATTGATTTAAGAGCTAATGAGCTTTTATTTCAGCTGAATGACGAAGTGGTCCATTTTGATGTATGTAAATCGATGAAGCAGCCTAGAGATATGGATGTGTTCTCTGTAGCTGATGTTTACTATGAGGATGAGAAAGAATTATCTGTAGAGAAACAACTTACTGTTGAGCCATTGTCTGGGGTGCTGTTGAATTTTGAGCGTAAGGAGGTGGAAGAATATGAAGAAACCGTTTGTGCTCTAACAGGAATAAGGTCCTATTCTCATGCTCCTAAGAAGATGGACTTTGATCTTAAGAATCGACCGTCACCAACAGCGAAGACTTCCATTGAAGAGCCACCAGTGCTAGAATCGAAAGATCTCCCCAGTCACCTAAGGTATGCGTTCTTGGGAAGTGGAAATACACTTCCGGTGAGTGTTGCAGCTGATTTAGGTGAACAACACGTAGAGGATCTCATCTCTTCTCTGAAGAGGTACAAGAGAGCTATGGGTTGGACTATTGATGATATAATTGGTATCCCTCCTGGGATATGTATGCACAAGAGTCATCTCGAAGAAGATTGCATGCCTACAAGTAAGCATCAACGTCATCTGAATCCATTCAGAAAATGATGCACCATCTATCTCGATGAAGTCTAAGTAATCGAAATAGCTATGTCGTGCCGCGACAATAAATCAAGCGCTAAATGGGAGGCAATCCATTGTTTTTAGTCGTTTTGTTTTCCTAGGAGTTTGTTTTGTTAAATAAAAATCCAAAAAGAAGAGTCGACCCACGACCAAAACTAAGGCGCTTGGTGGGAGGCAACCCATCCTTCTAATCGTTTTTGTTGTTTTTGATTAAGTGTAGGTGCAAGATGTACAAAGGAGAGGATTAATCCCAAAATTTTGATTTGAAAGTGAGCCATGTTAAAGGTGGTAAGTTAGGAATGAAGGAGCAAAGGCTATCGTTTAGGCATTGCCTATGCGAATCTAGGCAACGAACAAGGCAAGGCTTATGTCATTGCCTATGCTCACTGCCTCAACTAAGCAATGGACAAGGCAAGGCCTATACAAATCTAGGCAATGGAAAAGGCAAGGCCTATGTCATTGCCTATGTTCACTGCCTCAACTAGGAAATAGACAAGGCAAGGCCTATATAAATCTAGGCAACGGACAAGGCAAGGCCTATGCTATTACCTTTGCTCTCTGAATCGACAATGCTATAGCATAGGCGCCGCCTATGCTCAACTAGGCAAAGCTAAAGGCGCCGCCTATGCCATTGACTTTTCTCTCTAAATCTACAATGCCATAGCATAGGCGCCGCCTATGCCAAACTAGGCCATAGCATAGGCGCCGCCTATGTTCAACTAGGCTTTTCTAAAGGCGCCGCCTATGCTAAGCATAGGCAAAGTATTAGGCACCGCCTACTTATTATTTTTGACTCCTAACCCAATTTTTCATGGGTCAAACCCGACCCTAGCCTTGGTCTATAAATAGACCCTTAATCTTAGAACAAAATCTCATTGTTTGCTCAAGATAGACGCCGCCCAAGCTTCCAAATCCTCTCAATTTTTTTTTCTTTTTGCTCATCTAATCTTGTAAGCTTATCTTCCGAATTCATCACCAAGTAAGTTATTCTTTTATATTCCGTAGTTGTTGGAATGCTACGTTTATAATGATTTATTAGATTTTGAAGTGGTGTTGGTGATTAGAATGTGGTTGGTTTGTTATGATACATCTAGTTTAGTGAAAGAATACGTGTGGGTGTTCTTGACTTTGTTACGACTTGTATTTGCTTTTTATACACTGTCATAGTTTTATGAAGTCAAAATTGTGAAGTTAATAAATAATCTTGTAAGTTGAAAGCTTGGATATTTGAATGACTCGTTCATCGAGATACCGATTATGATTGACCACAAGCATAAGATGGTGTGATTATGCCTATGCAATAACTTGTTTCTATTTGTGGTACGATCCTTATGTGGTAGTTTTGTTCAAAAAGTGAATTCATCCAAACATGAAAGTATAGACAAGATTACATGAAATAGAATTGGAAAGGACAGTTAAGATGACATGAACGTATGACTGTGCTGAACATGTTGTTGGAACATATCTCCTAAATGTATGTCGATGAAGTCTGAGTAATCGACATCACTCACTTAATTAGTCTGTGCCAACAAATTAAGTGTGGGGTGGTGCCACTACTGTTTCTTTTTCGATTGAATCTTCCGAGATGAAGCTAACATGACTCTATTTTAATCTCAGGTAGAATGGCCCCAAAAGGATGACAAGGAAAAGAAAAAGCGTCCACCTCACAGAAAGGACAGAAAAGGTCAAGAAAGGAGCAAGCTGAGTCCTCCTCTCTACAAATACCTTGACGCATTTTTGGGATCAAGTGGGGTACATTTTGAGGAAACTCTGAGGATGACGACTCTGATGATGATTCCGACGCAGGGAGTATGACCCCAGACATAGAAGAGGAGTCCGACTAATCAAGTTTTCCTTATTTATTTTCCACTGAGGTCAGTGTGTCCCGTCTAAGTGTGGGGTGCTGGTATTTGTATGCTTCCTGTACTTCTTTGCCTACATTTATTCTAGTTCTTGTTTGTTTTAATTAGTCATAATTAGTTAGTTTAATTTTAGATTTTGCATGAAATTGTTCTGATAGGCGGCATGGTATTATGACAAGAGTTTGTGCCAAAATCATTACTATTGAGACATTTAGGCTCTAAGTGTGACTATTCATTCATCTGTTGGGTCAAGAGTCTATACTGCTCCCAATAAAGTTGACCATGTGCCTTGTGTGTGTGAGGTTATAGTATATTCTGTGTTGTGACTGATGCTAGAACTTGCCTGGTGTGTGTGTAAAGCGAAATAAAAAGTGTGAGTTTAGGAGATGATTTAGGCATTTCTTTGGCAGCCTGTAATTGTTTACCTTCTTTTTACCTACCTTTGTACATTATCCTAGTTAACCCCCTTTGAGCCTTTAGCTATTTTCTTTGACAGCCTCATATGTAGCCTAATCCATTTTTTTTCAAGACCATAATTTGATCCAAATTCCTAAGCGCTTTAAATTGTAGAGTCATTTAACAAAATAAGAGGAAAGTGGGTGAGAGTGATGCCTCAGAGTGTATTGGTACTTGAAATTGTTGTGAATAAGAGTGGCTATCATAGAAGTGTTTTATAAAAAAAAAATAAAAAAAATGCAGAAATAGAAAAATAAAAAAAAAATAAGTTGTATATTCTCATCTTTGTGTTTATAATTGAATAACAAACTAGGTGAAAAGGGGTGTTAGATGAAAAGAAAGGTAGAAGGGTTGTTTAAAAGAGAGTGTTAATGGCATAATGTGATGTATTAAAGCGCTTAGGGAAAATAGTCACTATTTCTGGCCAAAATAGTCCTACCTGTCCCTTAGCCTACATTACAACCTGTAAAGACCTATTTGATCCTAAGCTTAGCATTCTGATATTAGTAGAGCATTACACTAAGGGCAAGCGTATGGTCATCAGTTGCAACATAAGAATTTTTTGTGAGAGTGAGAGCAAGGAGAATCTTGTACCCATGTTTTGAAAAATGCAAAACTTATGAGTGATTATGGGTGATATCTTGTGTGAGACACACATGGTTGATGATTATTGGGTAGTTTTGTATGATGCTTGGTTCCTTAACTTGTGGATACGAATTAGCCATCATCATGAGTCTATGATGGAGATTGAATGGTTTCTAGTAGTGATCCAGAAAACTACTCTTTGTTGATAATTGTCGTGCATGTCTTGATGAATATTTTGTGTTACTGCTGTGAAATCCTAGTTAGATGTTTGCATGGACGTAATATTTTGTTCGAGGACGAACAAAGCTTTAAGTGTGGGGTGTTGATGTTGGGTGTATTTACACGCCTAAACACTATAATTTACCCATGTTATAGCTAAGTTTTGAGGATAAAATATATAATTCCTGCACTTTTAGTCCATTTTCCTGTAAGTCAGCTAACCTACGTGATTAGCATGTTTTCAGGTATTAATGATGAAGATTTCAGCACTTTGTGGACCTTTGGGCAGCAAAGAAAAACTTCACAGAAGAGGGAAGGCAGCTTTTGGAAGCTTATGGACTGAATGTGACGCATGGAGAAATTGTCCCGGGCAAAAGTAGTATTTTTAAATATTTAGGGGTGCAGCAGTAACTTAATAGGACTAGGACAAGGATGTTATAAAAATCCTATTTGCTGAATTTTTCAGCATTCATTCATTCATGCATTGATCGATTAATTCATTCGACACTTTTTATTTATTCACGTACAATTTCTGTAACTTTATCACAGAGAAACACGCTACATATTTGGGGAAGACGGCTAAGAGGAAAAACGTCATCCCTCTTTGACGTTAAAAGCATCCTCTCGCGAAGATTGTTCTAGTTTTGGTATGATGATGATGATGTCTTCGTTGTTTTCTTTTACAATCATGAGTAGCTAAACTTCTCTGTTAGGGTTGTGGAAGCCTTTTGATATACTATCCATTACTATGAGTTTGTGAATTCTTGATGCGTATGCTACTTATATCATTACTCTCTTCGTTTTAATTTAATTCTCGTGGTTGCAAACATAGAGAATAGGCCATTATAGCATTAACTTGTTCGAGAGAAAAGTTACATGTTTGGAAAAGAGAGTGTGACAAGGAAATAGGGCTACCAACCCCTATTTACACGTTAGTGCCGTTATTGCATTAATCTCTTGGAGAGTTCGTACCATTAGTTATACGCTTTAAGCTCGAGAGAGTTAAAGTGAAATAATACTTGATGGTTTAGAAACACTAGGATTTACCATTAGAATACGAATCTCTATAAGTGCATGCATGTCTGAATTTTGCATTACTCATAGTTAATAGATACGTAGAACTCATAAGGTGGACATAACCCTAACTTATTTTTCTCTGTGATTAAATCTTACTAAACAAAGCATTTTGTTGTTACTTTGATAGCATTAATTCACGCCAATATCCAATTCCCCCTTTTCCTTGGAATTTTCGATCAACAGTCTACTAATAATTACAACACTTAGTGACCAAGTATTCCCTGTGGGATTCGACACCCATCCCAGTTGGGTTCTATATTTGACAGCGACCGCTTACACTCTTACGAGAGATGTAGTTTGGGCGTTATCACCCACCCCAATGTCCCAAACTATCCCGCTCCACAGCTTTCGTGGGAGAACAGGGTCAATTCTTGATCCATTTCACAATCGGAACCATGGGCAAAATAACACACCGATTTGTCCTGAAAATGGCTCGTTCGTGCTATTTTTGCCCGTTAGACTACCTAAATGGCACTTCCAACCCTAATTTCCTGCATTCTCTACTCCCTAGCCTACTTGGGATTACCAGGTCTATTTTTGGGCCTATTTCATGCATAAACAGCAGGCACACCCCCAAAACCGGTGGCTATAGCACACCGATTTTGCCCTAAAATGACCCGTTTACGCTGTTTAGCTCATTTGACCATCAAAACATCCTAGACCACCCCAATGGAACAAATTTCACCAATACCCAGTCTACCTGGAACACCAAGTCAATTTTTGGCATATTTCATGCTCAAACCTCGGGCAAACTCCTGGAAATGGGGGCTATAGCACACCGATAAGGCTAAAAATGGCATGTTCGCGTCTTTATGCTCATTAGACTAGCCAAATAACCCCGCCCACCCAATGGTCCACACTTCTTTAATCCCAATCTTCCTAGGAGCACTAGGTCAATTTTTTATCCATTTCACGCTCGAACCCCGAGCACACCCCTGAACCGTGGGCTGACATACTGATTTAGCCCATAAATTGCTCGTTAGCACTGTTACGCTTGTTTAAACATCCAAATCACCCCGCCCCCCTCAATGGCACAAAATCCCCCACTCTCTAGCCTTCTTGGGAGCACCAGGTCAATTTTCAGCCCATTTAATGCCAGGACCCTGGGCACACCACTGGAATTCTGGGCTATTGCACACTAATTTGGCCCAAAAAATGGCCCATTCAAGCTGTTTCACCCATTTGACCACTTAAACGGCCCCACCCACCCTAAAACCCCACACTCTCCCACTCCCCATCTTGCCTGAGAGCACTTGGTAAATTTTTGGCCCATTTTACGCTCGTACCTAAGGCACACTCCCGGAACCGTGAGGTATAACACAATG
Source organism: Capsicum pubescens (assembly GCA_030864215.1). Taxonomy (NCBI): domain Eukaryota; kingdom Viridiplantae; phylum Streptophyta; class Magnoliopsida; order Solanales; family Solanaceae; genus Capsicum; species Capsicum pubescens. Next base: position 276,991,495 of record CM061538.1, read on the forward strand.
ATTTGGCCCAAAAATGGACTGTTCACATTGTTTCGCCTGTTTGACCATCCAAATGGACCCGTCACACTCTCCCATATCCCTGGCACTCGCAGGAAGTACTAGGTCAATTTTTGGCCCATTTCATGCACAAAAATTGGGCATATCCCCTGAACCGAGGGCTATAGCACACCGATTTAGCTAGAAAATGGCTTTTTCAAGCTGTTTCGCTCGTTTGACCTCCCAAATGGCCTCGCCCACCATAATTGCCCAAACTTCCCCACTCCACAGCCTCCCTAGAGGCACCAGGTTAATTTTTAGCCCATTACATGCTCGGACCCTGGGCACACACCTGAAACCATGGGCAATAAAACACCGATTTACCTTGTAAATGGCTCGTTCACGCCATTTTGCCCGTTTGACTACCCAAATGGCCCCGCCAACACAAATGGACATACTCCTTAGGAGCACCAGGTTGATCTTTGGCCTATTTCATGCCTGGAACCCAGGCACACCCACCGAACCATAGGCTATAGCACACTAATTTGGCTCGAATATGGCCCGTTCACGTCGTTTCACATGTTTGACCACCCAAACGGCCCTGCCTACCTCAATGGCCCACACTTTCTCTCTACCCAGCCTCCCTAGGAGCACTAGGTCAATTTTTGACAAATTTCATGATCGATTCCCGGGCATACTCCAAAAACTGTGGGATATAACATAGCAATTTGGCCTGAAAATAACCCATTTACGCCGTTTCGCCTGATTAACCATCCAAACGGCCCTGACCACCCCAATAGCCCATAATCCCTCACTTCCTCGCCACTCTGGAAGTACTAGGTTGATTTTTGGCCTATTTCAGGCCCGAACCCCGGGTACACCCCCGGAATCGTGGGCTATAGCACATCAATTTGGCCAAAAAATGACACGTTTGCGTTGTTTTGCCTGTTTGACTACCCAAACGGCCCTGTATAACCCAATATCTGCATTACCTCATTAAACAACCTCTCTGGGAGCACTAGGTCAATTTCGGCCCATTTTACACCCGGTACCGTAGGCTATAGCACACTGATTTGTCTTAAAAATGGATCGTTCATGTCATTTTACCCGTTTGACCACCCTAACGGTCCCTCCCACCCCAATGGACAACACTACCCCACTCCCTAGCCTCCCAGGGAGTGCCAGGTTGATTTTTAATCTATTTCACTCTCGGACCTTGGGCACACCCCCAGAACCGTGGGCTTTAGCACACTGATTAGGTACAAAAATGGCCTCTTAGAGTTATTTTGCAAGTTGACCTCATAAAATGCCCCTACCACCCCAATGGAACACATTACCTAGCCTCCCTAGAAGTACCAGATCAATTTTTATCCTATTTCACACCCATATCCCGGGAACACGCCTCAAACTGTGGGCTATAGCCCATTAATTTAGCCCAAAAATGGCCTGTTCATGTTGTTTTTCCCGTTTGACTACCCAAACGACGACGCCCACCCTAATAGCCCACACTCCCTTATTCCCCAACCACCCTGGGAACACCAGGTTGATTTTCAGCCAATTTCACGCTCGAACCCTAGGCACATCCCTGAAACCGTGGCTATAGCACACCGATTTAGCCCGAATATGACCATCCAAATGGCCCGTCCGCCCGAATTTCCCACAGTCCCCCATTCCCCAACTTTCTTGGGAGAACTAGGTTGATTTTTGACCTATTTCATACCCGGACCCCGAGCATACCCCTGAAACCGTGGGCTATAGCAGAAAGATTTGACCCAAATTTGGCCCATTTTCACCATTTTGCCCGTTTGACCACCCAAATGACTCTGCCCACCCCAATGGCCCATACTTTCCCGCTCCCCAGCCTCCTTGGGAGCACCAGGTCAATTTTTGCCCTATTTCACAATCAGACCCCGGTCTCACCCCCGGTACCATGGGCTATAGGATATCAATTTCACTCAAAAATGGTCCGTTAGTGCTATTTCACCTGCTTGACCACCCAAATGGCCCCGCCCACCCCAATGGCCCACACTCTACCACTTTCCAGTTTCCTTAGAGAACCCGGTCAATTTTTGGCCTATTTCACGCCTGGACCCCGAGCACACCCCTGGAACCATGGGCTATAGCATATCGATTTGGACCGAAAATGGGCCATTTTTGCCATTTTGCTCATTTAATCACGTAAACAGCACTGCCCACAACAACGACCCACACTCTCTCGCTCCCCAGCACCTCCTTGGGAGCACCAGGTTTATTTTTGATCCATTTCATGCTTGGACCCCTACAACACCCCAGAACCATGGTTTATAGCCTACCAATTTGGCCCAAAAATGGCCCGTTCGTTCTATTTCATCCATTTGACTATCCTAACGACCCCGCCAACTGATCTTGGGTGTATTTATATGCCTAAGCACCATAACTTATCCATATTTTAGCTAAGTTTAGAGAACAAAGTGCCTAGTTTCTTATGTTTTTACTCTACTTCTATGTAATTAAGCTAACCGATGTGATTAACATGATTTCAGGTATTTATGAAGTAGATGAAGATATAATAAGACTATGGTATATGGATGGCATATGACACAAGAGAGAGTAGCAGTCTGGACCAAATGTGGTGCCTAGAAACTATGTCCGAGACTAGTTTGTCATTTATAATTAGTTTAGGGACTTAAAAGACAATTATGAGAGAAAAGATTATTAAAAGGCTTAATGCTGAATTTTTAGTCATTATTCATTATTCTGTATTATTTTGGGGAGAGGAGAAAGGAGGCTTAGCTTGAGGAGAGAGAAACATTTTCTCTCTTGTTTTCACTATTCGCACACCAAGATCATCTTCTAGTTTTTGGTATGATGAATATTTCTATTTCGATTTCCGTTTTACCCATGAGTAGCTAAGTTTATTAGTTAGGGTTATGGAAACCTTGTAGCATATAGTCTAGTACTTTGGGTTTTGAATTCATTATGCATTAATTTGTTTACATCATACTCTCTTCGCTTATCTTGAATTCTCATGGTTACAAACATAGAGAATATTCCTTAAAACACAACTTGTTCAAAAGAAAGGTTGCTGTTTGGAAAAGAGAGTAGTGACAAGAAAATAGGATTTCCAACCCCTATTTCATATGTTAATGCCTTAACAGGATTAAATACTTGGAGCTTTCGTATTGTTTTTGGTAAACACTTTTTATTCGAGAGAACTAAAGTGAATTAGTCCTTGATGGTTGAGAAACACTAAAATTATGTTATTAAATAAAATACGTTTCTCTGTAAGCACGATGCATGTATGAATTCGTAAAGCCCATAGTTAGAAAGTATTGAAAACTACAATGTGGACATAACCCTAGCTCGCTATTTCTCTAAATTTGAATACTACTACACGTATTTTATCTTGTTAAACTGAAACCATTAATTTGTGAACTGAATCAAATCCCCCCTATTTATTTTACAAAAACAAATGATTAAAAGTCAACTAATCTACATACAACTTAATTAGCACCATATTCCCTGTGGGATTCGACCCCAACCTAGTTGGGTTGTATATTTGACAATGACCGCTTACTCTCTCGTAAAAGAGGTGTAATTTGGGTGTATCACCAACCCCAATGGCCCACACTCCCCTGCTCTCTAGCCTTCCTGGGAGAACCAGGCCAATTTTTGCCCTATTTCACACTCGAACCCCGAGCACACCTCCGAAAACGTGGGCTATCGCATATCGATTTGGTAAAAAATGGCCCATTTAAGTCGTTTCGCCTATTTGACCACCCAAATGGTGCCACCCACCCAAATGGTGCCACCCACCCAAATAGCCCACACTCTCTCACTTCCCAGCCTCCTTAGGAGCACCGATCAATTTTTGTCCCATTTCACGCTTGGACCCCGGGCATACCCCGATAACCGCGGGGATATAGAACATCGATTTGGCTAAAAAATATCTCGTTCATGCCATTTTGCCCATTTGACCCCCAAACGGCCCCGCCCACTCCAATGGCCTATACTCCCCTGCTCCTCAACCTTACTAAGAGTTCCAGGTTAATTTTTGGACCATTTCACACCTGAACCCCGGGCACACCCCTGGATTCGTGGGCTTTAGCAAATCGATTTGGCTAAAAAATGGCCCATTTGCATCGTTTTACCCGTTTGACCACCCAAACATCCTCGCCAACCCTAATGTCCCATACTTTCCCGCTCCCTAGCCTCCCTGGGAGAACCAAGTCGATTTTTAGACTATTTCACACCCGAATCCCGAGTACATCCCCAGAACCGTGGGCTGTATAATACCAATTTTACCTAAAAATGGCTTGTTCATGCCATTTCACCTATTTGACCACCCAAATGGCCCAACCCACATTAATGGCCCACACTTCCTCACTTCCCAGCCTACCTAGGAGCACCAAGACTATTTTTGGCCATTATCACGCCAAGACCCCAGGAACACCGTCGAAACCTTGGGCTATAACATATCGATTTAGCCCAAAAATAGCCCGTTTGAGCTGTTTCAGCCATTTGACTAGCAAAACCATCCCACCCACCCCAATGGACCATACTCTCCTACTCCTTAACCTCTTTGGGAGAATCAAGTAGATTTGGTCCCATTTCACACCCAGACCTCGAGCACACCCCCAAAATCGTGGGCTATAACACACTGATTTGGCCCAAAAATGGACCGTTCACCTGTTTGACCACCCAAATGGCCCCGCCCACCTCAATCTCCAACGCTCCCATGCTCCCCAACCTCCATAGGAGCACCAAGTTAATTTTTGGCCCATTTCACGCCCTAACCCTGGTCACACCCTCAAAACTATGGGCTATAACACACCGATTTGGCTCAAAAATGGCCCGTTCGCTCTGTTTTGTCTATTTAACCACACAAACAGCCCCACCCACCCTAATAGCCCATACTCCACCACTCCAAGACTCTCTAGAATCACTAGGTTGACTTTTGTCCTATTTCAAACTCGGACCTCAGGAAAACCCCTAGAACAGTGGGCTATAACACACTAATTTGGCTCAAAAATGGCCTATTCACGTCTTTTTTCCCATGTGACTACCCAAACATCCTCTCCCACCACAATGGCTCATACTCTTATACTCCCTAGACTCCCTGGGAGTACTTGGTCAATTTTTGGACAATTTCACATTTGAACTCTGGGCACATCCTCAGAATCGTGGGCTATTGCATACCAATTTAGCTCGAAAATGGGTCACTCATGTCGTTTCACTCGTTTGACCACCCAAATGGCCATGCCCACCCCAAGGGAAAACACTCCCCCGCTTCTCATCCTGCTCCAGAGCACCAGATCGATTTTTGGCCCCTTTCACGCCTGAACCCTTGGCACACCCCAGAATTGTGGGCTATATCAAATCGATTTGGCCCGAAAATAGCCCGTTTGTGCCGTTTCTCCCGTTTGACCACCAAATAGAACCGCCCACCATAATGGCCCATACTCCCCGATCTCCCCTGCCTATTTAGGAGCATAATCCAATTTTTGTCCCATTTTAATCCCGAACCTCGAGCACACCCCTGGAACCATGGGCTATAGCACACTGATTTAGCTCAAAAACTTTCTATTTGTGTTGTTTTTCCTGTTTGATTATCCAAATGGCCCTTTCCACCATAATGACTTATATTTCCCCACTCTCCAGTCTCCTTAGGAGCACCAGTCTAATTTTTGTCCCATTTCACGACTGGACCCTAGGCACACCCCCGGAATCGTGGGCTATAGCACACCGATTTGGCCAAAAAATGGCCTGATTGCATCGATCTGTCTTTCGTTTGACACCAATAGCCCACACTACCCCACTTCTTAACCTCTCTGAGAGCACTTGCAGACCCCTGGAACCATAGGCTATAACAGACCGATTTGGTTCAAAAATGGCTCGTACATGCCGTTTTGCGAATTTTGACGCCCCAAATAGCCCCGCCCACCCTAATGACTCATACTCCCTAGATCCCCAACCTCCCTGAGAGCACCAGGTCGATTTTTGGCCTAATTCACGCCCGAACCCCGAGCACACCCCAGGAACCGATTTAGCCTAAGAATGGCCCGTTCGCGCTGTTTCGCTCGTTTTTCACCCAAACGGCCCCTCCCACTCCAATGGCTCATATTTTCCCACTTTCCAGCCTCCCTAGGAGCACCAAGACAATTTTCGGCATATTTCACGCCAGGACCCTGAGTACACCCACGAAACTGTGGGCTATAGCACACCGATTTGGCCCAAAAATGGCACGTTTGAACCATTTTACCTGTTTGACAAACCAAATAGCCCCATCCACCCCAATGGCCCACAATCCCTCATTCCCCAACCTCTCTGGGAGCTCTAAGTTGATTTTTTGTCCATTTCACATTCGAACCCCAGGAACACCCCCTGTATCGTGGGTTATAGCACACTGATTTTTCCCCAAAATAGTCTGTTTGTGCCATTTCGCTATTTTGACCAACCAAACTTCCCTACCCATCTTAATGGCCTACACTCCCCCACTCTCCAGCTTCTCTGAGAGAACTGGTTAAGTTTTAACCCATTTAATGTCAGGACCGCGGGCACATCGCCGGAACCGTGGGATATAACATACCGATTTAGCTCAAAAATAGCCTGTTTGAGCTGTTTCACCCGTTTATCTACCCAAACAACCCCGCCTATCCTAATAGCCCACACGAGCCAACTCTACATTCTTCCTGGGAGAACCAAGTTATTTTTTGGCCAATTTTATGCCCAGACCCCGGGCACACCCCCAATATCATGGGCCATAGCACACTGATTTGGCTAAAAAATAAACCGTTCACGCTGTTTCACCCGTTTGACTACCCAAAAGGCTCCGTCCACCTTAATGGCCCACACTTACCCATTCCCCAACCTCCCCGATTGCATAAAGTCGATTTTATGCCTAAACCCCTGGCACACCCCCAGAACAGTGGGCTATGGCACACTGATTTGGCTCGAGAATGGCCCGATCGTGCCGTTTCATTCATTTGACCACCCAAATGGCCCCGCCAACCCCATTAGCCCATAATCCCTCGATACCATCCTACCTAGGATTAACAGGTTGATTTTCGACCTATTTCACGCTCGATCCTTGGGCACACCCCTAGAAACGTAGGCTATAACACACTGATTTGACATAAAAATGGTGTGTTCTCACCATTTTACCCGTTTGACCACCCAAATGGACCGCCCACCACAATGGCCCATAATCCCCCGCTCCTCAGCCTTCCTGGTAGCATCAAGTTGATTTTGGGCCGATTTCATACCCAGACCCCCGGCACACCCCAGAAATCGTAGTCTATACAACACCGATTAGGATAAAAAATGGCTCGTTCTCTCTGTTTCGCCCGTTTGACTATTCAAATGGCCCCACCCACTCTAATGGCCTACACTTTCCCTCTCTCCAACCTCCTAGGGAGCACCACATCGATTTTCAGCCTCTTTCATGCCTAGACCCCAAGTACAACCCCAGAATCGTAGGCTATACCACATCGATTTGGCCCAAAAATAGCCCATCCCTGTCGTTTCGGTCGTTTGACCACCCAAATGGCCCAGCCCACCTAAATGGCCCCCACTCCCCTATTTCCTAGCCTACCTAGAAGCACCAGTTCAATTTTTGGCCCATTTCATGATCAGACCCCGGGCAAACCCCCAGAACTGTGGGCTATATCACATTGATTTGGCCTGAAAATGGCTCGTTCGTACCATTTTGCCTATTTGACTATGCATATGGCCCCGCCTACCCCAATGGCCCACACTCCTCTGCATCCCAGATTCCCTAGGAGCACTAGGTCCTTTTTTTGCCCATTTCATGCCTAAACCCCGATTTGTCCTGAAAATAGCACTTTCGTGCCTTTCACCTGTTTAACCAGCCAAATGGCCCTGCCAACCCAAATAGCCCACACTTTTATACTCCCCAGCCTCTCAGGTAGCTCCAGGTCATTTTTCGACCTATTTTATGCCCGGACCTCGAGCACACCACCACAACTATGGGCTATAGAACATCAATTTAGCCCACACTCTCCCACTCCCCTACTCCCAAGCCTCCCTGATAGCACCAGGTCAATTTTTGGTCTATTTCAAACTTGGACCTCGACCAGAACCTCAGAACCGTGGGCTATAGCAAACCGATTTGCCTCAAAAAAAGGTCGTTCGCGCCGTTTTGCTCATTTGACCACCCAAACGGCACGCCCATCCAATTTCCCACACTCTCCCACTCACCAGCCTCCCTGGGCGCATCAGGATGATTTTCAAACTATTTTACATTCGTACCTCGAGTTCACCCCCGAACCCGCAGGCTATAACACACTGTTAGCGCAAAAATATCCCGTTCCTACTGTTTCGGCCGTTTGACCACCCAAGTGGTACCTCCCACACAGTATCCCATACTCTCTCATTTCCCAGCCTCCCTGGGAGAACTAGATCTATTTTTGGCCTATTTCACGCCCGAGCCCTGGGCACACCACCAGAACTGTGGGCTATATCACACCGATTTGGCCCAAAAAGGGTTTGTTCATGCCATTTCGCCCGTTTGGCAACCCAAATGGCCCTGCCACACCAATTTTCTGTACTCTCTAGCTCCCCAGCCTTCTTGGAAGAACCAAGTAGATTTTTAGCCAGTTTCATGCCTAGACCCCGGGTACACCCCTGAAAATTTGGGCTATATAGCATACCTATTTGGCCCAAAATGGCCCGTTCGCATTGTTTCACTAGTTTTCCCACCCAAATGGTCTCACCACCCCTAATGGCCTATATTCCCCCGTGATCTAGCCTACTTAAGAGCACCAGGTCAATTTTTTGCCCATTTCACGCCCGGCCCTTAGGCACACCTCCAAAACAGTGGGTTATAGCATATTGATTTGGCCCAAAAATAGCCAATTCGTGTCATTTTTCCCGTTTGGCTACCCAAATTCCCTGCCCACCCAATTGCCTACACTACCCCATTCCCCAACCTCTTTGGGAGCACCAGGTCAATTTTTTCGCCATTTCACGCCTGGACCTTGGCCATACCCAAGGAACCGTAGGCTATAGCACACCAATATATCCTAAAAATGGCCTGTTTAAACCATTTTGCCCATTTGACTACCCAAACAGGCCCGCCTACCCTAATTTCCCATACTTCCCTGCTTCTTAGCCTCTCGGGAGCTCCAGGTTGATTTTTAGCCCATTTCACACCCAGACCTCGGGCACACCCCCAAAACCGTGGGCTATAGCACATCGATTTAGCCTGAAAACATCCTGTCCTCGTCATTTTTCATATTTGACTACCCAAAGGATCCTACCTAACCCACTTAGCCACACTATCTTCTCCCAACCTACATAGGATCACCAAGTCAATTTTTGAACCATTATACGCCCGAAACCGTGGGCTATAACACACCAGTTTGGATAAAAAATTATCCGTTTGTGCCGTTTCGCCCGTTTGACCTCCCAAACGACTTCGAAAACCACAACGACCGACACTCACCCTTTCCTCAGCCTCTCTGGGAGATCCATCTCAATTTTTGGCCTATTTCACACTTAGAACCCAGGCACACCCTCAAAACCGTGGACTATAGCACACCGATTTATTTTGAAAATGGCCCATTCGTGCCATTTAGCCCCTTTGACAACCCAAATGGCCCAGCCCACCTCAATGGCCCACACTTCCCTACTGTCCAGCCTTACTGGGAGAACTAGGTCAATATTTTTACTATTTCACGCCCGGACCCCAGGAACCGTGGGCTATAGCACACCGATTTGGCTCAAAAATGGCTCGTTCGCGCTATTTCGCCTATTTGACAACCCAAATGGCCCCGCCCACCCTAATGGCCTATAATCACCTGCTATTTGGCCTTCCTGGGAATACCAGGTTAGTTTTTTTTCTATTTCACACACGGACCACTGGCACATCTCCAGAATCATGGGCCATTTGCCCCGTTTTGCCCGTTTGAATACCCAAATAGACCCTCCAACCCTAATGGCCCACACTCTCCCACTTTCCATCTTCCTGGGAGCACCAGGTCAATTTACGGCCCATTTAACGCTCGTACCCATAGCAAACCCCCAGAACCGTGGGCTATAGCACACCAATTTGACCTAAAAATAGACCGTTCGCTCCATTTCACCCGTTTGACCTACCAAATGGCCCTGCCTACCACAATGACCCATACTCTCCTACTACCCAGCCTTCCTAGGAGAACCATGTTGATTGTTAGCACACTTCATGCCCGGATCCCAGGCACACACCCGGATCTGTGGGCTATAGCACACCGATTTAGCCCAAAAATGGTCCATTCGCATCGTTTCGCCTGTATAACAATCCAAATGACCCCACCCACTCTAATGGACCACACTCCCATGATCCCCATCCTCCTTTGGAGCACTAGGTCAATTTTTAGCCTATTTTATGCCAGACCCCGAGCACACCTCTGGAACCACGGGCTATAACACACTGATTTGGCTCGAAAATGGCCCCTTTTATACCGTTTTGCTTGTTTGACCATCTAAACGGCCCCGTCTACCCTAATGGCCTATAATCCCCAGCCTCCTTGGGAACACCTGGTTGATTTTTATCCTATTTCACGCTCGGACCCCTGGCATACTTTAAAAATCATGGGCAATAGCTCACCAATTTGGCTTGAAAACTGTCCGTTCATGTTGTTTTGTCTGTTTGACCTCACAAACATCCCTGCTCACCCCAATAGCCCACAATCCCCTGCTTCCCAGCCTCTCTGTGAGCACCAGGTCAATTTTTGGCCCATTTTACGCCCTGACCCCGGGCACATCCCCGAAACTGTGGGCTATAGCACAACGATTTACCTAAAAAATGACCCATTTGCACCATTTTACTTGTTATACACCCCAAACGGTCCTGCCTACCCTAATGTCCCACACCCCCTCACTCTTCTTCCTCTCTAGGACCACCAGGTTAATTTTTGGTCTATTTCACTCCTGGACACCGGGCATACCCCTAGAACAGTGGGCTATTGAAAACCGGTTTGGCTCAAGATCGGCCCATTCGCGCTGTTTCTCCTGGTTAACCACCCAAATGGCCCCATCTACCCCTTATCCACCGACTCCTTGAAGCACCAGGTCAATTTTGGGCCTATTTTATGCCCTGACCACAGGCTCACCTCTCAAAAAATGGCGCGTTCACGCTGTTTCACCAATTTGACCACCCAAACGGACCTTCCCACCCCAATGGACCATATTTCCTGCTCCTAGCCTCCATGGTAGTACCAGGTCAATTTTCAGCCTATTTCACATCCGGAACCCGGGCATACCCCTTGGAATCGCGGGCTATAGCGCACTAATTTTGCTCGAAAATGGCCCATTTATGCTGTTTTGCCTGTTTGACTACCCAAACGGCCACGCCCCCCAATGGACCCAACTCCTCAGCCTTCCTCGGATCACCAGGTCAATTTTTAACCCATTTCACGCACGGATCCCGAGCACACCCTTGAAACCATAGGCTATAGCACATAATTTAGCCCAAAAATGGCCCATTCACACCATTTTGCCTATTTGACCACCCAAATGGTACCGCCCACTCCAATGGACCATACTTCCCCACTCTCCAGCCTCCTTGGGAGCACCACATCGATTTTTGGTCTATTTCACGTTGAACCCCGAGCACACCTTCGTAACCGTGGGCTATAGCATACTGATTTGGCTAAAAATGGCCCTTTTATACCGTTTCGATCATTTGATCATCCAAACAGCCCTGCCAACCAAAATGTCCCACGCTCCCCTTCTTACCAGCCTCCTTAGGAGCATTAGGTAGATTTTTGGCCTATTTCAATCTCGAACCCTTGGCACACCGTCAAAACTGTGGGCTATAGCATACTGATTTGGCCTGAAAATGGCACGTTCACGCCGTTTTTGTCCATTTGACCATCCAAACGGCTCCGACCACCCCAATGACCCATAATACCCCGCTCCCTTCCTGGGAGCACCAGGCTAATTTGACCTATTTCCCGCCCTGACCCAGGGCACACCCCAAAACCATGGGCTATAGCATGCCATATGGCCCCAAAAATGACCTATTTACATCGTTTTACCTATTAGACCACCCAAAAGGCCATGTCAACCCCAATGGACCATATTTTCCTACTTCTCTACTACCCTGGTAGCACCAGGTTAATTTTTGGCCCATTTCACGCCCGGACCCCAGCCACACCCCCGGAATCGTGGGCTATAGCACACCGATTTGGCCTTAAAATGGTTTGTTTATGCCATTTTGCCCATTTGATTACACAAGCAACCTCGCCTACTTCAATGGATCATACTCTACCGCTCCCCAACCTCTCTGGAAGCACTTGGTCAATTTTTATCCCATTTCACGCTTGAACCCAGGCACACCCTAGAAACTGTGGGCTATAACACACTAATTTAGCCCAAAAATGGCCCGTTTGCACCATTTCGCCGTTTGACCACCCAAACAGCCTCGCCCATCCCAAGGCCCACACTCCTTCATAATCTAGCCTCCATGGGAGAACCAGGTCAAATTTTAGCATATTTCATGCCCGAACACCGAGCACACCCCCAGAACAGTGGGCTATGGCACACTGATTTGGTTCGAGAATGGCCCGTTTGTGCCGTTTCGATCGTTTGACCACCCAAATAGCCCCGCCCACCCTAGTGGCCCATACTTCTTGGATCCCAGCCTCCCTAGGAGCACCAAGTTGATTTTTGGCCCATTTCGCGCCCGGTCCCCGGGCACACCCTTGGAAACGTGGGTTATAGCACACCAATATTACCTAAAAATGCCGCGTTCTCCCCGTTTCGCCTGTTTGACCAACCAAATGGCCCTCCCACCCCAATGGCCCATACTTCCCCACTCCCCAGCCTTCTTGGTAGCACAAAGTTGATTTTGGGCCTATTTTACGCCAGTACGCATGACACACCCTAGAAATTGTGGGTTATACAACACTGATTTAGATAAAAATGGCCCGTTCGCACCGTTTGGCATGTTTGACTATTCAAATGGCGCCAACCACCCTAATGGACTTTATTCCCCTGCTCTATAACCTCCCTGGGAGTACCAAGTCAATTTTTGGCCTCTTTTACGCCTAGACCTCGGGAACAACCCTAGAACCGTGGGCTATAACACATTAATTTGGCCCAAAAATGGCTCATTCCTTCCATTTCGATCATTTGACAACCCAAATGGACTCTCTCATAAAAATGGCCCCATTTTCCCTACTCCCCAGCCTACTTGGAAGCACCAGGCCAATTTTTAGCCCATTTTATGATCGGACCCCAGGCAAACCCCTAGAACCGTGGGCCATATCACACCGATTTAGCCCAAAAATGGCTTGTTTGTACCGTTTCTCCTGTTTGGATATGCATATGGCCCCGTCCACCCTGATAGCCTACAATCCCCAGCTTCCCAACTTTCTTGGGAGAACCAGGTCCATTTTTAACCCATTTCATGCCTATACCCCGATTTGGCTTGAAAACAACACATTTGTGCCTTTTCACCTGTTTGACCATCCAAATGGACCCGCCAACCCAATTGGGCCAAACTATACTACTCTCTAGACTTTCTGGTAGAACCAACTCAGTTTTCTGCCTATTTCACGCCCGGACCTCAGGCACACCACCATAACCATGGGATATAGCACACCGATTTGGCCCACACTCCCCCACTCCATGGCCATTCCAGTGGCCCACACTCCCCAGGTCCCCATCCTCCCTGATAGCACCAGTTTAATTTTTGGCCCATTTCAAGCTTGGACCCCGAGCACAACCTCAGAACCGTTGGCTAAAACACACCGATTTGCCTAAAAAAAAGCCCGTCCGCGTTGTTTTGGCCGTTTCAATACCCAAACAGCCTCGCCCACCCAATGGACCACACTTTCCCGCTCACCAGCCTCCCTGGGAAAATCAAGTCAATTTTTGGCCTATTTGACACCCGGACCCCAAGTTCACACTCGAAACCGCAGGCTATAGCACACTGTTAGCCCACAAATGTCCCGTTCGTGCTGTTTCGGCCGTTTGACTACACCAACGGCCCCTCCCATCCATTAGCCTACACTCCCCCATTCCCCAGCCTCCCTGGGAGCACCAAGTCCATTTTTGGCCTATTTTACACTCGAACCCCGGGCACACCACCAGAACCTTGGGCTATAACACACCTATTTGGCCTAAAAATGGCTCATTCACGCCATTTTTCCCACTTGACAACCAAAATGGACCTATCCACCCCAATTGTCTGCACTCCCTTGCCCCCAGCCTCCCTGTGAGAACCAGGTAGATTTTTAGCCCCTTTCACGCCTGGACCCCGGGCACACCCCCTGAAACCGTGGGCTATATAGCACACCTATTTGGCCTAAAAATGGCTTGTTCGCGCTGTTTTGCTATTTTTCCCACACAAATGGCCTCGCCCACCCAAATGGCCTACCCCAATGGCCCAAATTCCCCCGTGATCCCGCCTCCTTAGGAGCAGCAGGTCTATTTTTTGCCCATTTCATGCCCAGACCCTAGGCACACCTCCGAAACAGTGGGCTATAGCACACTGATTTAGCCCAAAAATGGTCAGTTCATACCATTTTTCCCGTTTGACTACCCAAATTTCCCTTCCCACCCCAATTGCCCACACTATCCCGCTCTTCGACCTCTTTGGGAGCACTAGGTAGAGTTTTAGGTCATTTCATGCCCAAACCCCAGCCACACCTAAGGAACCGTAGGCTATAGCACATCGATTTACCCCAAAAATGGTTTGTTTGAACCGTTTTGCTTATTTGACTTACCAAACAGCCCCGCCTACCCCAATGGCCCACATTCCCCCGCCCCTTAGCCTCCCTGGGAGCTCCAGGTTTATTTTTAGCCCATTTACACCCAGACATCAGGCACACCCCCGAAACCGTGGGCTATAACACACCGATTTAGCCCAAAAATGGTCTGTCCACGTTGTTTCATACGTTTGACTACCTAAATACTCAACCCACTGGGCCACACTCTCTTCATCCAACCTACCTAGGATCACTAAGTCGATTTTTGACCCATTACACACCCGAACCCAGAAACACCCCTGAAACCGCGGGCTATAGCATATCGATTTGGCTAAAAAATTATTCATTTATGCCGTTTCGCCTGTTTTACCACCCAAACGACTCCGACAAGGACCACAATCGCCCTCTCCCTAGACTTTCTTGGAGAACCAGGTCAATTTTTGTCCCATTTCACACCTAGAACCCAGGAACAACCTCGGAACTGTGGACTATAGCACACCGATTTATTTCAAAAATGGCCCATTCGCGCTATTTCGCATGTTTGACAACACAAATGGCGCCGCCTACCCCAATGTCCCACACTTCCCCTACTCCACAGCCTCCCTGGGAGAACTAGGTCAATTTTTGGACTATTTCACGCCTGGACCCCGGGCACACCCGAGAATCGTAGGCTACAACACACCGATTTGGCTTGAAAATGGCCCGTTCGCACCATTTTGCCTATTTGACCATCCAAACGGCCCTGCCCACCCTAATGGCCCATACTTCCTCGCTCTCCAGCCTCCCTGAGATTACCAGGTCAGTTTTTTCCCCTTTCACGCCCGAACCACTGGCACACCTCTGGAATCGTGGGCCATAGCACACCGATTTGGCCTAAAAATAATCCATTTGCGTTGTTTCCTCCTTATGACTACCCAAGCGGCCCCGCCAACCCTAATAGCCCATACTCTCCCTCTCTCCAGCCTTTTTGGGAGCACTAGGTCAATTTACGGCCCATTAAACGCCCGTATCCCAAGCAAACCCCCAAAACCGTAGGTGATAGCACACCAATTTTAGCCTGAAAATAGACTGTTCGCACCATTTCGCCCATTTAACCTTCCAAACGGCCCTACCCACCTCAATATCCCATACTCTCCTACTCCCCAGCTTTCCTAGGATAACTATATTGATTTTTGGCACACTTCATGCCTGAATCCTGCGCACACACCTGGATCCGTGGGCTATACCATACCAATTTGGCCCAAAAATGGTCCATTTGGGCCGTTTCGCCCGTATGACTACCCAAACAACCCCGCCCACCCCAATGGCCCAGTGTTCTATGCTCTACAACCTCTTTTTAAGCACTAGATCAATTGTTGGTCTATTTCATGCCAGACCTCGAGCACACCTCTAGAACCGTGGGCTATAGCACACTGATTTGCCTCGAAAATGGTCCCTTCATGCCGTTTCTCTTGTTTGACCATCCAAACGGCACCTTCCACACCAATGACCCATAATCCCCCACTACCCAACCTCCTTGGGAGCACCAGGTAGATTTTCATCCTATTTCACGCTCGAACCCCTGGCACACCCCAAAAACCGTAGGCTATAGCTCACCGATTTTTCCTGAAAATGGATTATTCATGTTGTTTTCCCTGTTTGACCACCGAAATGGCCCCTATCACCCCAATATCTCATAATCCCCCACTCCCCAACCTTCCTGAGAGCACCAAGTCGATTTTTGGCCCATTTCACACCCTGACCCCGTGCACATCCCCGAAACCGTAGGCTATAGCAACCGATTTGTCCCGAAAATAACCCATTTGCACCTTTTTGCTTGTTTTACCACCACAATGGCCCTGACCAACCTAATGGCAAACATTCCCTCACTCTTATGCCTTATTGGGAGCACCAGAATAATTTTTGGCCCATTTCACGCCCGGACCCCGGGCACACCCCCGGAGCATACTAATTTGGACCAAAAATGACCCATTTGACTATACAAATGGCTCTGCCCACCCTAATGGCCCACACTCCCCCACTCCCCAGCCTCCTTGGGAGCACCAGGTTAATTTTTATCCCATTCACACTCGGACCATGGGCACACAGTGTAACCAAGGGCAATAGTACACTGATTTGGCTAAATAATGGCCCATTTGTGCCGTTTTGCCCGATTGACCACCCAAACGTCCCCTCTCACCCTAATAGTCCATGTTTCCCTACTCCCCAACCTCTTTAGGAGCTCCAAGTTGATTTTTGGCCCATTTCACTTCTGGAACCAGGTGACACCCTAGAAACTGTGGGTTATAGCACACTGATTTGGCCCTAAAATGGAAAGTTTGCGCTGTTTCACCCGTTTGACCACCCAAATAGCCATGTCAACCCGAATGACCCATAATTCCCCTCTCCCTAGCCTCCCTAGGAATAACAGGTCAATTTTTAGCCTATTTCATGCACAAACCCCGGGCACCCCCCCAAAACAGTGGGCTATGGCACACTGATTATGCTTGAGAACGGCCCGTTCGTGCCGTTTTAACTATTTGACTACCCAAATAGCCCCGCCCACCTTAGTGGCCCACACTTACTCAATCCCCATCCTCCTTGGGAGCAGTAAGTTGATTTTTGACCCATTTCCCACCTGGATCCTGGGCACACCCACGGAAACCGTGGCCTATAGCACACCAATTTGGCCCAAAAATGGCCCATTCTTGCCGTTTCGCCCATTTAATGACGTAAATGTCCCCACCTACCCCAATAGCCCACACTTCCCCGCTCTCAGCCTCCCTGGGAGAACCAAGTTGATTCTTGGCCCATTTCACGCCCGGACCCTCGGCACACCTCCGGAATCGTAGGCTATACAGCACCGATTTGGAACTAAAATGGCCCTCTCACGCCGTTTCACCTGTTTGACTACTGAAATGGCCCCTCCCTCCCTAATAGCCCACACTACCCTACTCTCTAACTTTCTTAGGATCACCAAGTCAATTTTTGGTCCCTTTCACGCCTGAACCACGGGCACACGCCCAAAATCGTGAGTTATAGCACACCGATTTATCCCAAAAATTGTTCGTTCCTGTCGTTTCACTCATTTAACCACCAAAACAACCCTGACCACATTAATGGCCCATACTAACCCTGCTTCCCAGCCTACTTGGGAGCACCAGGTCAATTTCCAGCCCATTTCATGCCCGAACCCCGGGTAGATCCCTGGAACAGTGGGCTATAGCACACCAATTTGGCTATAAAATAGCCCATTAGTGTTGTTTCATCCGTTTGACTATCCAAATGGCCCCGCCTGCCCCAATATGCCATACTTCCCTGCTCCTTAGCCTCTCTAGGAGCACCAGGTTGATTTTTGGCTTATTTTACGCCCGAACCCCGGGCACACCCCCAAAATCATGGGCTATATGCATCGATTCTTCCTGAAAACTGCCCATTTATGCTGTTTTGCCTGGTTAACCACCCGAATAGCCCCACCCATTCTAATGGCCCACACTTCTCCTCTACCCAGTCTCCCTGGGATAACCTGGTCGATTTTTGGCCTATTTCACGCCCGAACCCTGGGCACACCACTGTAATCATGGACTATAGAACACCGATTTGGCCTAAAAATAGTCCGTTCGTGCCATTTTGCCTGTTTGACCATTGAAATGGCCCCGCCCACCCCAACGACCCATGATCCGCCTCTCCACATCCCCTGGGTGAACCATGTCAATTTTTTGCCCATTTCACACCAGTACCCTGGGCCTACCCTCAAAACCATGGGCAATAGCAAACTGATTGGCCTGAAAATTGCCTAATCACGCCGTTTAGCCCATTTGACTACCCAAACGGCTCTGGCCATTCCAATGGACCACACTACCCCACTCCCCAGCCTCTCTAGGAGACTTAAGTCAATTATCAACCCATTTCATGCCTGGAACTCAGGCACACCCCCAAAACCGTGGGCTCTAGCACACCGATTTTTCCCTAAAATGGTCCGTTGATGGTGTTTCGCCCGTTTGACCACACAAATGGACCCACCAACCCTAATGTCCCACACCTCCCCGCTCCCCAGGCTTCCTAGGAGCATCAGGTTTATTTTTGACCCATTTCACGCCCGAACCGCAGGAATACCCCAAAAATGGCCCGTTTGTGCTGTTTTGCCCGTTTGACCACCCAAATGGACCCGCACACCCCAATGGACCATACTCCCTCACTCTCCAGTCTCTATAAGAGCACCAGGTGATTTTCAACCCATTTCACACTGGACCCTGGGCATACATCCGGAACAGTGGGCTATAGCACACCGATTTAGCTTGAAAATGGCCAGTTCGAGCCGTTCGCTCGTTTGACCATCCAAACGGACTTGAACACCTAAACGGCCCATAATCCCCCGCTCCCCAACCTATTTGGAAGAACAAAGTCAATTTTTTGCCTATATCACACTCAGACCCCTGGCATACCCTTAAAACCATCGGCTATAGCACAATGATTTCAACCAAAAATGGCTCGTTTGTGCCGTTTTGCCCATTTGAACACCCAAACGGCCCCGCCCATCCCAATAGACCATAATACCTTATAACCCATCCTCTCTGGAATCACCAGGTCAATTTTTGGCCCATTTCACACATTGACCCCGGGCACACCCCCGAAACCTTAGACTATAGCAAAAAGGTTTGCCCGTCTGACCACCAAAATAGCCCCTCCAGCCCCCATGGTACACACTCCCCCACTCCCTGCCTCCCTGGGAGCACCAGGTTAATTTTCGTCCCATTTAACACCGGAACACCGAGCATAACCTCAGAACAGTATGTTATTGCACACCGATTTGGCCCAAAAATGGCTCGTTCGCACCGTGTTGCCTGTTTGACTACAAAAACAGCCCTGCCACCCCAATGTCCCACACTTACCCACTTCTCTTCCTCCTTGGGAGCACCCAATTAATTTTTGGCCCATTTCACACTTGTACCCCGGGCACATCCCCATAACCATGGGCTACAGCACACCAATTTGGCTCGATAATGGCCCATTCACATCGTATTGCTCGTTTGACCACCAAAACGCCTTCTCCCACCCCAATGGACCATACTCCCCTACTCCCCAGGTTCCTTGGGAGTGCCAGGTTGATTTTTGGCCTATTTCACTCTCAAAACCCGAGCACACCCCCGGGATCGTGGGCTATAGTACACCGATTTAGTAAATAAATGAATCATTCATGCCATTTTGCCTATTTGACTACCCAAACAACCCCACCTACCCCCAATGGACCATACACTCCCACTCCCCAGTCTCTCTGTGAGTACTAGGTCAATTTTTGGCCTATTTCACTCTTGGAATCAAATGAATCATTCATGCCATGCCGTTCGAGCTGTTTTACCTATTTGAAAACTTAAACAGCCCCTCGCACCCTGATGGCCTATAATTCCCTACTCTCCAGCCTCTCTAGGAACACCAGGTTGATTTTTCCCCTATTTCACTCCTGGACCCCGGGCACAACCCAGAAACTGTAGGCTATAACAGACCGATTTAGCCTAAAAATGGCCCGTTTGCACTGTTTCACCTGTTTAAACACCCAAGAGGCCCCACCCACCCTAATAGCCTATAATCCCCCACTCTCCAACCTCCCTGGGAGCACTAGGTCAATTTTTAGCCCATTTCATGCCCAAACCTCGGGAACACCCCCATAATAGTAGGCTATGGCACACCGATTCTGCTCGAGAATGGGTCGTTCGTGCTGTTTTAACTATTTTACCATCCAAATGGCCCCGCCAACTCCAATGGCCTACACTTCCCCAATCCCCAGCCTCTCTGGGCTCACTAGGTTGATTTTCTCCCCATTTCACCATAGGACCTCGAGCACACCCCTGGAACCATAAGCTAATCGACACCGATTTTTCTTAAAAATGGACCGTTCTCACCGTTTCACCTATTTAACCACCTAAATGACCCTGCTTACCCCAATGGCCTAAACTCCTCCTCTCTCCAGCCTTCCTGGAAACACCTAGTTGATTCGCCTGTTTAAACACCCAAGCGGCCCCGCCGATTCCAATGGCCCATACTCCCCCTCTCCCCAACCTCCCTGGGAGCACTAGGTCGATTTTCAGCCTATTTCATGCCCGAACCCCAGGCATACCCCCATAATAGTGGGCTATGGCATACCGATTCTGCTCGAGAATGGGTCGTTCATGTTGTTTTGACTATTTGACCACCCAAATGGCCCCGCCAACTCCAGTGGCCTACACTTCCCCAATCCCCAGCCTCCTTGGGCGCACTAGGTTGATTTTATCCCCATTTTAAGACACGACCTCGAGCACACCCCTGGAACCATAAGCTATTCCACATCGATTTTTTCCAAAAATGGCCCGTTCTCGCTGTTTCGCCCGTTTAACAACCCAAATGACCCTGCTTACCCAAATGTCCTAAATACCTCCGCTCCCCAACCTCCCTGGAAGCACCTTGTTGATTTTTTGCCCATTTCATGTCTGGACTCCTGACACACCCTCAAAATTGTGGGCTTTATAGCACACCTAATTGGCCCAAAAATGGCCCGTTCGCACTGTTTCACCCGTTTGACCACCCAAAAGGCCCTGCCCACCCCAATGGCACACATTCCCCCATGCCCCATCCCCCCTAGTAGTACCAGGTCAATTTTGGCCTATTTCACCTCCAAACCCCAGGCACATCTCCGGAACCGTGGGTTGTAGAACATTGATTTGGCCTGAAAAGGGCCCGTTTGTGTCATTTTCCCCATTTTACTAACCAAATCCCACCTAAATAACCCACACTCCCCCACTCTGCATCCTACCTGGGAGCACCAAGTAGATTTTTGGACCATTTTATGCCTAGACCCCGAACACACTCCCGAAATCGTGGGCTATAGCACACCGATTTGGCTAAAAAATAGCCCATTTGTGCCAGTTTGCCTATTTGACTACGCAAATAGACTCTCCCACACTTCCCCTCTCCCCAGCTTCCTTGGGAGCACCAGGTCAATTTTTAGCCTGTTTCATGCTTAGACCCCAGACACACCCCTCCTACTACAATGACCCACACTCCCTCATTCCCCAGCCTCTCTTCCATCATCAGGTCAATTTTTGGCCTATTTCAGACCCGAACCTCAAGCACACCCCTAGAACCATGGGTTAAAATGGCTCATTTATGCCGTTATGCCCTGTTGACCACCCAAACACTTCTTCAATCGCTAGCCTCTCTAGGAGCACCAGGTCGATTTATGGACCCTTTCACACTTGAACCCTGAGCACAACCTTAGAACAGTGGGGTATAGCACACCGATTTGTCTGAAAAATAGCCCATTAGCGTCGTTTTGCCTGTTTGACCACTCTAATATCCCATACTCTCCCGCTCCACAGCCACCCTAGAAGCATCAGGTTGATTGTTGGTCCATTTCACGCCCGGACCCCGGGCACACCCCCGGAATCATATGCTATAGCACATTGTTGGCCTAAAAATAGCTCGTTCATGTTGTTTTGGCCGTTTGACCACCCAAATGGCCCCGCCCACCTTAATAGCCCACACTTTCCCATTTGCTATCCTCTCTAGGAGCACTAGGTCGATTTTTATCCCAGGTCACACTCGGACCCCGGGCACACCACCAGAACCGTGGGATATAACACATCGATTTGGCCCAAAAATAGCCTGTTTGCACCGTTTTCCCTATTTGACCACCCAAATATCCCTTCCCCCCCAATTTTACTTGATACCTCACTATCTAGCCTCCTCGAGAGTACCAGGTTAATTTTTAGCCTGTTTTAAGCCCGAACCCCAGGCACACCCCCAGAATCGTAGGCAGTATAGCATACCTATTTGGCCCAAAAAATGGCCCGTTCGCATTGTTTCTCCCATTTGACCACTCAAAAGGCCCCGCCCACCCCAATGGCACACATTCCCCAATGCCCCAGCCTCCCTAGGAGCACAGGTCGATTTTCAGCCTATTTCACGCTCGACCCCAGACACATCTCCGAAACTGTAGGATATAGCACACCGATTTAGCCCAAAAATTATCCGTTCATACCATTTTTCCCGTTTGACTATCCAAATGCCCCTGACCACCCTAATGGCCCACACTCCCCCGATCTCCACCCTCTTTAAGAGGACCAGGTTAAATTTTGGGCTATTTCACTCCCAGAAACACTTCAATTTTGCCCAAAAATTGCCCGTCCATGTTGTTTCTCTTGTTTACCCATCCAAACGGCCCCAACCACCTCATTGGACCACACTTCCCCGCTCCTCAGCCTCCCTGGGATTACCAGATCAATTTTTGACCTATTTCACACCCAGAACCCAGGCTTACTCTCGGGACCATGGACTATAGCATATCATTTGGTTCGAAAATAGCTCGTTCATGCCATTTCACCCATTTAAAAGACCGAATAGCCCACACTTTCCCTCTCCCCCATCTCCATGAGAGCACTAGATCGATTTTCAGCCCTTTCACGCCTGGATCCCTAGCACATCCCCAGAACCGTGGCCTATCGCACACCGATTTAGCCCGAAAATAGATGGTTCGTGCTATTTCATGTATTTAACCCCCCAAACGGCCCCGCACACCCCAATGGCCCATACTCCCTCAGTCTCCATCCTCTCTAAGAGCTCCAAGTTGGGTTTTGTCCTATTTCACTCCCGAACCACTGGCACACCTCCGGAACCATTGGCTATAGCACATCGATTTAGCCCAAAAATGGCCCGTTTGCGCCATTTCGCTCGTTTGACTATACAAATGGCCCTGCCAACTCCAATGGACTACACTCTCCTACTCTTTAGCCTCTATGGGAGCAACAGGTTAATTTTCGGCCTATTTCATGCCCGGACCCCGGGCATACCCCCCAGAACTGTAGGCTATAGCACACTAATTTGGCTAAAAATGGCCCGTTCGCACCATTTCGCTCGTTAGACCACCCAAACGATCTCGCCTACCCCAATGGCCCCCACTCCCCTACTTACAGTTTCCCTGGGAGTACCATGTCAAAATTATGCACACTTCGTGCCCAGACACTGGGCACACCCCGAGGACCGTGGGCTATAGGACATCGACTTAGCCTAAAAATGGCCCATTCACGCCGTTTCACCTGTTTGACCACCCAAATGGCCCTGCCCACCCAAATAGAGCACACTCCTCCGCTATTCATCCCCCCTAGGAGCATCAGGTTGATTTTCAGCCCATTTCACGCCAAGACTCCAGACACACCCCTGAAACCGTAGGCTAGAGCACAATGATTTGGCCCAAAAATAGCCCGTTCATGCTGTTTTGCTTGTTTGACCGCCCAAATAGCCCCGCCTACCCCAATTGTCCACACTTTCTCACTCCTCAGCCTCCATGGGAGCACTAGGTTAATTTTTGTCCCTTTGAACGCCCAGACCCCGAGCACACCTACTGAACCGTGCGCTATAGCACACCGATTTGGCCCAAAAAATAGTCTGTTTACACCGTTTCGCCCGTTCGACTACCCAAACGACCCCGCCAACCCTAATGGACAATAATCACCCGCTATTCAGCCTACTTAGGAGCATCAAGTTGATTTTTGTTCCAATTCATGCCCGGACCTGGGGCTAACCCCAGAACCGTAGGCATAACACATCGATTTAGCCCGAAAATGGCCCACTCATGTCGTTTCACTCGTTTGACCACACAAATGGCCCCGTCCATATCAATTGCCCATACTCCCCCATTTCCCATCCGTTTGGAAGCACCAGGTCAATTTTTAACCTATTTCACGCTCAAACAACGAAACCGTGGGCTATAGCACACCGATTTGGCATGAAAATAGTCCGTTCGCGCCATTTTACTTATTTGACAACTCAAATGTCCCCACCCACCCTAATGGCCTATAATCTATCATTCCCAAGCCTCCCTGGGAGCATAAGGTTATTTCAGCCCATTTCACGCTCGGACCCCAAACATACCCCCGAAATCGTGGGCTATAGCACAACGATTCGGCTTGAAAAAGGCCCGTTCGCGTTGTTTCACTCGTTTGACCACCCAAATATCCCCTCTTACTTAATTTCCCACACTTTCTCGCTCCTCAACCTCCCTGGGAGAATTAGGTCTATTTTTAGCCCATTTCATGCCCGAACCCGGAGCACACCCCCAAAACCGTGGGCTATAGCATATTGAATTGGCTTGAAAATGGTTCGTTCGCACCGTTTTGCTCATTTGACCACCTTAACGTCCCCTCTTATCCTAATGGCTTATACTCCCTCGCTCCCCAATCTCCTTGGGAGCACCAAGTTGATTTTTGCCCCACTTTACGCTCGAACCCCGAGCAAACCACCGGAACCATAGGCTATAGCACATCAATTTGGCTCGAAAATTACCCATTTGTGTTGTTTCATTCGTTTGACAACTCAAACAACCCCACCAACCCAATGACCCATTCTCCCATGCTCATCAGCCTCAATGGGAGCACCAGGTTGATTTATGACCCTTTTTACGCCCAAACCCCGAGTACACCCCCAGAACAGTGGCTATAACACACTGATTTAGCCCGAAAATAATCCATTCACATAGTTTTGCCCGTTTGACCACCCAAACATCCACGCCCACCTTATTGGACCACACTCCCCTGCTTATTACCCTCTCTGGGAATACTAGGTAAATTTTTGGCCCATTTCATGCTCGGACCTCGGGCTCACTCTCGAAATCATGGGTTATAGCACACTATTTTGTCCCCAAAATGGATCATTCACATCGTCTTGCCCGTTTGACTACCTTGACGACCCCACCCACGCAAATGTCCCATACTACCATCCACGCAAATGGCCCATACTCCCACGCTTCAAAGCTTTCTTGGGAACACCAGGTCAATTTTCAACCCATTTTATGCCCGAAACCCGAGCGCACCCCCAAAATTGTGGATTATAGCACACCGATTTGACCCAAAAATGGTCTGTTTGCACCGTTTTTCCTATTTCACCACCCAAATGGCCCACACTCCCCCACTTCCCAACCTTCCTGGGAGCACCAGGTCAATTTTCGACCCATTTCATGCACGGACCTTGGGCATACCTCCGGAACTGTGGCTATAGCACACCGATTTGGCTCGAAAATAGCCTGTTCACGCTAATTTTCCCTTTTGACCGACCAAACGGCCCCGTCCACCCCAATTTCCCATACTCCCTCTCTCCCCAACATCCCTAGGAGCACCAGGTTAATTTTCTGCCCATTTCACACTAGAGCTTGGGAACACCCCAGAACTGTGGGCTATAGCACACCAATTTGGATAAAAAATGGCCCGTTCATGGTATTTCAGCTATTTGACCTCCCAAACGGCCCTGCCAACCCCAATGGCCCACACTCCCCTGCTTCCTAGCCTCTCTGGGAGCACTTGGTAGATTTTTGACCCATTTAACACTCGAACCCCGCGCACACCCCTAGAACAATGGGCTATAACCCACCGATTTGACCCAAAATAGGTCCGTTCTCTCCATTTCGCTTGTTTAACACCCAAATGGCCCCTCCCACCCCAATGTCCCATACTCTACCACTCCCTAGCCTCTCTGGGAGCAGCATTTCAATTTATGACCCATTTTATGCCCAGACACTGGGCACACCCCTGGAACAGTGGGCTATAGCAAACTGATTTGGCTTGAGAATGGACCGTTCATGCCGTTTAGCCCATTTGACCACCTAAACAGCCCATCCCACCCCTTCTCCCCAGCCTCCCTAGGAGCACTAGGTCAATTTTTGGCCCATTTCACGTCCTGATCCAGGGCACATCCCCAGAACCGTAGGCTATAGCACACTGAATTGGCCTAAAAATGGATTGTTCGTGCCATTTCGCTCGTCTGAACACCCAAATGTCTCCGCCCACCCTAATTTCCCACACTCCCTGCTCCCCAGCCTACCTGGGAGCACCAGGTCGATTTTTGACCCAATTCACGCCCGAATCCCGGGCACACCCCCGAAACCGTGGGCTATAGCTAGGGGTGTACAAACCAAACTGTCAAGTCAAACCGAACCGAGAAAAAAACTAACTTATGGTTTGGTTTGGTTGGTTTGACGTTAGAAAATAAAAATCGACCATTCTTGGTTTGGTTTGGTGTTAACAAAAAAAAACTCAAACCGACATAATATATATATATATATATATATAGTGTCAACTTTTTATGGAAAAAATATTAATTATAATCTACTTTTTAAATACTTTTTCAATTAGTTTTATTAATTTTCAATATTTAGAAAATAGATGTAGATATATATTCAGATTTGGGTCTTTAAGTTATAATATTTATCCATTAATTGTTAATTAAATGATTCAAAATCCAATATAAACTTAAAACCTAAACTTTTTACTCCTCATCTTACTTTTTAGTTTCAAGAGAGTTTTCGGCTCCTCATTTTTTCATAATTGTGGTTTTCATTAGCACATGAGTGAAAACATATTTGATCTTGTCTTCAATCTCAATATAATTGAGAAAACTAAAGATTATAAAAAAAAAACCAAAAAAATGAAAGAACAGACTAAAACCTAAACCGACAAAACCAAACTTATGTTGGTTTGATTTGGTTTATAGTTTTAATAAACCGACATGATTGGTTTATTTTTTTTTAATAAAAAACCAACCTGACCTATGTACACCCCTAGCTTTACCTAAAGGTGTCAAATGGACCGGTTTGATCCGGCCCGACTAGACCCATTTAGGAACACGACCCGTTCAGCCCCTGAGCTGTAGGGTTTCGGGTCCCAATTTTGGCTAATTTTTTTGGGCCCGGTTAACACGGCTCAGACCAAAATCGATCCTAGCCCGTCGGTTAATCCGCCCGACTCGGTTATATTTTTTTTTAAATCCAGAATTTGACCGTTAGGCCAAAGTAGCCATTGGGCCCAAAGACTATATGGCCGTTTGGACCCAAAAGGGTTATTTTGGCCTTTTTTATTAAAAAAAAAATAACTTAAAATATTTTTTAAAATCCTATAAATACCCTACACTTTCAAATCTTTTTCCACACAATTTCCATTCTCTCAAATCTCAATTCTCAAATATTCTATATATCTCCTAAAGTGATCAATTTAATTTTTTAATTTCGCGATTACAAAGTACGAATGGAAATTTCTAAAGTCGCAACTTTTGAATACTTCTAAAATTTGGTATTGTCGTTCCATCTCTTACTTTTAATTTTTAATTACAGTATTAATTATTGAATATTTAATTTTATTATTTTCTGTACTTTGAATTTCTTTTAGTTTGATTTATAATTTTATATTATTGATAAATTAAGAAACCTTACCAGGAAAAGTGTGAAATTTTTTTGTCCCGGCAGTGGTAGTGGTAGTAAAAAGCGTATTACTGGCGGTAGAGGTAGTTTAAGTAGTAGATATACCCGTGTATCTACGGTACTGCTTAGTCAACCTTTTGAGGAAGAAGTAGATGTAGGTGCTCACGATATGAATTATTCAGAAGCTCAGGAAAATTATGGTATAGAAGAAGAAAATGAAGTAGATGCGGTTAATTTAGAAGAAGGTGATAAAAATATTAGTGACACACCCGCAGTAGGAAATGCTAATTTTAGATATGAATCGGTTAATCGCCCTCACCGTCCTCCCCTTTCCCCAAGAGCTCGTAGAACTACTAGTATTGCATGACAATTTTTTACATGTATAGAAGTAGAGACTAATGTGTGATGCAATATTTGTCAACAAGTATATGGGCATAAAAGAGGAGGCAATTAAGAGGGTATGGGTACGTTAATGAGACATATAAATGATAATCACGAAAGAGAGTTATTTATTGCACGAGATGGTGAGGTTGTTGGTGGGGCAACTCAAACTAGAATGGATCCAGCAACCGGTCAGGTAATTAAGAATTATAATAAATTGAGGGATCAGGAACAAATAGCAAAAATGGTAGTTGTGGATTGTTTGCCTTTCATTTTTCCTTCTTCGGATGCTTTTATTCATTATATTCAAGCAATTTATAATCCTATATTTAATGGAATTCCTAGAAGTACTTGTCGGACTGATATTTTTAGACTTCATTCACTATATGTTTTTTATTTATCTTCATTGTTAAAAACTATTCAATATAGAATGACTTTAACTTCTGATCTTGGTCGTGCTGTTAATAGAAATGATTATTTAACCATTACTTATCACTGGATAGATAGTAATTTTGTTATGCAAAAATATATTCTAGCTATTTTGTATGATGAAGATCGTAGACATACTGGAGAATTTATTGCTGATTCGATTAGTAAAGTTGCCGAATTTTATGGTATTAAAAAAAAGTCTTATGTATTGATTTTGATAATGCTTCTAACAACAAGACTTCTATTACAAAGTAAAAGATAGTCTCTCTCCACCGTTGCCTGAAATATTTTATGTTAAGTGTGCTTGTCATATATATAATTTAATTGTAAGAGATGGTCTTGAATTTTTTGATCTTTATATTGAAAAAATTCGGCTTATTAATGGCCTTATTCAAGAAAATAATCGTTGAAAAAATTTTAGAGAATTTACAGTTAAAAGTGAACAAAATGGACTTAGACCGATATTGATGCCTCAAGAATGTAATACTAGATGAAATGCTACGTATGATTATTTAAAAACTTGTCATGCCTATAGAGTTCCTATTACACTAACTTTTAACTAACATTGTGGTTCATTTGTTGATTCGGCTGAATGGATGCTACATGATTCTGATTGGGCTGTAACTGATGATCTTGTTAACTTTTTGAAAAAAATTTATATAGCTACAGTTGAATTTTTCGGTGTTTATTATCCTACTATTTGTAATATTTTAGCATATATAGCCGATATTTCTGGTTTTTTTCAAAGAATATAAGAATAAAGAAGGTTACAAAGAAGTTGTTGGTGTTATGTTTGCTAAATATAAAAAATATTTTTTTTTGATTCCCCCTATTTACTTGGTTGATGCTATACTAAATCCATGTATGAAATATACTACTATTTGCCACTTTAGCAATCTTATTTATTCTAACTTAGAGATAAATACTAACAATGATTCTGATGATGAAGAACAAGAACAACCAGATTTGTATATGGCTATGAGTGATGCGAACATTTACATTGATATATTATATAACTATTATGCTGATTTACTTGAATTAGCTATACCGAAAAATATCACTCCAACTGTCAATCCTTATCCTCCCGAGGAGCCATCATCTTCAAAAAGGCCATCACATAGTGGGTTTTCTGATTACTTTTATGATTTAATTGTTTGGAACAGTTTTGAGGAGGGAACTTACACAACATCTTCTTAGGAAGAGCTTAAGTATTATCCTCGAACGCCGATAGAGGATCGTAGACGATAGATCAATGCGTTGAATTGGTGGAAGAATGATGAAAAATAATATCCTATGCTTTCAAGATTAACTAGAGATATATTGAATGTTTCAATGTCAACCGTTGCATCAGAGAGCGCTTTTAGTCAGGGATGACAACATCTTGGAGACAACCTACACTCATTGGGAAGCAATGCTATGAATATTCTAGTTTGCCTTAGAAATTGGATTAGAGCGGAACAAAGAAATCAAGGAATGGAGATGGAGCCGAAAGACGAATAGAATCTTGAAGAAATTATGACTTCAAAGGAGAACTCAGCACAATCATGTCCAATGCATGGTTTTGCCCCCATTGATTTTGACTATGCTATGCAAGTTCTCGTTAATGTTAACATGGATGAGTTGGAAAAAATGATGAAAACTTTGTAGATTTTTCATTCATGTACATTATAAATTTTGAATCATTTTGCAATCAATAAAATATAACATTCATTCACTCCTTACTTTGTAATTTTTTCCATTTAATGATTTAAATTAAATTTTTAGTTTAAATTAAATACTTAATTTTAATATATTACTAATTTACTATCAAGCTTTAAATTATGTAATAGACAATTAAAATTTAAAAATAACAAACATATAATGATATATACACATAATGAAAAAATAATTTTTTTTTAAGTTCAAAACCTCAAGTATTATTAATTTATTATATTAAGTAGCATGAATTTTAAAGTAGTACATATATTGAATGGTACGTATATATATATATATATATATATATATATATATATATGTATATATTTTCTATAGACTCTAAAGTAGTATATATTTAACATATACATATGTATATGTTTTATAAAGTAGTATATAACTATATATATAGTATGTGTATATATTGTAGTATATATATTGTAGTATTGTTTTATTTAAAATGGTACATATATTGAATGGTATGTATATATGTGTATATATTTTCTATAGACTCTAAAGTAGTATATATTTAATGTATACATGTGTATATATTTTATAAAGTAGTATATAACTCTATATATAGTGTGTGTATATATTGTAGTATATATTTTATTTAAAGTAGAACATATATTGAATGGTACGTATATATGTGTATATATTTTCTATAGACTCTAAAATAGTATGTATTTAACGTATACATATGTATATGTTTTATAAATTAATATATATATTGTAGTATATATCTTGTAGTAGATGTTTTATTTAAAATAGTATATATATTAATTAACGTATAGTCGTGTACATGATTACATTTGTAATTGTGTTTATGTGTATATGGTTTTTAAATTCTAATATAGTATATACTATATATATACTGTATATATATTATTTAACGTATTTAAAATGTATTTAAGTGGGTATATATAGTGTATATTGGAGAAAAAACTTTTAATTTTTTTTTAGTTTTGATCGAGTTTACCCGGGTGGGACCGGGTTAGGTGTAATGGGCCGGTCTCGAGTTGTTTTTTGAAAATTTACTATTGGGCCCAAAAAAGGATCGGCCCGTTGAACCAGGTTCGAAACTGAACCGGCCCACAACCGATTTAAAAGTGATGGGCCGGTTCTGGGTTGACCCGGTCCGGCCCCGTTAACTGGCTTAACTATAGCACATCAATTTGGCCTGAAAATGGCCTGTTCGTACTATTGCGCCCTTTTGACCACCCAAATGACCCCGCCTACCCCAATGGCCCACACTCCCCTGCTCCCCAGTCTCACTAAGAGCATCAGGTCAATTTTTGAACTATTTCATGCCTAGACCCCGATCACAACCCCGAAACATCGACTATAGAACACCAAATTGGCCAAAAAATGGCCCATTCGCTCCTTTTCATCCGTTTGACCACCTAAATGGCCCCACCAACCCTAATGTCCCACACTCTCCCTCTTCCCAGCCTCTCTGGCAGCACCAGGTCGATTTTTGGCCTATTTAACGCTCAAAACTCGGGCACACCCCCGGAACCATGGGCTATAGCACACTGGTTTGGCCCGAAAATGGCCCGTTTGATAACCCCAATAGCCCATCCCACCCTAGTGACCCACACTCCCCCGCTCCCCATCCTCCCTGGGAGCACCAGGTCAATTTTTGGCCAATTTCACGTTCGGACCGCGAGCACAACTTCAGAACCGTGGCCTATAGCAAACTGATTTGGCCAGAAAATAGCCCGTTAGCGCCGTTTCGCCCGTTTAACTACCCAAACATCCCCACCAACCCCAATGGCCCACACTCTTAGGCTCTTTAGCCTCCCTGGGAGGATCGGGTTAAGTTTTTTCCAATTTCACGCTCGAACCCCAAGCACACCCCAGGAACCGTAGGCTATAGCACATTGTTGGCCCGAAAATGGTCCGTTCGTGTTGTTTCAACCGTATGACCACCCAAACAGCCCTGCCCATCCTAATATACCACACTCTTCCATTCCTATGCCTCACTGGGAGTACCAGGTCAATTTTTGGCCTATTTCATGCCTGAACCCCGGGCACACCACCAAAACCGTGGGCTATAGCTCTCCGATTTGACCCCAAAAGCCTCGTTCACGCCGTTTCCACCGTTTGACCACCCAAATGGCTGCGTCCACCCCAATTGTCAACACTCCTTCGCTCCCCAACCTCCTTGGGAGGACCAGGTTGGTTTCTGGCTCGTTTCACATGCAGACCCCAGGAAAACCCCGAGATCGTGGGCTATATAACACACGTATTTCACCCAAAAATGGCCCGTTTACGCTGTTTCACTCATTTGACCACCCAAAAGTCCCCGCCCACCCTAATAACCCACATAACCCCATGCTCCGGCCTCCTTAGGAGCACCAGGTCGATTTTCAGCCTATTTCATGCCCAAACCTCGGGCGCACCTCCAGAAACGTGGGCTATAGCACAACGATTTGGCCCAAAAATGGCCCGTTTGTCCTATTTTTCTTGTTTGACTACCCAAACGGCCCTGGCCACCCCAATGGCCCACACTCCAGCCTCTCTGGGAGAAAAAAGACAATTTTTGGGCAATTTCACGCCTGGACCTCAGGCACACCCCTGGAACCTTGATATATAGCACACCGATTTGCCCTGAAATGGCCCGTTCGTATCGTTTCGCCTATTAAACCACCTAAACAGCCCCGCCCAGCCTAATAGCCCATACTCCCTAGCCTCTCTGGGAGCACCAGGTCAATTTTTGACCCATTTCACATCCAACCCCGGGGCATACCCTGGAATCGTGGGCTATAGCACAATGATTTGGCCTGAAAATAGCCCGTTTGCGCTGGTTCACCCGTTAGACCACCCAAATGTCACCGCCCACCCTAATGGACAACACTCCCCCGCCTCCCAACCTCCTTGGGAGCACCAGGTCAATTTTTAGCCTATTTTATGCTCGGACCCCGGGGACACCCCCGGAACCGTGGGCTATAGCACACGGATTTGGCCTGCAAATGGCTGGTTTATGCCATTTTTCCCATTTGACCAACCAAACAGCCCCTCCCACCCCAATGTCCAACACTCCCCTGCTCCCCAGCTTTCCTGGGACCACCAGGTCAATTTTCGGCCCATTTCACGCCCAAACCCGAAGGACATCCCCGGAATCATAGGTTATAACACATCGATTTGCCTAAAAATTGGTTCGTTTACACTGTTTTGCCCATTTTACTACACCAATGGCCTATATTCCCCCATTCTCGAGCCTCCCTAGGAGCACCAGGTCGATTTTCGACTTATTTCACTCCCAAACCCCGGGCACACCCCCAGAACCATGGGCTATAGCATACCGATTTGGGTTAAAAATGGCCCGTCGTGTTGTTTTGCCAATTTGACCACCTAAACGACCCTGCCCACTCCAATATCCCACACTCCCAAACTTCTCAGGCTCCCTGGGAGCACCAGGTCAATTTTTGGCCTATTTTATGCTCGTACAACAGGCACACCCCCGGAACCGTGGGATATAGCACACCTATTTGGCCCGAATATGGCCTTTTCACGCCGTTTCACTCGTTTAACCACCCAAACGGCGCTGCCCACCCCAAACTCCCACACTCTCCCATTCCCCAGCCTTTCTAGGAGAACAAGGTCTATTTTTAACCCATTTAACACCCGGACCCCAATCATACTCCCTAAATCGTGGGTTATAGCACATTGATTTGTCCTGAAAATCACCCGTTTGCACCGTTTTGTCAGTTTGACCACCCAAATGGCCCCACCCACCCCAATGGACCATACCTCCCCTCCCCCATATTCTCCAGCCTCCCTGGGAGCACCAAGTTGATTTTTGGCTCATTTCACGTCGGACCTCCGGCAAACCTCCGAAACTGTGGGCTATAGCTCTCCAATTTGGCAAAAAAATAGCCTGTTCTCACCGTTTCGCCTATTTAACCATAAAAAAAGCCCCGCCCACCCCATTGGCCTATACTCTTATGCTCCCCAGCCTCCTTGGGAGAAACAGATCAATTTTTTACCTATTTTATGCATGGACCCCTGGCACACCTCCAAAACTGTGGGCTATAGCTCACTTATTTGGCTTGAAAATAGACTATTCATGTTGTTTTGCCCTTTTGTCCACCCAAATGGCCATGCTCACCCCATTGGACCATAAGTCTTTTCTCCCCAGCCTTTCTGGGAGCACTAGGTCAATTTTTGGCCTATTTCATGCCCTGACCCAGGGTACCCCTCGGAACTATGGGCACACCGGTTTGGCCCCAAAATGACTCGTTTACGCCATTTTTCCCGTTTGACCTCCTAAATAGCCTTTCCCACCCTAATTACCCACACTTACCAACTCTCCTGCCTCTCTGGGAGCATCAGATCAATTTTTGGCCCATTTCACGCTCAGACCCCAGGCACACCCCCAGAACCGTGGGAGCATACCGATTTGGCCCGAAAATGGCTCATTCTTGTTATTTTTCCTATTTGACCACCCAAAGAACCCCGTCAACCCCAATGTCCTTCACTTTCCTGCTCCCAGCCTCCTTGGGAGCACCAAATTGATTTTTGGCCCATTTCACTCACGAACCCCGGGCACACCCTAGAACTGTGGCTATAAAGCACCGATTTGCCCTAAAAATGGCCCATTCATGTCGTTTCATTCGTTTAACCACCCAAATATCCCACACTCCTCAGTTCTCCAGCCTCTTTGGGATAACCAGGTTGATTTTTGGACTATTTCACACCCGTACCCCGAGAACACCCCCATAATTGTGGACTATAGCTCACTGATTTGCCCCAAAAACCACCCGTTCGCTCCATTTTGCCCGTTTGACCACCCATACGACCTCGCGTACCTTAATTACCAACACTTCGACGCTCCCCATCCCCCTGGAAGAACCAGGATGATTTTTTATCAATTTCACGCCCGGACACCGGGCATACCCCCGGAACCGCAGGCAATAGCACACTGATTTGGCTTGAAAAATGGCCCATTCATGCTGTTTCTCCTATTTGACTACCCAAATGGCCTCTCCCACCCTAATGTCCCACACTTACCCACTCCCTAGCCTCTCTGCAAGTACTAGGTCAATTTTTAACCCATTTCACGCCTGGGCCTCGGGCACACCCCCAAAACCGTGGGAAATAGCGCACTGATTTGGCCCAAAAATGGATCGTTCGTGCTGTTTCACCCGTTTGGCTACCCAAACGGCCCTGCCCGCCTGAATGACCCACACTCCTCCATTCCCCTACCTCCCTGGGAGCACCAGGTCAATTTTTGGCCCATTTCATGCCCGGACCCCAGGCACACCCCAGAACTTTGAGCTATTAGCACACCGATTTGGCCTAAATATGGCCCGCTTGCACCATTTTGCCTATTTGACTACACAAATGGCCCCGCCCACCCCAATGGTCCATACTCCCCCGCTCTCCAGCCTCTTTGGGAGCACCAAGTTAATTTTTGGCCCATTTCACGCCTGAAACCCAGGCATACCCCCGTAACCATGGGCTATAAAACACCGATTTGGCTCGATAATGGTCCATTTTTTCCGTTCTGCCTGTTTGACCACCCAAACAGACTCGCCCTCCCTAATGGTCCATACTCCTATACTCCCCAGCCTTCCTGGGAGAACCAGGTTGAATTTTGGCCCATTTTGCTCTTGGACCCCGGGCACACCCCAGAAATAGTGGGCTATTGGAACACCGATTTGGACTGAAAATGACCCATTTGCACCGTTTCAATCGTTTGAACACGCAAGCGGCCCCGCCCACCCCAATGGTCCACACTCCACCACTCCCCAGCATCTCTGGGAGCACTAGGTCGATTTTTAGATTATTTCATGCCCAAACCCCAGGCACACCCCAGAACATTGGGTTATGATAAATCGATTTAGCTCAAAATAGGCCTGTTCGCACTGTTTCATCCTTTTGAATACTCAAATGGCCCCACCCACCCTAATGGCCCTCACTCCACCACTCTCCAACCTATCTGGGAGCACTTAGTTGATTTTTGGCCTATTTCACGCCCGGATCCCAAGCACACCCCTGGAATTGTAGGCAATAGCACACCGATTTAGCCCAAAAATAGCCCGTTCTCGCCGTTTTGCCCGTTTGACCACCCAAATGCCTAGCCCACCCCAATGGACCACACTCCCCATCTTCCCAGCCTCTCTAGGATCACCAAGTTGATTTTTGGCATAGTTCACGCTCGGACCCCCGGACCCCCCCCCCCCCCCCCCCCCCGAATCATGGGCTATACAACACCGATTTGGCTAAAAAATGGCCCATTCGTGCTGTTTTGCCCGTTGACTACTCAAATGACCCCAACCACCCTAATGTCCCACACTCCCCCACTCTCTAATTTTACTAGGAGCAAAAAGTCGATTTTATGCCTCTCTCACGCCTGGACCATGGGCACACCCGCGGAACCGTGGGTTAAGCATATCGATTTAGCCCAAAAATGGCCCGTTCCTACCGTTTTTCCTGTTTGACAACCCAAACGGACTCGCCTACCTGGGAGCACCAGGTTGATTTTTGGATCGTTTCATCCCTAGACCCTGGGTACACTTCCGAAACAGAGGGCAATAGTACACTAATTTGGCCCAAAAATAGCGCGTTTGTGCCATTTCGCCCGTTTGACCATGCAAATGGCCTTACCCACACTCCCCGCTCACCAACTTCACTGTTAGCATCAGGTCGAGGTTTGTCCCATTAAATGCCCAGACCCTGGGCACACCCTTGGACCGTGGGCTATGGCACATCAATTTGGCCTGAAAATGGCCCATTCGTGCTTTTTCGCCCATTTGACCACCCAAATGGTTCCTCCTACCCTAATGACCCACACGCCACCGCTCTCGATCCTCTCTGGCAGCAAAGGTCAATTTTCAGCTTATTTCACGCCTGGACCTCAGGTACACCTCTGGAACATGGGCTATAGCACATTAATTTAGTCCGAAAGTGGACAGTTCGAGCTATTTCACCCGTTTGACAAACCAAATGGCCCCGCCTTTCCCAATATACCATACTCTCCCGCTCCCCAGCCTCCCTGGGAGCATCATGTTGATTTTTTGCCAATTTCACGCCCGGACCCTGGGCACCCCCCGGAATCATAGGCTATAGCTCACCATTTGCTCGAAAATGGTCGGTTCGTGCTGTTTTGGCCGTTTGACCACCCAAACGGCCTCGTATAACCCCAATAGACCATACTCCCCCATTCCCCAGCCTCTCTGGGAGTATTAGGTCAATTTTTAACCTATTTCATGCTCGGACCCCCCCTCCCCCCCGCACACCACCAGAACCATGGGATTTAGCAGACAGTTTCGCCCATTTGACCACCCAAATGGCCTTCAACACCCCAATTATCCACACTTCCTCGCTCCCTAACCTCCCTAGGAGCAGTAGGTTGATATTTGGCATGTTTAATGCCTGGACATCGGGTACACCCCCCTGCAATTGTGGGCTATATAACACACCTATTTGGCCTAAAATTGTCTCGTTCGCATTGTTTCGCCCGTTCGACCACCCAAAAGGCCACGCCCTCCCAAATTTCCTATATTCCCTTCGCTTCAGCCTCCCTAGTAGCACCGGGTCAATTTTTGGCCTATTTCACGCTCGGACCCCTGGCACACCTCCAGAACCATGGGCTATAGCAAACTGATTTGGCTCAAAAATGGCCTGTTCGTTCCATTTTTCCCGTTTGACTACCCAAATGGCCCTGCCCACCCCAATGTCCCAAACTTCCCCACTCACCAGCCTCTCTGGATCACCAGGTCAAATTTTGGGCCATTTCACACCTAGACTCCGGCCACAATCCCAAAGTTGTTGGTTATAGAACACCGATTTACCCTAGAAATAACTTGTTTGCACCGTTTTGCCTGTTTAACTACCCAAATGGCACCGCCTACCCCCAATGGCCCGCACTCGCTCATTCCCTAGCTTCCCTGGGAGATCCAGGTAAATTTTTAGCCCATATCACACTTGGACCCCGGGCACACCCCCGGAATCCTGGGCTATAGCACACCGATTTGGCCCGAAAATGGTATGTCTGCATTGTTTTACCCATTTAACTACCCAAATAGCCCCACTCACTTCAATGGCCCACACTCTCCCGCTCTCCAGCCTACCTAGGAGCACTAAGTCAATATTTGACCCATTTTACGCCCAAACCACGGGCACACCCCCAAACCCGTGGGCTATAACACACCGATTTGGCTTAAAAATTGTTCGTTCGTGCCTTATCGCCCGTTTGACCACCCAAACACCCCAAATCACCCCAATAGCCCACACTCTCCCACTCTCCAGCCTTCCAGGGAGAACCAAGTTAATTCTCGGCCTATTTCACACCTAGACCCTAGGCACACCCCTTGAACCATGGACTATAGCACATTAATTTAGTTTGAAAATGGCCCGTTCGAGCCATTTCGCATATGACAACCCAAATGGCCCCGCCCACCCCAATGGCCTACACTCCCCCACTCCCCAGCCTCCCTGGGAAGACTTGGTAGATTTTTGGTCCATTTCACGCCCAGACCCCGTGCACAAACCCAGAACCATGGGAAATACCACACTGATTTTACATAAAATAGGTCCGTTCCAGCTATTTCACCCGCTTGACCACCCAAACGGCCCCGCCCGACCCAATGGCCCATACTCTCCCGCTCCTTAGCCTCCCTGGGAGTACCAGGTAAATTTTTCCCCCATTTGACATCCATACACCAGGCACACCCCCGAACAGTGGGTTGTAGAAAACTAATTTTGCTCGAGAATGACCCATTCGCACCTTTTAGCCTGTTTTACCACCCAAACAGCCCTGCTCACCCCTGATCCCCAACCTATCTAGGAGCACCAGGTTAATTTTTGGCCTATTTTATGCCCTGAACCTGGGTACACCCTCGAAAACGTGGGCTATAGCATACTAATTTGGTCCGAAAATGGCCCGTTCATGCAGTTTCGCCCGTTGGACCACCCAAATGACCCCGCCCATCTCAATGGCCCATACTCCCCCATTCCCCAGCCTACCTGGGAGTAATAGGTAGATTTTTGACCCATTTCATACTCGAACCCCGAGCACACCCTCGGAACCGTGGGTGATAGCATACCAATTTGGTTTGATATGGTCCGTTCGAGCCGTTTCACCCATTTTACTATCGAAATAGCCCGGACCACCCCAATGGCCCATAATCTCCCACTCCCTTATCTCCCTAGGATCACCAGGTCAATTTTTGACCTATTTCATGCCTAGACCCCGGGCACACCCCCGAATCGTGGACTATAGCACACTCTAATTTGGCCAAAAAATAGCCCATTCACGCCTTTTTGCCTGTTTGACCATCCAAATAGCGTCGCCCACCCCAATGGCCCACACTCTCTTGATCCCCATCCTCTCTAGGAGTACCTGGTCAAGTTTTATCCTATTGAACGCTCAGAACTCGGGAACACCCCCAGAACCATAGGCTATATAACATACTAATTTGGCCTAAATGTGACCCATTTGCGTTGTTTCGTCCGTTTGACTACCCAAACGGCCATGCCCACCCCAATGGCCAATACTCCCCCACTCCCCATCCTCCCAAGGAGAACCAGGTTGATTTTTTCCTATTTCACGCTTGGACC
Organism: Capsicum pubescens; assembly: GCA_030864215.1. Lineage (NCBI taxonomy): Eukaryota > Viridiplantae > Streptophyta > Magnoliopsida > Solanales > Solanaceae > Capsicum > Capsicum pubescens. Next base: position 277,031,434 of record CM061538.1, read on the forward strand.
CAAGCACAACCTTAGAACTGTGGGCTATGGCAAATAGATTTGGCCCAAAAATAGCCCGTTAACGTCGTTTCACCCGTTTGACAACCCAAACAGCATCGCCCACCCCAATGGCCCACACTCTCCCACTGCACAGCCTCTCTGGGAGCATCAAACTAATTTTCGGTCCATTTCATGACCGAAACCCAGGTACACCCCCAGAACCGTAGGCTATAGCATGCTAGTGGCCCTAAAATGGCCAATTCGTGCTGTTTCGGCCGTTTGACCACCCAAAGCGCGCCGCCCACCCTAATAGCACACACTCACCTATTCCCCAGCCTCACTAGGAGCACCAGGTTGATTTTTGGTCCATGTCACGCCCGAATCCGGGCACACCACTAGAAACATGGGCTATAGCACTCCGATTTGGCCCAAAAAAACCTGTTTCCCCAGTTTGACCACCCAAATAGCCTCGCCTACCCTAATTGTTTACACTTCTTCATTCCTTGACCTCCCTGGGAGAACCAAGTTTATTTTAGGCCCATTTCACACCCGGACCCTGGGCACACCCCCAGAACCGTGGGCTATTAGCACACCTATTTGGCCCAAAAATAGACTGTTCGTGCTGTTTTGCCCTTTGACCACCCAAACAGCCCCGCCCACCCCAATGACACATATTCATCCGTGATGCAGCTCCCTAGGAACATCAGGTCTATTTTTATCCCATTTCACTCCCGGACCCCGACATACCTCCGGAACTATGGGCTATAGCATAATGATTTGGCCCAAAAATGGCCCGTTCGTGCCATTTTTCCCGTTTGACTACCCAACCGCCCTTCCCATCCCAATGGACTATATTACCCAGCTCTCTAACCTCTCTGGGAGCATCAGGTTAATTTTTGGGCAATTTCACACTCGGACCTCGGTACACCCCTGGAATCGTGGGCTATATAGCACACTGATTTAGCCCAAAAATGGCCTTTTCGCATCGTTTCGCCCATGTTTCCATCCAAATGACCTCGACTACCCTAATATACCACACTTACCTTCTTCCCAGCCTCTCTTGGAGCACCAGGTTGATTTTCCACCCATTTCATACCTGGACCCTGGGCACACCCCCGGAATCGTGGGCTATAGCCCAATGATTTAGCCTAAAAATGGCCTGTTTGTGCCATTTCGCCCGTCTGACAATCCAAACATCCCCGCCCACCGTAATAACCCACTCTCCCCCGCTCCCAGCCTCTCTGGGAACACTAGGTTGATTTTTGGCCCATTTCATGCATGTACTCCGGGCACACCCCGGAACCGTGGGCTATAGCACACCGATTTACCCCAAAAATGGCTGGTTCATGCTGTTTTACCTGTTTTACCACCCAAATGGCTTGGACCACCCCAATGGACAACACTACCTTGCTTCTCAGCTTCCCTGGGAGCACCAGGTCGATTTTTGACCTGTTTCATGATCGAACCCAAGCACATCCCTAGAATCGTAGGCTATACCACACCGATTTACCCCAAAAATAGCTCATTTAAACTATTTTCCCCATTTGACTACCCAAATAGCCCCACCTACCCCAATATCCCCCTCTCCCCCTCTCCCCAGCCTTCTTAGGAGCACCAGGTCAAGTTTTGGCCCTTTTCAATCTTAGACCTCGGGCACACCCCAGTAATCGTGGGCTAAAGCACACCAATTTGTCTTGAAAATGGCCCGTCTGCATCATTTTGACAGTTTCACCACACAAATGCCCCGACAATCCCATAAGTCCACACTCCCCTACTCCCCAGCCTCTCTAGGAGGACCATGTCAATTTTTGTCCTATTTCATGCTCGTACCCCAGGCACACCCCTAGAACTATGGTCTATAGCATATCGATTTGGCTCAAAAATGGCCTATTCGCGCTATTTCACCAGTTTATCACCCAATCGGCCCTGCCCACCTCAATGTCCTACACTCCTCTACTCCCCATCCTTCCTGGGAGCACTAGGTAAATTTTTGTTCTATTTTACGCTTGATGATAGGCGTATTTACACGCCTAAAGCACCTTAATTTACCCATATTTTAGCTAAGTTTTGAGAACAAAATATATAATTCATGCACTTTTAGTCCTTTTTCCTGTAAGTGAGCTAAAAAATGTGATTAGCAAGTTTTCAGGTATAAACGATGAAGATTCCAGCACTTTATGGATAACTTGACGCCCAAGGAAGCTTCACGAAAGAAGGAAAGCAGCGTTTGGATGCCTATGGACTGAAAGTGATGCATGGATAACTTTTCCCGGGCAAAAACAACATTTCTAAAGACTTTGGGGATCAGCAGTAACTTAGTAGGATTAGGATAAGGATGCAGTAACCTAGTAGGATTAGGATAAGTATGCAGTAGCCTAGTAGGAATAGGATATGGGTGTTATAAATACCCTATGTTGCTGATGTTTTTATTATTATCTTTGTCCATTCGAATAATTCATTCAACTCTTACAATTCGATTCACTCATTAATTCAAGTATTTTCCATTTGACTTTTGCTACTACTTCACGTTACAATATTCTGTAAGTTTTAACAGAGAAACACGACTCTCTTGAGAAGAACGAAAGGAGCAAAAACGTCCAACCCTAGTTGACGTTTATCACTTCCATCGCCAAGACTATCCTAAGTGGTGGTATGATGATTATATCTATTGTGATTTCCGTTGCGCTCATGAGTAGATAAACTTCTCTGTTAGGGTTATGGAAGCCTTATGAGATACTATCGGTTGCTATGAGTTTGTGAATTCTTGATACGTATGCTGCTTATATCATTACTCTCTTCATCTTAATTGAATTCTTGTGGTTGCAAACATTTAGAATACACCAGTATAGCATTAACTTGTTCGAAATAAAAGTTACATGGCTGGAAAAGAGAGAATGACAAGGAAATAGGTCTACTAAACCCTGTTTAAAAGTTAGTGCCGTAACTGGATTAACCTCTTGGAGAATTCGTACCATTAGTATACGCTTTAAGCTCGAAAGAGTTAAAGTGATATAATCCTTGATGGTCGAAAGACGCTAGGATTTACCATAGAATACGAATCTCTATAAGCGCATGCATGTCTGAATTCCGCATAACTCATAGCCAATAGATACGTAGAACTCATAAGGTGGACATAACCCTAACTTACAATTCTCATTGATTAAAACCTACCAAGCATTCCATTTTTACTTTGATTTTATTACTTAACGTCACAATCCAAATCCCCCCTTTTTTTCGTAGAATTTTCGACTAACAGTCTAATAATAGTTGCATACTTAGTTACCGAGTATTCCCTGTGGGATTCGACACCCAACCCAGTTGGGTTCTATATTTGACGACGACCGCTTACACTCTTACGAGAGCTGTAGTTTGAGCATTATCAAATTTTGGCGTCGCTGCCGGGGAATACGGTTGTCAACTAAGTTTGTGATAGTTACTAGACCCTTTGGTCAAAGATTCTCGTACTTTACTTTTAGTTGTTTTTTTGTTTTCTGCAGGTTTTGTTCAGTGCATGCCAAATACTCGAAGTTCTGGTCAACCATTATTACCCATAAACCCTGAACCGCAACTTATTGGCAGAATGGATGCACAACGTGACATTGATAGAAGGGCGGCTCAACAGGAGCAGGCTAGACTAGCTGCACTGGCAGCTGCTCAAGTGCATCAACAGAATATTGATAACCCAGGTCGTGCAACAAATCCTGATGATGAGGACCTGGGTGATGAGGAGCTACTGAATCCTAGGCGTACTGATGAAGTGGCGGCACCTATGCATAGGAGAGATCTTCAAGCTAGAATGAGACCTGACCGCCGAGCTGTGCAGGCTTCTTTTGATGATGATGATGACGATCTGGATGGAGCTGGTGCTACAGGAGCTATTATTCCTCCGCCCTTGGCACCTGGAGCAAAGTTCAATATCACCAACACTATAATTCAACTATTGCAGCTCAAGGGATTATTTGGTGGACTTGCAGGCGATGATCTAAATATGCATCTGATCCACTTCATCTCTACATGCAAGTCATTCGACAATCCAGGCGTTGGACAAAATGTAATTCAGCTGCGCTTATTTCCATTGTCTCTATCTGGGGAGGCAACTCTATGGTTGAATGGGCTGACTTCTGATTTTATTACTAATTGGAGGCAACTGAAAGATGCTTTCCTAGAAAGATTCTTTCCGCCATCCAAGAGAGCACAGTTGAGAGATGAGATCAGCAATTTTCGACAGCTTCCAACTGAAGCTCTCCACGAAACATGGGAGAGGTTCAAGAAGAAGCTTATGCGGTGCCCAAATTATCAGATGACCAACATCCACTTGATGGAGATATTATACAGGGCTTTGAACTCAGTGACTAAGCCAGTAGTTGATAATGCTGCAGGTGGATCATTCATGGACCTTACTTTTCTTGAGGCAAGTGATATGCTAGATCGTATGACAAAGCAGAGTAGAGCTTGGCATACCAGGGATTCTGAGGTAGCAAGCTCTATCGTATCTATTGGCTTGACTGCAAATCAGAGGCATAGACAAGAGGAACGTGACCAAGATATGGCTCACATGAAAACGCAGATGGATCTTCTTACCAAGCACTTATTATCAGGGAAGACCAAAAAGGTTAAGGCAGTTGCGTCAAAAGGAAGAGACGAATCCGATTCAGAGGAAGAATCCAACTACTTGAATAATCAGGGGGGTTTCCGAGGCAATGACCAAGGAAACCAAAGTCGGAACTATTATGATAAATCTGGATACAAGGACCGCGATCAAGGTGGTTGGAAGAATAAGACTGACAGGAGTGGTTTGTATGTACCTCCTGGAAACCGTGAGGCTGTGACGTCTGGCTCTGGGAAGATGTCTATGGAAGATATGATGTCAAAGCTGCTGATAGGAGTTGAGGCAACTAATACGGGAGTGAATGAGTTGAAGAACGATTTGTCTTTAATAAATCAATTGGTTGACTCGCATGCTACTGCAATAAAGCAACTAGAGCAGCAATTGAGTCAACTTTCAGCGGCATTAAATCAAAGAAAAGCTGGAACACTACCTAGTGACACAGTGCAAAATCCAAGGAATGACGAATCGTGTATGGCTATTACTACCCGGAGTGGTAAAGTGTTGGAAAATCCGTCCAAAGGCAAGCAGGTAGTTGATGATATGGCGAATAATGAGATCATTGCAGAACCAAAAGATGCCGAAGCAGCTGATGAGGTTGTTAGTGACGTCACCCCTCAACGTCCACAGCTGGAAAAGATCGCCAATCGGAAGTAAGAGGAAAAGAAAGTCGTGGAGAAAACTATTCCCCTTCTACCACCACCTTTTCCTCAGAGATTGAAGAAGAAAGTTGACGATACCAGGTTCAATAAGTTTATGACTATGTTGAAGCAGCTAACTATTAATGTTCCTTTGGTCGAGGCTCTAGAGCAAATGCCTGGGTACGCAAAATTTATGAAGGATCTTTTAACAAAGAAGCGGGCAGTAAGCTATGAGCCGGCAGATAATATTCATCATTGCAGTGCAATTGCCACAAGGTCCTTAGTACAGAAGAAGGCAGACCCTGGTGCTTTCACTATTCCTTGCACGGTTAGATCTATGAATTTTGCTAAGGCATTGTGCGATTTGGGAGCTAGCATTAATTTGATGCCACTATCTGTCTACAGAAAGTTGGGGTTGGGCGACCCTACACCAACCAATATGCGGCTCGTGATGGCAGATAGGTCGGTAAAACGACCTGTGGGTATCTTGAATGATGTGTTGGTGAAGGTGTCTACCTTCATTTTTCCTGCAGACTTTGTGATTTTGGATTGCGAGGTGGATTCTGAAGTTTCCATAATCTTGGGACGTCCTTTCCTTGCAACAGGAAGTGTGCTTATTGACATGAGATCTAATGAGATTTTATTTCGGTTGAATGACGAAGTTGTCCGCTTTGATATATGCAAAGCAATGAAGCAGCCCAGCGATATGAATGTGTTTTTCATAGCTGATGTTCATTATGAGGATAGGAAAGCATTATCTGTAGAGAAACAGCTTACTGTTGAGCCATTGTCTGTTGCGTTGCTGAATGTTGAGCATAAGGACGATGAAGATTATAAAGAAACTATGTGTGCTCTAACAGAAATAGGGTCCTATTCTCATACTCCTAAGCAGCCGGACCTTGATCTTAAGAATCAACCATCACCAACAGCGAAGATTTCCATTGAAGAGCCCCCAGTGCTAGAATTGAAAGAGCTCCCCAATTATCTAAGGTATGCGTTCTTGGGAAGTGGAAATACACTTCCGGTGAGTGTGGTGGATGATTTAAGTGAACAGCACGTAGAGGCTCTCATCTCTGCTTTGAAGAGATACAAGAGAGCTATGGGTTGGACTATTGATGATATAATTGGTATCCCTCTTCGGATATGTACGCACAAGATTCATCTCGAAGGAGATTGCATGCCTACAAGTAAGCATCAGCGTCATCTGAATCCATTCAAAAAATGATGCCCCATTTATCTCGATGAAGTCTAAGTAATCGAGATAGCTATGTCGTGCCGCGACAATAAATCAAGCGCTTGGTATGACGCAACCCATCATTTTTAATTGTTTTGTTTTCTTAATATTTGTTCGAGCCACGACCAAAACTAAGGCGCTTGATGGGAGGCAACCCATCGTTCTAATCGTTTTTGTTGTTTTTGAGTAAATGTAGGTGCAAAAGGTGTAAATGAGGAGATTGGTTTCAAATTTTGATTTGGAAGTATTTCATGTTGAAGGTGGTAAGTTAGGAATGAAGAAGCAAAAGGCTATGGGTTAGGCATTGCCTATGAAAATATAGGCAAAGAACAAGGCAAGGCCTATGTAAATCTAGGCCACGAACAAGGCAAGGCCTATGCTATGGCCTAAGCTCTCGGATTCTAGAGTGCCATAGCATAGGCGTCGCCTATGCTCAACAAGGCTTTACAAAAGGCACCTCCTATGCCAAGCATAGGCAAAGCATTAGGCACCGCCTATGGTCACTTTTGGTCTCCAAATCCGATTCCAAATAGGTCAAAACCCGACCCAAGCTTGTCCTATAAATAGAACCTTAGTCTTAGAATAAAAATGCATTGCAACCTCAACCTAGGCGCCGCCTACCTCTCCAAAATCTCTCAAAAAATTTCCTTTTGCTCTTTTACTGTGCAAGAACATCTTCCAAGGCCATCAACCAAGTAAGTACTTCTTTGTTCTTTTTTATATTCCGTAAGTACTACACTACTACGCCTATAATAAATTGTTAAATCTTGAAGTAGTATTGGTGATTTGAATATGGTTGATTTGTTGTGATACAACTAAGTGAGTGAAAGAATACGTAATGATGCTCTTGATTTGGTTCCGACTTGTATTTGATTGTTATACACTGTCATACTTTTGCGGAGTCGACATGGTGAAGTTAAGTGCATAATATTCAAAATTGAATGCTTGAATATTTGAATGACTCGTTCATCGAGATAAAGATCATGATTGAATACAAGCATGAGATGTTGTGATTATTTCTATACCATAACTTGATACGATCTCTATGCAGTAGTCTTGTTCAAAAAAGTGCATTAATCCAAACATGAGAGTATGATCAAGATTACATGAAATAGAGTTGGAAAGGATAGTTAAGACGACATGAAAGTATGACTGTGCTGAACATATTGTTGGAACATATCGCCCAAATGTATGACGATGAAGTCTGAGTAGTCGACATCACTCACTTAATTAGTCTGTGCCAACAACTTAAGTGTGGGGTGGTGCCATTACTGTTTGTTTATCAATTGAATCTTCTGAGATGAAGCTAACATGACTCTATTAGGATCTCAGGTAGAATGGCCTCAAAAGGAAGACAAGAAAAACAAAAAGTATCCACCTCACAGAAAGGTTAGGAAAGCGGAAGAAAAGAGCAAGCTGAATCCTCCTCGCTACAAATACCTCAACGCACTTTTGGATCAAGTGGGGTACAATTTGAGGAAAATCTGAGGATGACGACTCTGATGATGATTCCGACGCAGGGGGTATGACCCCAGACATAGAAGAGGAGTCCGACTAATCAGGTTTTCCGTATTTATTTTCCATTGAGGGCAGTGTGTCCCGTCTAAGTGTGGGGTGCTGGTATTCGTATGCTGTACTTCTTTGACTACATTTATTGTTATATTTTTTTGTTTGTTTTAATTAGTCGTAGATATTTTTAGATTTTGATGCATGAAATTGTTCCGATAGGCGGCATGGTGTTATGACAAGAGTTTGTACTAGAATCATTACTAGTGAGACATTTAGGCTCTAAGTGTGACTCACTGTGTGATAATTGTGTGGTTTAATTCATTCATCTGTTAGGGTCAAGAGTCTATAATACTCCCAATAAAGTTGACCATGTGCCTTGTATGTGTGAGGTTATAGTATATTCTGTGTGTGTGGCTGATGCTAGAACTTGCCTGGTGTGTATGTAAAGCGAAATAAAGAGTGCGAGCTTAGGAGATGATTTAGGCATTTCTTTGGCAACCTGTATTTGTTTACCTTCCTTTTACCTACCCATGGACATTATCTTAGTTAACCCCCTTTGAGCCTTTAGCCATTTTCTTTGACAGCCTCATATGTAAGCCTAATCCATTTTTTTTCAAGACCATAATTTGATCCAAGTTCCTAAGTGCTTTAAATTGTGAAGTCATGTGACAAAATAAGAGGAAATTGGGTGAGAGTAATGCCTTAGAGTGTATTGGTACTTGAATTTGTTATGAAAAAGAGTGGCTATCATAGAGGTGTGTTATAAAAAAAAATAGAAAAACAAAAAGATAAATTGTGTTTATGATTAAATAAAAAGATAGTTATGCTTGAATGGCAAAATAGGTAAAAGGGGGTGATAGATGAAAAAAAGGTAGCAGGGTTGATTAAAAGAGAGTGTTAATGGCATAATGTGATGTATTAAAGCGCTTAGGAACATAGTCACTATTTCTGGCCAAAATAGTACTACCCGTCCCTTAGCCTACATTACAACCTGTAAAAGACCTATTTGATCCTAAGCTTAGCATTCTGATATTAGTAGAGCATTACACTAAGGGCAAGCTTATGGTCATCAGTTGCAACATAGGAATTCTTTGTGAGAGTGAGAGCAAGGATAATCTTATACCTATGTTCTGAAAAATGCAATACTTGTGAGTGATTATGGGTAATATCTTATGTGAGACACGCATGGTTGATGAGTTTTGGGTAGTCTTGTATGATTCTTTGTGCCTTAACTTTTGGATACGAATTAACCATCATCAAGAGTCTATATTAGAGGTTGAATTGTTTCTAGAAGTGATTAGAAAACTACTCTTTGTTAATAATTGTTGTGCCTGTCTTGATGAATATTTTGTGTTGTTACTGTGAAACCCTAAGTAGATGTTTATATGGACATGATATATTGTTCGAGGACGAACAAAGCTTTAAGTGTGGGGTGTTGATGATAGGCGTATTTACACGCCTAAAGCACCTTAATTTACCCATATTTTAGCTAAGTTTTGAGAACAAAATATATAATTCATGCACTTTTAGTCCTTTTTCCTGTAAGTGAGCTAACAAACGTGCTTAGCAAGTTTTCAGGTATAAACGATGAAGATTCCAGCACTTTATGGATAACTTGACGCCCAAGGAAGCTTCACGAAAGAAGGAAAGCAGCGTTTGGACGCCTATGGACTGAAAGTGATGCATGGATAACTTGTCCCGGGCAAAAACAGCATTTCTAAAGACTTTGGAGATCAGCAGTAACTTAGTAGGATTAGGATAAGGATGCAGTAACCTAGTAGGATTAGGATAAGTACGCAGTAGCCTAGTAGGAATAGGATATGGGTGTTATAAATACCCTATGTTGCTGAAGTTTTTATTATTATCTCTCTCCATTCGAATAATTCATTCAACTCTTACAATTCGATTCGCTCATTAATTCAAGTATTTTCCATTTGACTTTTGCTACTACTTCACATTACAATATTTTGTAAGTTTTAACAGAGAAACACGACTCTCTTGAGAAGAACGGAAGGAGCAAAAACGTCCAACCCTAGTTGACGTTTATCACTTCCATCGCCAAGACTATCCTAAGTGGTGGTATGATGATTATATCTATTGTGATTTCCGTTGCGCTCATGAGTAGCTAAACTTCTCTGTTAGGGTTATGGAAGCCTTATGAGATACTATCGGTTGCTATGAGTTTGTGAATTCTTGATACGTATGCTGCTTATATCATTACTCTCTTCATCTTAATTGAATTCTTGTGGTTGCAAACATTTAGAATACGCCAGTATAGCATTAACTTGTTCGAAAGAAAAGTTACATGGCTGGAAAAGAGAGAATGACAAGGAAATAGGTCTACTAAACCCTGTTTAAAAGTTTGTGCCGTAACTGGATTAACCTCTTGGAGAATTCGTACCATTAGTATACGCTTTAAGCTCGAAAGAGTTAAAGTGATATAATCCTTGATGGTCGAAAGACGCTAGGATTTACCATAGAATACGAATCTCTATAAGCGCATACATGTCTGAATTCCGCATAACTCATAGCCAATAGATACGTAGAACTCATAAGGTGGACATAACCCTAACTTACAATTATCATTGATTAAAACCTACCAAGCATTCCATTTTTACTTTGATTTTATTACTTAACGTCACAATCCAAATCCCCCCTTTTTTCGTAGAATTTTTGACTAACAGTCTAATAATAGTTGCATACTTAGTTACCGAGTATTCCCTGTGGGATTCGACACCCAACCCAGTTGGGTTCTATATTTGACGATGACCTCTTACACTCTTACGAGAGCTGTAGTTTGAGCGTTATCAACGCTCATACCCTAGACACTTCCCTGGAACCATGGGCTATAGCACACCGATTTGGCATGAAAATGGCTCGTTTGTTCCATTTTGCCTAATTAACAACCCAAATGGCCCCGCCCACCCTCAATGGCCCAGACTCCCCCATTCCCTAGCCTCTCTGGGAGAACCAGGATAATTTTTGACCCATTTCACGCCTAGATCCCTAGAACACCTCCGGAACCATAGGCTATAGCACACCTATTTGGCCCAAAAATAGCCCTTTTACGTCGTTTCACCCGTTTGACTACCTAAATAGCCCCGCCTACCCCAATGTCCTACACTCCCCCGATCCACAGCCTCTATGGGAGAACCAAGTAAGTTTTCTACCCATTTCACGCTCGAAACTTAGGCACATCCCCAAAACCGTGGGCTATAGCACACTAATTTGGCCTGAAAATGGCCCGTTCGCGCTATTTCGCCCGTTTGACCACCGAAATGGCCCTGCCTACCCCAATGACCCACACTCCCCTACTTCCCAACCTCCTTGAGATAACCAAGTAAAATAATTGGCACACTTCACGCCTGGACCCAGGGCACACCCCCAAAACCATGGGCTATAGCACACCGATTTGGCCTGAAAATAGCCTGTTTACGTTCCTTTTCTTGTTGGACCTCGCAAATGGTCTCGCCCACCACAATGACCTATACTCCTCCACTTACCAGCTTTTCTAGGAGTAATAGGGCAATTTTTGGCCCATTTAATGCCCATACCCCGGGCACACCCCCAAAACCGTGCGTTATAGCACACCAATTTAGCCCGATAATGATCCGTTCATGTTGTTTTGCCCGTTTGACTATCCAAACGGCCCCACACACCCCAAAGGCCCATAATCCCCCACTATTCAGCCTCCCTAAGAGCACCAGGTTGAATTTTGGCCTATTTCATGCTCGGACCTGAGGCACACCCCTGGAACCGTGGGCTATAACAAACCGATTTGGCCCGAAAAGGGCCCGTTCGTGCCATTTGGCCCATTTGACAAGCCAAACAGCCCTGCCACCTCAATGTCCCATAATACCCCATTCCCAAACCTTCCTAGGAGCACCAGGTCAATTTTCAATCCATTTCATGATCGAACCCCAAAAGCATAGGCTATAGCACACTGATTTGGCCAAAAAATGACTCGTTCGCATCGTTTCGCCTGTTTGACTACCCTAATAGCCTCTCCCACACCAATGGACCACACTCTCTTTTTCTATTGCCTCCTTGGGAGGACCAAGTCAATTTTGGCCCATTTCACGCCCAAACACTGGGCATACCCCTGGAATCGTCGGCTATAGGACACCGATTTAGCCCAAAAGTAGCTCGTTAGTGTAATTTTGCCTAGTTGACCACCAAAATAGTCTCGCCCATGCTAATGGACCATACTCTCTCGTTCCTCAGCCTTCTTGGGAGAACCAAGTCGATTTTTGTCCCTTTCACGCTCGGACACCTGACACACCTCCAGAATCGTGGGCTATAGCACACCAATTTTGCCCAAAAATAGCCCGTTCGCACCGTTTCACCTGTTTGACCACCCAAACGTCCTTTCCTACCCCATTATCTAAAATTTCCCCACTCCCCAACCTCCATGGGAGCACCAACTCGAGTTTTTCCTTATTTCACGTCCGAACCTCTAGCACACCCTGGGAACTGTGAGCTATTGCACACCAATTTGGCCCAAAAATGGCCTATATGCGTTGCTTCGCCCATTTGAATATCCAAATAGCCCCCTATCTCAATGGCCCATACTCTCCCGCTCCACATTTTCCCTAAGAGCACCAGGTCAATTTTCGTCCCATTTCACGCTCGAACCTCGGGCACACCCCCGAAACCATAGGCTATAGCACAACAATTTAGCCCAAAAATAGCCTGTTTGTGCCGTTTTGCACGTTTGACCACCCAAATGTTCCCGCCCATGTCAATAGCCCAGACTATCCTGCTCCCCAGCCTCCCAAGGGGCAATAGGTAAATTTTTGGCCCATTTAACGCCTGGACCCCGGGCACACCCCCGGAACCGTGGGCAATAGCACACTGATTTTGCTAAAATAATGGCTCATTCACACTATTTTGCTCGTTTAACTATCCTAACGGCCCTTCCTATTCCAAAGGCCTATAGTTACCCACTCCACAGCCTCCTTGGGAGCTACAAGTCAATTTTTGGCCCATTTCATGGCTGGACCCTGGGCACACCCCTAAAACCGTGGGCTATAGGACACCAATTTGGCCTGAAAATGGTCCGTTCGCGCAGTTTTGCCCGTTTGACCACCCAAATGGCCTTTCCCACTCAGATGGTTCACACTCCCTTGTTTCTCAGCCTCCCTGGGAGTACCAGGTTTATTTTCAGCATATTTCACGCTCGGACCTCGGGCATACCCCCAGATCCATGGCTATAGCACACTGATTTGGCCCAAAAATAGCCCGTTCGCACCATTTCGCCCATTTGACCCTCCAAACGGCCCTGTACACCCCAATGGCCCACACTACCACGCTCTCTAGCCTCCCTAAGAGCATCGAGTTGATTTTCGGTCTATTAAAAGCCTATATCCTGGGCACACCCCTAGAACAGTGGGTTATAGCACACCGATTTAGACCAAAAATGGCCTGTTCGTGATGTTTTTGCCCGTTTGACCACCCAACAGCCCCTCCCACCCCAATGGACAATAATCTCCCTCTCCCCAGCCTCCATAGGAGTACCAGATAGATTTTTATCTTATTTCACTCCCAGACCCAGGCACACCGCCAAAATCGTGGGCTATAGCACACCAATTTGGCCCAAAAATGGTCCGTTCGTGCTATTTCTCCTGTTTTCCTACCCAAACAACCCCACCCACCCTAATATCCCATATTTACCTGCTCCACAGCCTCCCTGGGAGCACCAGGTCAATTTTTGGCCTATTTCGTGCACGGCCCTCGGACACACCCCTAAAATAGTGGGCTATAGCACACCGATTTGGCTAGAGAATAGCCCGTTCGCGCGGCTTTTCCCATTTGACCAACAAAATGGACCCTTCTAGCCCTGCTCCCCAGCTTTCCTGGGAGCAATAAGTTTATTTTTGGCCCGTTTCACGCCCGAAAACCAAGCGCACCCCCAAAACTGTGGGCTATAACATATGATTTGGCTAAAAAAGGCCTGTTCGCGCGATTTTGCAAATTTGACCTCCTAAATGGCCCTTCTCCCTTCCCAATGGCCCATACTCTACTGCTCCCAACCTCTCTAGAGTACCATGTCAATATTAAACCCATTTCAAACACATACCCCGGGCACACCCCTGGACCGTGGGCTATCACACACCGATTTGGCCTGAAAATATCCCATTCGTGCCTTTTTGCCCATTTGACCACCTAAACGGCCCTGCCCATCCCAATGTCCTACACTCCCCGCTTCTCAATGGCCTACACACCTCCAAAATCGTGGGTTATTGCACACATATTTGTCCTGAAAATAGTCTGTTCGTGTCGTTTGGCCCGATTGACTACCTAAACATCCCCCACCACAATGTACCACACTCACACACTTCCCAGCCTCCTCCGGATATCTAGGTCAATTTTTGGCCCATTTCACCCCCGGAACCTAGGCACACAACCAGAATCGTGGAGTATAGCACGCCGATTTCGCCCGAAAATGGCCCATTCACGCCGTTTCTCCCGTTTGACGACCCAGACAGCCACGCCCACCACAATCGCCCATACTCTCCCACTCCCCAGCCTCCCTAAGAGCACTAAGTCAATTTTTGATTAATTTCACGCCCGTACCCCGGGCACACCCTAAAATAGTGGGCTATAACATACCGATTTGGCTCGAAAATGGACCGTTCGCGCTGTTTCAACCGTTTGACCACCCAAACAGCACCACCCACCCCAATGTCCCACACTTCTCCACTCCCCAGCCTCCCTAGGAGACACATGTTTATTTTTGTCCCATCTCACGCTGGACCCCGAACACTCCCCTGGAACCGTGGGCTATAACACACTGATTTGGCTAAAAATAGCCCGTTCGCGCTGTTTCACGAATTTGAAAACCTAAACGGCCTTGCCCATATCAATGGGCCATACTTACCTACTCCCCAGCCTCCCTGGGAGCACCTAGTTAATTTTCAGCTTATTTCACCCCCTGACCCAGGAACTCCCCCAGAACCGTGCGCTATAGCAAATCGACTTGGCTAAAAAATGGCCCATTCATGCCATTTCACCCCTTTGACAACCCAAATGGCCTCGTCCACCATAATAGCCCACACCCCCTGCTTCCCAGCCTCCCTGGGAGCACCTGGTCAATATTCAGCCCATTTCACGCTCGTACCTCTGGCACACCCCCAAAACTGTGGGCTATAGCAAATCGATTTGGACCAAAAATGGCCAGTTTATGCCGTTTCACCCGTTTGACCACCCAAACGGTCATACTCATCCAATGGCCCAGAATCCTCTGCTCCCCTACTTCCCTGGGAGTACCAAATTGATTTTTGGTCCATTTCACGCCTTGACTCCGGGAACACCCTTGGAACTGTGGGCTATAGTACACCGATTTGGCTAAAAAATGGCCTGTTCACGCTGTTTCCCCCGTTTGACCACCCAAATGGCCTCGTCTCCCCCAATGACTCCCATTCTCTCGCTTCCCAACCTCCCTGGAAGCACCAGGTCAATTTTTGGCCTATTTTACAATCGGACCGCTGGCACCCCCCATAACCGTGGGCTATAGCACACCAATTAGCCCTAAAAATGGCCTGTTCATGTCGTTTTGCCCGTTTGACCATAGAAATGGCCACACCCATCCTAATGGACCACACTCACCCAACCTCTCTAGGAGAACCAAGTCAATTTTTAGCCCATTTCATGCCCGAAACTCGGGCACACCCCTGGAACCGTTGGCTATAGCACATTGATTTGGCACAATATGGGCTCATTCGTGTCGTTTTGCCTATTTGACCACCAAACCGGCCCCGCGCACCCCAATGCCGTACACTCCTCTGCTCCCCAGCCTACCTGGGAGAACCAGGTTAATTTTTGACCAGTTTTACGCACAGACCATAGGCACACCCCCAGAAACCGTGGACTATAGCACACTGATTTGGCCCAAAAATAGCCCGTTCTCGCCATTTCTCCCGTTTGACCACCCAAATGGCCCATCCCACCCTAATGTCCTATAATCGCCTGCTCCCCAATCTCCCTGGGAGCACCAGGTAGATTTTTGGCCCACTACACGTCTGGATCCCGCGCACAACCCCAAAACTGTGGGCTATAACACACCAGCTTGGCTCGAAATAGGTCAGTTCACACTATTTTGTATGTTGACCACTCAAACGGCCTCGCCCGCTCCAATGGCCCATACTCTCCTGCTCTCTAGCCTCCCTGGGAGCACCGGGTTGATCTTTGGCCCATTTTACGCACGGACACCGGCACACCCCCGGACCAGTGGGCTATATCAAACCAATTTGGCCCGAGAACAGCCCGTTCACGCCATTTAGCTCGTTTGACCATCCAAATAGCCCCACTAACCCCTGATCCCCAGACTCTCTGGGAACACCAGGTCAATTTTCAACCCATTACATGCCTGACCCCGGGCACACCCCCAGAACCGTGGGCTATAGCACATCGATTTGGCCCTAAAATGGCCTATTCATGTTGTTTCACCCGTTTGACCACCTAAATAACCCTGCCCACCCCAATGGCCCATATTTCCCCGCTCCTAGTCTCTCTGGGAGCACTACATCAATTTTTGGCCCATTTCACGCCCGGACCCCGGGCATACTCTTGGAACCGTGGGCTATAGCACACCAATTATTTCACCCGTTTAACCACCCAAATGGCCCTGCCCACCCCTATGGCCCACACTCCTCCGCTCCCAAGACTCCCTAGAATCATCAGGTTGATTTTTGGCATATTTCACGCCCGAACCCCGGGCACACCCTCGGAATCGTGGACTATAGCACACCAATTTGGCTTTAAAATAACTCATTCGTGTCGTTTTGCACGTTTGACACCCAAACGACCCCGCACACCCCAATAGCCCACATTTTCCCGCTCCCTGGCCCCCCTCAGGAGCACCAGGTCAATATTTGGCCTATTTCACACCCGGATCTCGGGCACACCCCCGAAACTGTGTGCAATAACATACCGATTTGGCCCAAAAATGGCCCAGCCACGTCGTTTTGCTCGTTTGACTACCCAAAAGGCCTCGTCCACCCTAATGGCCCACACTTTCCCGCTCCCCAACTTCCCTAGGAGCACCAGGTCAATTTTTAACCCATTTCACGCCTGGACCTCGAGCACACCCCCGAAACTGTGAGTTAGAGCACATCGATTTGGCCCAAAAATAGCCCATTTGCGTTGTTTTGCCTGTTTGACCAGCCAAATGGTAGGGCCCACCATAATAGACCACACTCTCCCATTTTCCTACCTCCTTGGGAGCACCAGGTTGATTTTCGGCCATTTCACGCCTGGACCCCAGACACACTCCCGAAACCGTGGGTTATAGCACACCAGATTAGCCCAAAAATGGTCTATTCACGTTATTTCGCCTGTTTGACCACCCAAACGACACCTCCAACACTAATGGACCAAACCACCATGCTCCCCAGCCTTTCTAGGATCACCAGGTTAATTTTTGGCCTATTTCACGCCCGGACCCCGGGCACATCCCCGGAACCGTGGGCTACACACCAATTTGGCTCGAAAATTGCTCGTTCACGTTGTTTTACCTGTTTGACTACCCAAAAGGTCTTGACCACCCCAATGTGCTACTCTACCCCACTCCCCAACCTCCCTAGAAGCACCAGGTCGATTTTCGGCCCATTTTACGCCCGGACCCCGGGCACACCCCCGGAACTGTGGGCTATAACGCACTAATTTGGCTAAAAAAAAATGGTCCGTTCGCACTGTTTCACCTATTCTACCACCCTAATGACCCCATAACACCAATGGATCACACTTCCCTGCTCCCCAGCCTCCCTGGGAGCATCAGGTCAATTTTCGGCCCCTTTCATGCCTGGACCCCGGGCACACCCCCAAACTTGTGGGCTATAGCACACCGATTTGGCCCGAATAAAATGCAAAACTACCAAGATAAGTTGTCCTTGTGTTTAAATGCAATATATCCACCTTACCATGCTATTTTGATCTTTAAACCTCAAACTTTTTATCACTATTTTTGCTAAAGAAGAATAAAAATTGCATACCGAATTGGGGAAAAGTGTCGATTGAATAGGATAAAAGATGTATTTTTTAAAATTGGCTCAACCAAATTGCCTTGTGGCAGTTTACCCACATAAATTTCAAAAAAATACGTAAATATAAAAAAAATCACCTCAAACAGACATTCGAGCTCAAAGTTATGAAGGTTTGAAGTTTCACCAATTTATAACTACTTTTTTCTATCTTCTTTCACTCTTTATTTTTGGTTGACCTTTTTATCTTGCTTAATTTATATGGAACGCACTTCCATGGCACCTCGATCAGAAACTATAAAAGTAAGCCATTTTGGTTTAGTCAATATTCTAAAAAAATAGCTTTTATCTTATTCAATCGACACTTTCCCACAATTTGGTACGCAATTTTCATTCTTCTTTAGCCAAAAAAGTGATGAAAAG
This sequence comes from Capsicum pubescens, assembly GCA_030864215.1. Lineage (NCBI taxonomy): Eukaryota > Viridiplantae > Streptophyta > Magnoliopsida > Solanales > Solanaceae > Capsicum > Capsicum pubescens. The sequence continues at coordinate 277,049,806 of CM061538.1, forward strand.
TTACTGATTTGAAGATCAAAATCGCATAGTAAGGTGGATGTGAATATTGATTTCAATGTTTAAAATTTAATTTTAGAAACTGAGGTAGATTCGATAAATTAAAAATATAAATTGAATCTCTACCCATGCCACTCACGACAGCCAAACGAATCAAGATGCTCATGCCACTCCTTTGGCCCATGGTGCTCAAGCGGTCATTTTGGGTTTAACAAAGTTGGTTGAACAGAATTTGAGAAATTGGTGGATTAAAGTATTGTGATACTTGAAATAGTAAATTCCTTTTTCTTGTCCCTAAAACATCAAAAAAGGAGATATCAACCATTAAAATGCAATGAGAAGTGATCATAAGGCTTTTTTGGCTCGATGTGACAATGTTTGGGGCATTGTACAGTTTGTTAATTTTTTTTGACTTATTTATGAACTAATCCACACCAAGACTATTTTATGGTGCACCTAAACGCCGAAAAAAAGAGATGACAACTTTTAAAAAGAGATCTCAACTTTTAAAATGCCAAAAGAACCATGCGCACAGTGCGTCGTGCACCATGCACCATGGGCACCAATGGGCCCAAGGCACTAAGGCACCATAGCACCACAGACACCAGTGCACCAAAGAGATAATAACCTCAAGGTACCATGGCAACATGAAAACCATGCACCAACGACCCCAAGGCACCATGGCACCATGGGCACCATGCATCAATAGCCCCAAGGCACCATGGCACCATATGCATCGGTGCACCAAGGCATCAATTTCCCTAAGGCGCCATGAGTACCGGTGCACCAAGGCACCATGGACCATTGATACAAAATAGCCCAAGAACACAAGAAAACAAACACCAAAACAGTCCTCTAGTCCAAGGAACTATGGACCTCTTTTGGTGACCTCTCTCGGATTCAAGAACACAATAAGAAGACCATGTAATGAGGTGTTTAACACCTATTTTCCAGCAAAAAACCAAACTATATTATGACAATAAAAATGAAGAACAATAATGTTACAACAACAATAACCAAATGGCTTGAACAACAACAACACAAACTACAAGATTAGGATAAGAAACAAAGATATATATTTAGACAAGTGTTGATGTAGTCTTAACAACCCAAGAGAATATTCCACTCTTGGACATTTAACAATTCATACAACAAACACCTAACTCTTACAATGACACAAGAGGGGCATCCACCTCTCAAAGCACCAAAGTCTCAAGCTTTGCAACACTCAAGAGAATCTACCCTTATGATATGCCCTAATTTCAGTTTTGAGAGCTCTCTCTCACAAGAGTAGTATTCTTCATTATCAAGCATAAAACTAAGAAAATAAACAAGAGTAGTATTCTTCATTATCAAGCATAAAACTAAGAAAATAAACCCTACCATGTTATATTTATATTACAATGCAAAATAATAGATAAATTACAAAAAGGCCCTTCCATCAAAAAGGCCTCAAGGCCACCCCATGGACTGCATTCAAAAACTGATTTGGGCCTCATCCACACTTGGGCTTGTGCATTATTTAGTTGGTTCTTCAAGTTGCTCAAAAAATATCTAAGGTCATGATCATTCCCGTATCATCTTCTCCATCTTGAGAGGAATTTGTCCACAAATTCACGACCTCACCTCTTTAGAGAGGTATTTCACACGGCCCCTCACATGGCCACACATCTTTTACTTCCTCCTCAACTTTAATGTCATTCTCTTCATGCTCTCCATCTTGAGGCTTGACATCAACCTTAGTCGATTTAATCACCACTTTCTCTCCTAGGTAGTATAACTTCCCCTCCCATAGGATCATATTCCTCTAATTTGGACACTCACTAGCCTTGTGCCCCCACACTTGACACTGTGAGAATTGAAACCCCTTGGGATTGGAAGTAGAATTCAATTTACCTTCATACCTTGGAGGAGGTTTTTGGACAGCCTTGGGGATTTCGTGTTGGGCAGCCACGAAAGAGTTCTCTTTGAGCACCCTTTCCACCTCTAAAGCCGCTTGGAAGATGCCCTCTATGGTGTTGAATTTGTGAAGAGTCATGTGAGTGGAGATGTCCTTGTTTAACCCAACCTTGAACCGGATGATGTCGTTGCTCACTTGCCCTCCTCTATGATCAAGTTTCAAGATGAGTAGTTGAAATTCGTCATAGTAGGATGCCATATTTTTTTTCCTTGCTTCAAGTTATACAATTTTGCAAGGAGTTCATGTTGATAGATTTCGAGAAGGTACCTTTTCCTTATAATATACCTTAAACAAAACCAAGGAGGGGGTTGTCCTTCAATTTATCCATTGCCAAAACGTTTGACATACTCCCACCACATAGTAGCATATCCCTCAAAATGAGCAATGGTGTAGCAACTCTTCTTATCCTCCGTGAGATCATTCACTTGAAAGACTCTCATGCATGCGTATTCCCATGTAAGAAACTCTTCGATATCACTTTCTCCCTTAAAGATCGAAAGCCCTATTTTTATGGTGTTGAGGCCAACATCTCTCTCCCAAATACCTTGGACGCCCCTACCTTCAAGCCCTCGGTTATCCCTAGGTTCTACCCTTCTACCTCTCATACCATATTCCATCAAATAAGGATAATCATATATTCCATACCCTCTCCTTCGGTTCTCCCTCACAAATCCCTCTTCTTGCATTGACGGGTTTTGGATATTTAGTATTTGGAATAGGGGATTGGCATTTAGTGGTGGAGGTCTTTGGATTGGCTGATTTTGGTTTGGAAGAGTCGGATTTAAGGGTGGAATTTGGGTTCCAAATCCGTCATGTGGGGCTTGGTGATGTGTAGAATGGCTAGGTACTTCAAGGCCTCGGCCTTATGAATAATAGTGTGCTTGAGGTATGGCATTTGGTAGGTACATTCTTTGGTGTGTGGCTTCGGGGGTAATGTTTGGGTATGTGTTTTGGTGAGTTGAGGGACGAGAACTCCGTTGACTTTCTACCCTTTCCATTCGGCCACTAATAGAGGCCACTTTCACTCCCAACTTCTCAACTGTAGCATTCACTCTAGCCACATCACGAGACAAGGACTCAAGACTAGATACAAGGGCATTCATAACATTATGATCCACGGTTTATGCATTGGAAGTTTCAGGTTCCATGTGTGGTGGTTCCATTTGCAAATGTACCTTACAAGTGTGCAAGCTTGATGGAGTCCCGTACTTGAGAGGTAAACCAAGACTCTACAACAAATCAAGAAAACAATAACAAAAGAACACACGAAGGATAGTAAACACAAAGAATGGTTACATAACTAACTTACAAACTAGTAGGATATTACTAGGTTGTCAATTAGTGTCGAGTCAACAAACGAAACTATGAAACAATAATAGGAAACTAAGAAAAATCTAAAATTTGAGCTTATTAATGACGTGAACAGTAGTAAACGGGTGATGTGGCAGCATGCAATTGGTCTTGGTCCCACACAATTTAATCACAAATTCTGAAATTTAAATCTTCACACAATTTAGAAAGGATGACAATTTGTTTTGGAGGGAAAACATAAGTCTTGAATCTCTACAAGTCCACTCTTAAAAGGATGACTTTTCTCTTGTACCAGTCCCACAAAACAAGGTTCTTGAAACAAGGAAAAGTAGCTTGTCCCACAAAACAAGGTTCTTAAAACAAGGAAAATAGCTTAAAAGTAGAAGTCAAGTCTAGGGAGTGTTGGGTTCAAGTCTTCTCAAAAAAAGCTTTACAACTTTCACCTTCACTTTTTGAATCTATATTGCACCCCCTTTTTTTTGTCTTAAGTTGTAATAAAAGATGAAGAACTAGATGAACGCCACAACAACCTTCAAGAACACAACACAACACCAATCGTCCTCCAATCTTCAACAACGAAACCCAACACACAGCCAACTCAAGTTCACAATAACAATGTCAATATTATAAGCTCAACCTTTAGATGTAGACACTTGTAGTGTTGGTGAGAAAGAAACCAACACTTTAAAAACTCTAGACAAGAAAAATAATACAAGATATAGTCAAGAATACAATAAAATCTCGGCCCATACAACAACACAATACAATTTTTGGCCAAGAACACAAAGAGGACAGATTTGACTGTTTCTGGAATTTTTCAGTTTTCAGTATTTTTTTTTTGTTGTTGTTTTCAAGTCTCAAGCCCAAGATTGATCTTTTTAGAACAAAATAAAAGATGTATTTGATACCAAATGATACAGCCCAAGAACACAAGAAAACAAACACCAAAACAGACCACTAGTTCAAGGAACTATGGACCTCTTTTTGTGACCTCTCTTGGATTCAAGAACACAATAAGAAGACCATGTAATGAGGTGTTTAACACCTATTTTCCAGAAGCAAATCAAACTATATTATGATAATAAAAATAAATAACAACAATGTTACAACAACAATAACCAAATGGCTTAAACAATAACAACACAAACTACAAGATTAGGACAAGAAACAAAGATAGATAGTTAGACAAGTGTTAATGTAGTCTTAACAACCCAAGAGCATATTCTACTCTTGTACCTTTAATAATTCATACAAAAAACACCTAACTCTTACAATGAAACAAGAGGGGCATCCACCTCTCAAAGCACCAAAGTCTCAATCTTTGCAACATACAAGAGAATCCACCCTTATGTTATGCCATAATTTCAGTTTTGAGAGATCTCTCTCACAAGAGTAATGTTCTTTAATATCAAGCATAAAACTAATAAAATAAACCCTACCATGTTATATTTATATTATAATGCAAAATAATAGATAAATGACAAAAGGTCCCTTCCATCAAAAAGGCCTCAAGCCCACCCATGGAGTGCATTCAAAAATTGATTTGGGCCTCATCCACACTTGGGATTGTGCATTCTTTAGTTTGTCTTCAAGTTTCTCTAAAAATATCTAAGGTCATGATCATTCCCATATCATCCTCTCCATCTTGAGAGAAATTTTTCCATAAATTCATGACCTCACCTCTTTAGAGAGGTCTATCAGACGACCCTTCACACGACCACATATCTTCTACTTCCTCCTCAACTTGAATCCCATCCTCTTCGTGCTCTCCATCTTGAGGCTTTCCATCTACCTTAAATGATTCAATCTCCACTTCTTCTCCTAGGTAGTATATATTTCCCTCCCTTAGGATCATATTCCTCCTATTTGGACACTCACTACCCTTGTGCCCCTACCATTAACACTTGAAGCATTGAAACCCCTTGAGATTGGAATTAGAATTCAATTTACCTTCATACCTTGGAGGATGTTTTTGGACAGCCTTAAGGATTTAGGGTTGGGCAGCCATGAAAGAGTTCTCTTTGAGCTCTCTCTCCACCTCTAAAGCCTCTTGGAAGATTCCCTCAATGGTGTTGAATTTGTGAAGCGTCATGCGAGTGGAAATGTCCTTATTTAACCCAACCTTGAACCGGCTGATGTCGTTGCTTACTTTCTCTCCTCTATGATCAAGTTTCAAGATGAGTTGTTAAAATTCGTCATAGTAGGCTGCCATATTTTTGTTTCCTTGTTTCAAGTTGTACAATTTTACAAGGATTTCATGTTGATAGCTTTCGAGAAGGTACCTTTTCCTCATAATATACCTTAAGCGAAACCAAGGAGGGGTTTTCCCCTCAATTAATACATTGCCAAAACGTTTGACATACTCCCACCATGTGGTAGCATATCCCTTAAAATGAGCAATGGCATAGCAACTCTTCTTCTCCTCTGTGAGATCATTTACTTGAAAGACTCTCTCGCATATGGATTCCCATGCAAGAAACTCTTCGGGATCACTTTCTCCCTTAAAGATCGGAAGCCCTATTTTTATGGTGTTGAGGCCAACATCCCTTTCCCGAACACCTTGGCTACCCCTACTTTCAAACCCTCGATTATTCCTAGGTTCTATCCTTCTACCTCACATCCTATATTCCATCAAATAAGGATCACCATACATTCCATACCCTCCCCTTCGGTTCTCTCTCACAAATCCCTCTTCTTGCATTGGCGGGTTTTGGATATTTGGAATTTGGTATAGGGGATTGGCATTTAGTGGTGGAGGTCTTTGGATTGGCTGATTTTAGTTTGGAGGAGTCGGATTTTAGGGTCAAATTTGGGTTCCAAATCCGTCATGTGGGGCTTGGTGATGTGTAGAATGACTAGGTACTTCAAGGCCTTAGCCTTGTGAATAATAGTGTGCTTGAGGTATGGTATTAGGTAGGTACATTCTTTGGTGTGTAGATTTTGGGGTAATAGTTGGGTATGTGTTTTGGGGAGTTGAGGGATGAGAACTCCGTTGACTTTCTACCCTTTCCATTCAGCCACTAATAGAGGCCACTTCCACTCCCAACTTCTCAACTGTAGCATTCACTCTAGCCACGTCCCGAGACAAGGACTCAAGACTAGCTACAAGGGCATTCATAACATTATGATCCATGGTTTGTGCATTAGAAGTTTCAGGTTCCATGTGTGGTGGTTCCATTTGCAAATGTATCTTACAAGTGTGCAAGCTTGATGGAGTCCCATACTTAAGAGGTGAACCAAGACTCTACAACAAATCAAGGAAACAATAACAAAAGAACACACGAAGGATAGTAAACACGAAGAATGGTTACAAAACTAACTTACAAGCTAGTAGGATATTACTAGGTTGTCGATTAGTGTCGAGTCAACAAACGAAACTATGAAACAATAATAGGAAACTAAGAAAAATCTAAAATTTGAGCTTATTAATGATGTGAACAGTAGCAAATAGGCAACGTGGCAGCATGCAATTGGTCTTGGTCCCACAAAATTTAATCACAAATTCTAAAATTTAAATCTTCACACAATTTGGAAAGGATGACAATTTATTTTGGATGGAAAACATAAGTCTTGAATCTCTACAAGTCCACTCTCAAAAGGATGACTTTTGTCTTGTACTAGTCCCACAAAACAAGGTTCTTGAATCAAGGAAAAGTAGCTTCTCCTAAAAACCAAGGTTATTGAAACAAGGAAAATAGCCTAAAAGTAGAAGTCAAGTCTAGGGAGTGTTGGGTTCAAGTCTTCTCAAAACAAGCTTTACAACTTTCACCTTCACTTTTTGAATCTATATTGCACCCTTTTTTTTGTCTTAAGTTGTAATAAAAGATGAAGAACTAGATGAATGCCACAACAACCTTCAAGAACACAACACAACACCAATCGACCTCCAATCTTCAACAACAAAACCCAACACACAGCCAACTCAAGTTCCCAACAACAATGTCAATATTATAAGCTCAACCTTTAGATGTAGACACTTGTAGTGTTGGTGAGAAAGAAACCAACACTTGAAAAACTCTAGACAAGCAAAATACTATAAAATATAGTCAAGAATACAATAAAATCTCGGCCCATACAACAACACAATACAATTTTCGGCCAAGAACATAAAGATGAACAGATTTGACTGTTTCTGGAATTTTTCAGTTTTCAGTTTTTTTTTTTTTTTTGCAGTTTTCAAGTCTCAAGCCCAAGATTGATCTTTTTAGGAAAAAATAAATGATGGCTTTTATACCAAATGATAAAAAACAGCCCAAGAACACAAGAAAACAAACACCAAAATAGTCCGCTAGTTCAAGGAACTATGGACCTCTTTTTGTGACCTCTCTCGGATTCAAGAACACAATAAGAAAACCATGTAATGAGGTGTTTAACACCTATTTTCCAGAAGCAAACCAAAATATATTATAAAAATAAAAATGAAGAACAACAATGTTAAAACAACAATAAACAAATGGCTTGAACAACAACAACACAAACTACAAGATTAGGACGAGAAACAAATATAGATAGTTAGACAAGTGTTGATGTAGTCTTAACAACCCAAGAGAATATTCCACTCTTGGACCTTTAACAATTCATACAACAAACACCTAACTCTTACAATGACACAAGAGGGGCATCCACCTCTCAAAGCACCAAAGTCTCAAGCTTTGCAACACACAAGAGAATCCTCCCTTATGCTATGCCCTAATTTCAGTTTTGAGAGCTCTCTCTCACAAGAGTAGTGTTCTTCAATATCAATCATAAAACTAAGACAATAAACCCTACCATGTTATATTTATATTACAATGCAAAATAATAGATAAATAACAAAAAGGCCCTTCCATAAAAAAGGCCTCAAGGCCGCCCCATGGAGTGCATTCAAAAACTGATTTGGGCCTCATCCATACTTGGGCTTGTGCACTCTTTAGTTGGTCTTCAAGTTGCTCAAAAAATATCTAAGGTCATGATCATTTCCGTATCAACCATGGGCGTCGTGCACCGTGTACTATGGGCACCTGTGCACCAAGTAAACACCGGCCATAGGCACCGTGCACCATGCCCCAATGGCACTAAGGCACCATGGGCACAATGACCACCTTTCAAATCGGTGCACCGAGGCACCTCACTCCAAGTGCGTAGATGAACCAAAGAACCATGGTCATAATGGCCACCATGGCACCCATACATCCTAAACTAAGAACTATGTACTTGGCACCCACACGCCCGTGCACCCACCGCGAACGAACTATGTATTCGGTACCCGCGCACCATAACACCAATGTAAGACCGTGTCGCACCATGCAAAAATTAAAAGAGTGTAGACATGAGCCCTTGCTCGTGGGCTCCCAACTAGCCACTTCGACAATTACAAAATAAACGCTTCCGCCTAGGTTCGATCATCTTAATATTTTCCTAATATTCATCCATCTTCCTCACTGTTCCATACTTCTTTCATTACATACACACTCTAAGTGTCTTTTTTAACAATATTTCACTAATTTTATGCATATTTTTTTATTCTAATGGTTTCTATACTGTGTTTGATTGCGTAAATATGTACTTTTTAACCGATTTCAATGTTACCTCATATGTTCGGATGGTCTTTCTAATGTTTTTAGGTTATTTTTATATTTTTTTTAATTTTTTATTTAATATTTTTAAATTTAAATATTTTATATCATTACGCTATACGTAAAAATATGCACTCAATTATTGGTTTAAGGTTACTTCATGCGTTGCAAATATTTTTGTAATGTTTCTATATTTTTTAAATATTTTTCTATTTTTTATTTATTTTTTGAATTTTCATAAATAATTTTTTTAAAAAAAATCATAATGAAAATTATCATTTACAAATTTTTGGAGTGCATTAGCTTGGTCGAATGTTAAAATGTGCAATTTTGAGCTATACATTTCTAGTATGATTCTCTGTGCAATTCTGAGTTATACTTCACTGCATTATTTACTTTATTTTAGTTTATAACTCAAAAAGCTCTTTTGGTTACGTTTGAACTATTCTAATCTCAATTGTTAACTAGAATAGGATAGTTGTCAACAGAAGTCTCTGAGGGATCGATATTCGGTTTTATTTAAGGCTACCGTATTACTTGGTGAGACCACGTACACTTACGTGTGCGCTTGGGCGCAAAAAAACTAAACCCATGTTGCACTTTGTCCTACAACTCAAACTTATCAAAGCTAATATTTATTAAGTCGAACTAAAAAAAACTCAAAGTGAAGCTATTGACCCAAGTCAGACTTATAGCATGTCCTAGTTTGGTGCTACAATATAAAAAATAAAATGTGCTAAGAATATTAAAGATGTACTTAAAATCGCAAAAATAATATTTGAAAGAAGTAGTATCGCTGAAACAAGTTTCTAGCTTGCCTTAGCCAAAGATAAAGGGCCTTGGCAGTGTTGTTTTGGAGCCTCACGTCTTTATTGCTCGTTGGTTGCTTCAAACAGTTGTTGCTATGGAAACTCAGCTTTCATTGTCGTATTTTGGTCTTCAACACAGACCAAAACACAAGCAAAAACACTTGAGTATTAACAAATATATTTTCAAAAAAAAGATCCAAATATAGGCCAATTTAGTCGTCAAAAATATATCCCAAGTCTCAAATTCTTGGTGTCCAAATTTGTCGACTAAACTTGTATCATATCATGTGATATCTTGAGCAGATCCTCTTGCCAGGATACATAAAGACTATTTCACATGGACCGACAAAATATAACACAATGGTAGAAATAAAAACTACCTTCTTGCTTCATGCTTCATGCTTCATGCTTCTTGCTCTCCTCTCAATGGACTTGAACATGGTGATACAATATTTTCTCCATCATCCTCTTATTGTAACACTATTTCTCACCAAGACATATCAAGACACACCTCAAACTTCTACACATGTCTTGGTAAGTAAATCTTTGGCAATAGCGTCAACAACGCAACCTGACAGCATGTTAAATTGAGCGACACGAGTAAAAATTTACCAAGTTACCAAGTTTCATCGTCTACGGAGTAGTATGATGCAAAATTAAATTACATCAGTCCTGACTTCATTGTGAGAAAAAACAGTAACACAATAGCATAAAACAGTTGCTCCACACCTACATCCTCTTCTTCATGCGCAAACTAACAAATGGGCGTTGAAGCTTGTCACTTTCTTTGAAATTTTTTAAAGTGAAGTTGAAGTTGTGTTTGACCACACATTTGCAATAAATATTTGAAGTTTAAATGCATTTTATTTTTACAAAACACATGAAATATAATTATTTAAGTAAAGTTGTTTTATGAATTTTTTTTTAGATCTTTTCTTTTTTAAATCAGGGATTTCACTGTTTCCAAATACAAGAAGTTGTATTTACACTTTTCATGATAAAAAATGATTTTCAAATAAAATAAAAAAGAATAAAAAATAAATATAAAAATATTTCAAGACCAAACAGATCCTATGTTTTCCGCATTTTGTGTAAAGAAATTAGGATCCTAAATTCTTCTTTCCTTTCTCTTATGTCTTGACATTTCACCTTTCTTTGAGCATAAAAGTACTTATGAGTTAAGGAATAAAATAGAAAAGACTACCATAGCATTTACACTGGCACAAATGATACTATTAAATCAAGATAACTCAAATAGTCTATAATTTCCTTCTCTAATTTCCTTGGGCTACATTAACTTGATCTCTTATATATATATATACTAGACGGGTGCACCCGTGCTAAGCACGGACCCAACATGCTGTTTAAATTTATTGTAGAAATATACGAAGTCATTTTTGTAACAAAACGTAACTAAAAAGCAAAAATACAATAACTTGAACATCAAAGGACATAAAGTAGGAGAAGTTTCATTGAAACATCTTTAGTTGTAACGATTGAATTCACGTATTTACGTAGATTAACAAATACTTCTTTTTAATAAAATACAACACTAACATACAGATTGTTACATAGAAGAATTTGAATCAGAACCCTTCACAATTTTCTGGGAAAAAATAATCACCAGGAAATCAAGAGATAGAACCCACTGTGTAAGCGTTGTAAATGTCACCGCCCACCATGTGAAAATGCACATCAAGATCAAATCTTTCACAAATTCGCTAACTGGACAGTCCCAAAAATACACAAGATTAGATATGTCAAATGTATTAAAATATTATTTAATTTTATTATTTTAAATATGTCATATTAAACATTAAAATTAAATAGTTGCTAAAAAGATTCATTCTTTTAAGGCTAAATAAATTAAGATGAGATAACATAGCAATAGTAAATATAGGTTTCGCACATTTTTTCCTGTAATGATCATTACTTTACCCTATTTTTAACGGCCCGTTTGGATAGAATTAAAAAAAAAGAAGTTTTTTAGCTTAAGTGATTAAAAACTTAAAATAAGTGCTTATAAATTAAGAAGATAAATGTTTGGATAGAAGTGTTAAAACTGAAAAAAAGTTGTTGATGTGTTTGGTAAACAAGTAATGTTAAGCACTTTTTTGCTGTTAAAATGACTTAAATGTCCTTAAAGATGTTAACATCATAAATAAGGTGAATTATTTATAATTTTTAATTCTAAAATTAAAATTTTTGAACAAACCTCCGATGTAATGATGGATTCGATGAAAACAAAAAAAGATGAAGAGGAAATTGGAGGGAAGAGATGAAGCGAAACGGCAAATAGAAAAACAAAACTATCTATATATATATATATATAAAAGCAAAACTAAATCAAGACAAGATGCCAAGGGGCAACATCTTAATATAGTCACGTGGCAGTTTTTAGGACAAAATTTAAAAATACTTTAAGATAAAGTTAAAAATATTGTAATAAAAATTTGAATTGAAAAATTAAGTATTTGAATTTGAAATACATAATCTTAATAACTAAAAACTCATAATTGAAGAGTTCTAAATAGACTATTACTATTTCAAACTTGTCTCTTGTATATATATAGAGAGAGAGTTTATTTTAATAATAATATAATAATAAGCAATAAATAATAGTTGTAGTAATAGACAAGTTTATTACTTTAATTTGAAAACGAAAACGAATAAGTAGCAATAATATTATACACAAGTAGTATGGTAGTAGTATTAGTAGCAGCAGCAGCAATAGTAATAGTAGTAGTAGTAATAATAATAATAATAATAATAATAATAATAATAATAATAATAATAATAATAATAATAATAATAATAATAATAATAATAATAATAATAATAATAATAATAATAATAAAAAATATATGTTTGAATATATTCTACATAAATACTAAATAAATTTAAAAAGTGCATGAAGAGGATGAAGAATCATAATTAGTCAAGTTTGCAACATAAGAGTAAGTCATTTTTATAGTTTTAGAATAAAGTTTAATAATATTGTAATATAAAATTTGAATCAAAGAAATAAAAATATTTGAATTTGAAAATATTAAGCTTTTACATGAAAAAATAAATTCATTAACTTAAAGCTAGAAATAATTGAAGAGTTCTAGCTAAACTCTAACTATTAAACTTATCCTTTTAGTTGTTAATTTTAAATTTAAATTGAAAGACAAAAATATTTTTAAATTTAAAAAGTAAATATTTTTATGCATTCTAAATTTGTAAAACAATAACATAATTTTAGGCAAAAAATAGCATAAATTAAAAAATAAATTATTTGAATTGTTTAACAAATAAAAACATGTATTTAAAACAATAATTACCATCCTGTTCTATCTTTAAAAAGACAAAGAAAAGAAAAAAAGAAGAAAATAAGATAAAGATAAGAAGAGTATACTATTACACGTTCTTACTTTCATGCATACACGGTTTTACATACACACACACAAAGAAAATAGATTCCTTATTTGTAGCAACTAGAAATTCCTTATTTGTAGTATCATTCTATTTAAAAATAAATAAGGATAAGGAAGAGTAATAAATTTATTTCTAAAAAAAAAATTGATATAATATTTGAATTTGAATTGGAATAAAATTCTGGCCATATATCTCAAGTTTCTTCTGTCTTTTTATTATTGTGCATATTAAAAAGCCACGTGGCAATTTTTAGGACATAACTTAATAATATTGTAATAATAATGTATTAAAAATTTTAAAATATTATTTAAAATATTTAAATTTGAAAATATATTACTCTTTATTTGAAAAAAAGATTCCATTAGCTTAAAAATAGAAATTCATGTTTAAAGAGTTTTGAACGAACTTTTACTCTTTAGTGTTTATCTCAACAAAAATTCAAATAAATATTATATAACTATCTAAATATAATTTATGTACAACAACAACAACAAACCCAGTGTATTCCCACATAGTGGGGTTTGGGGAGGGTAAGATGTACGCAGTCCATACCACTACCTCTGGAGAAGTAGTAAGGCTGTTTCCGATAGACCCCTGGCTCAAGACAAAGAATATTAATCAAATCCGCAAAAAAACACGTAACAAGATGACAAGACATAAATACACCACCCACAAGGAATAGCAACCAAAGAATAGTACACCATCGCAATACAGCATGCAACAAGGTAGCATAATACACCCACCAAGCTACGCCCTACCCTACCGACCCAAACTGACACTAGCCTTCTATCCTAATACGCGACCTCCATAACTTCCTATCTAGGGTCATGTCCTCAGTGAGTTGTAACTACTCCACCTCATAGCCTCATAATCTCTATCTATATGTCTATCTATCAACAATATTCAATGAAAAAGCAAAGTGTTTTTGGTTTAAATGCTGACATATGAGGAATTGAGCTCTCCTGGTTACTTAAAAAATGAACAGAAGAAATTTGAGACTCAGATACTGCATTTTGGCTCGGACAAAGAGAAGGCAACCTCGCCATGGCTGCAAAATCACCAGTTGCATGCAAAAGAGTGAGCCTCAGTTTGCAGGCCATCCTGGGATTTGCCAAGTCAAGATACGAGTAGGACTATCCTCAATGCTCGATTTTGTTAGCCCACAAAGTAAAACATCATCATCATCACAGCCTTAAATATAATTTATGTGAATATTAAATTAAAGTTAAAAATATAATAATAATATTAATAATAAATAATAGCAGTAAAATTATTAGTAGTAGTGTGTAATTATAATAATAATTAAATAAGTATCTCTCTCTCTCTCTCTCTCTCTCTCTATATATATATATATATATATATATATATATATAAAAGCAAAACTAAAAGTAAGACAAGAAGCCACGTGGAAAGATATTAAAAAGCCACGTGACAATTTTTAGGACATAACTTAATAATGTTGTAATAATAATGTATTAAAAATTTTAAAATATTTGAATTTGAAAATATATTACTCTTTATTTGAAAAAAAGATTTCATTTTCTTAAAAATAGAAATTCATGGTTACAGAGTTTTGAATGAACTTTTACTCTAGCATGTTTATCTCTTTAAAAATTCAAATAAATATTATAAAACTATCTAAATATAATTTATTTAAATATTAAATAAAAGTTAAAAATATAATAATAATATTAATAATAAATAATAACAGTAAAATCTATATATATATAAAAGAAAAACTAAATCAAGACAAGATGCCAAGTGGCAACATCTTAATATAGTCACGTGGCAGTTTTTAGGACAAAATTTAAAAATACTTTAAGACAAAATTAAAAATATTGTAATAAAAATTTGAATTGAAAAATTAAGTAATTGAATTTGAAATACATTATCTTAATAACTAAAAACTCATAATTGAAGAGTTCTAAATAGACTATTACTATTTCAAACTTATCTCTTATATTTATATATATATATATATAGAGAGAGAGAGAGAGAGAGAGTTTATTTTAATAATAATATAATAATAAGCAATAAATAATAGTTGTAGTAATAGACAAGTTTATTATTTTAATTTGAAAAAGAAAACGGATAAGTAGCAATAATATTATACACAAGTAGTAGTAGTAATAATAATAATATGTTTGAATATATTGTACATAAATACTAAATAAATTTAAAAAGTGCATGAAGAGGATGAAGCATCATAATTAGTCAAGTTTGCAACATAAGAGTAAGTCATTTTTATAGTGTTAGAATAAAATTTAATAATATTGTAATATAAAATTTGAATCAAAGAAATAAAAATATTTGAATTTGAAAATATTAAACTTTTACGGGAAAAAATAAATTCATTAACTTAAAGCTAGAAATAATTGAAGAGTTCTAGCTAAACTCTAACTATTAAACTTATCCTTTTGGTTATTAATTTTAAATTTAAATTGAAAGACAAAAAATATTTTTAAATTTTAAAAGTAAATATTTCTATGCATTCTAAATTTGTAAAACAATAACATAATTTTAGGCGAAAAATTGCTTAGATTAAAAAATAAATTATTTGAATTGTTTAACAAATAAAAACATGTATTTAAAACAATAATTACCATCCTATTCTATCTTTAAAAAGAAAAAGAAAAGAAAAAAAGAAGAAAATAAGATAAAGATAAGAAGAGTATACTAATACACGTTCTTACTTCCATGCATACACGGTTTTACATACACACACACAAAGAAAAAAAAATAGATTTCTTATTTGTAGCAACTAGAAATTCCTTATTTGTAGTATCATTCTATTTAAAAATAAATAAGGATAAGGAAGAGTAATAAATTTATCTTTTTTTTTAAGAAATTGATATAATATTTGAATTTGAATTTAAATAAAATTTGAGTTGGAATGAAATTCTGACCATATATCATCTCAAGTTTCTTCTGTCTTTTTATTATTGTGCATATTAAAATGTCACGTGGCAATTTTTAGGATATAACTTAATAATATTGTAATAATAATGTATTAAAAAATTTAAAATATTTGAATTTGAAAATATACTACTCTTTATTTGAAAAAAAGATTTCATTAGCTTAAAAATAGAAATTCATGGTTAAAGAGTTTTGAATGAACTTTTACTCTATCATGTTTATCTCTTTAAAAATTCATATAAATTTTATATAGCTATCTAAATATAATTTATGTAAATATTAAATTAATGTTAAAAATATAATAATAATATTAATAATAAATAATAGCAGTAAAATTAGTAGTGGTAGTGCGTAACAATAATAACAATGGCAAAACATTGTTAGATTCGCTATTGTTTTGTTTAATTATTATTTTTAACACAAGAAAAGAGATGTTTTTTAATAAACAGGGAAGAGTTGAGATTTTCTTTTCTTTATTTTATTTTTAAAACAGAGAAATATTAATTAATATTGAGAAGCTGTAAAAAGTTGAGAAAGATGGCTACACATATTTGATAGAACATTTGCTAATGTTAAGAAAGCGCGAAGTGTTTGGTAGCAAATTTGTGATAGATACACGTTTTTTGTACCCAAATTTACTTTATTTATATTTAAATTAGTTTGAAAAAATCTTTTGCAAATAATCTTTATACTTCTTTTCTTTAATTTCTTAAAAATATAGTAATAAAATTTACTCATGTTTTATTCTTCTCACACTTTACTACATACATTTTATCCTCTTTAAATCTCATTATGTCATTTTACCCTCTTTAAACATCACTGTACATTAAAATCACGATTGAAGCAGCTAAAACATAAATCAGTCAATTTTTATTTATTTTTTTGTTAATTATTGTTATTTACAGTACTTTTTATTTCATTTTCAAATAATATATGTTGCTTTATATCTTCTTTTGTCCCATTCCAATTTATGTGGCACTAATATAATTTTGATAGTCAATCAAATATTTTATGTTGACATATCATTTTGTTATTCTTATTTTTATAATACATAAATGACTTATAATAAGAAGTGATATAGTAAAATCATCGTTCGAAAGACAAAAATTTAATTTAAAATATTAACAGTTAATTTTGAATTTTATGTCTATTTTATTTTTTATTAAATATTATTTATTTTCTTAATACCTAGATGACTCATAATAATTAATTAAGAGCGATTGATTATGTTAGTACTATAAAAATTAATATAATTTTATCATATCTAATAGTAATCATCGAGAATTCACCGAAATAGTATATTAATTAAATTTGGGATGCTATATTTGCATATCCAAAATATGATATTATTAAACATTATTGGATAGTGCATTATATTTATCTTTCACAATAATAAAATTTTACTATATATTTTTATTTATTTCTTTTTAACTTGATACATATTGACCCAACATAAATTATAAGAAAATATTCATTAGAAATTTATTTTATTAAATTAAATTTATTGATTTTGTACTTTAAAAATTTAAAGTTAAGTTTAAATATTAGTATTTCTACATAAGAAAAAAATAATTTTAAAATTTAAATTTACTAAAATAAATAGATAAATAAAAAGATTAATTTTCTATATAAAAATCAATTAAAATAATAAAATTGATTTAATTTAAATATTTAGTTTCAATTAATTAAGATAATTTTTTATTTTGTCATGGTTTATCCTGCACCGATAAAATTTTGAGAGTTGAATAGAACTTTTATCTATTTTTAAAAAAATATTTTAACTTGTTAAATATTGCAATTTATAATAATTTTTATGTAATTATCAAATAATATATTTACTTCTTTTGTCCCAATTTCTGTGGCTTCGATATAATTTTGAGAGTCAACTAAATTTTTTACATAACTTTTAAATATTTTAAATTATTAATTATTATGATTTGCAGTTCTTTTTATTTTATCTCAATTTATGTGGCATTGCTAAAATAATGAGAATCAATAAAAATTTTATATGTCTTTTAAATATTTTAAATTATTAATTATTGTTATTTGTGGTAACAAATTAGTTTTGAACATGATAGCCAATTAAATAAATAAAGACAATTTACTTTCAATATGTAGTTATAGTTAATTAATATAAATTAATAGAATATATTAAATATTTAAACTATTATGATGAAAAAATGAAATTATTATATATTGGGGTATGATATATAATTAAATAAGAATAGAGGAATTTTTTGGTAATTTCATAAGAGGTGGTCGAAACCACCTCTTCTATATAATAGAAATATATATATATAAAAAAAAAATAGAATAGAAAAGAAAAGAAAAATAATATTTTTTTAAATAATTTAAAATTTTAATTATTGTGTAAAACTTTTTCTACTCCAATTTAAGTGACATGATACTTAGATGACTATAATAATTAATTAGAGATGATATAGTAAAATCACGATTGAATATATTAGGAAAAATTTTAAATTAGGTGAAAATGTAATAACAAATAAGAAAGAAAGTAAATTATATGTTTGATATGAAATTAACTAAATAATAAAATTTATTTAATTGCATCAATTATAATTAATTTTTACAATAAATTATCATCCTACTAATTAATTTACTTAAATATATTTGAAATAATTTTATACATAAAAATAAAAAAGATAAATAAGATTGAAAAATAAATGGAAGATAGAGGGCCCACATGTGTGGAAATATGTGTGATGACATTACGATAAATTTCTTCAATGACATTGCTTGTAATTAAAGAGAAAATAATGGACTTTTGTTCAAACTTTTGATAAAGTTCCAAAGTCAAAGAACAAAAATAATTGAATTGAGCTTATAATTTATTGTAATAACCAAATTACCCCTAAATAAATTTGTTATGTCATGTCCATCCCATGACCAAACCAACTCTTCTATAATATAGAAATATATATAATTTTTTAACAAACAATAAAGGAAAAGAAGATAAAAAGAAACAGGAATGACCTGCACGTCTCTTACCTCTTACGTGATAAAGATTACTACTACAATTAAATTTGAATTGTGACTTTTCCTTTTTAATAGCATATTTTTTTGATTGAAAAATTATAATCCTCTTTAACTCCCTCTTATTAGTAATTATAAGTTTTTTCTCCTTTATTTTCTAAATTTATATTTATCCTAATCAGTTAGTTTTTTGAATTCAAATTTAAATAAAATTTGAGTTAAAATAAATTTCTTACTTCTTAATTTTTTTCTATATATACTTTCTATAATGATATATATTGCTAAGCTTGGTCCTCTTTCTTTTTAAGTTATTTTATATTGATCATCAAAATTAATTTACTTCATTCTTCAAATTTTTTACTTTTTTATAAACTTTTTTTATTTTAACATTTTCAATTTTTATTTGCAAGTGATGATGAAATTGCTTGCTAATCTATTCTTCTATTATATTCAGGCCTAATTTGAAGTAAGTAATATTTATCAATATATATATATAAATATACACACTTTTCTTATTATTGTCTGGGATAACATTTATTCATTTATTCATTTATTCATGAATCTACTGATATCTTTGCTCCAATTTCTATATATTCTTTTAAGTGTTCAAGGAATTATTCGGCTCATCAATCTACTTTTCTACGGTCATAAATTATACATTCTGATATACATTTTAATAAAGTTGCTTTTGCCGTTCAATAGTTTAAAGCATTCAGAATATTGCATGATATTTTTGAAATTTATTGTTCAACTGTTAAATAATATAGCATTGATACCATGATAATTAAAATTATACTTTTTTAAAAAAAATCACTCACAACAACGTGCAAAAAGGTAAATCACTTTTAATAACTCTTCTGTCTATTAATAGTTAACATTTGAAGTCTTCCTAATCATATATCAATATATATAATATAAATCAATCTATATATCTTCTATCTATCTATATATATATATTAAAAAGCAGAGGACAAAGCACCATAATTAGCTAAGTGATAACCTATTGAGAAGCCATGTGGCAATTTAAGGATAAGATTAATAGAATTGAAAAAAGATTTTTATAATTAGTTGACTTTGAAAATATTTTTTTTTTTTAAAAAAATACCATTAGTTTAAAACTAGGAACCTAAGATTGAAGAATTCTAAATGAGTTACCACTATTTCATTTACATATTTCAGTTTAAATATTACATGTATTTGAATACATTTGATTATCAGTAGTACTTAGGATTTTATTCAATATTGTTAGCTTACTCTAATCTCAATCATACAATTATGATTAAAAAGAAAAAATTGACTACTAAATCACTTCAAAATTATAAATCACCTTAACCAATAATATTTGAAATATTATTAGGATTCAATTGATGTAAAAAAAATAAACTTGAATCTATTGACAAACATTTTATAATTGGCACATCAAATATATGTTCTATATAACATTAAAGAGGCAAAGATAATGTGATAATTCATTTGTCATCAATTGTCAAATTAAATTAAAAAATGCCAACACAAATAGTAATACACACAACAACAATAACAACAACAACAACAACAAGATTTTTGGTGATTTCAAACTGGTCGGTCAATTCGACAAATAATGATCGACTACCGGCAAAGATCTCTCCGAACTTGGCCAGTACAGAACCTGAGATGGGGCTTCCGGCGAGCGAACAGTCGCCAGAACAGTGTTCTCCAGCCTATTCTCCTTTTCCCTCTCTCTCGTTCAGCTTCTCTCTCCCATCCCTCTCTCTCGCAGCTCTCTCTCTCTCTGTGTGTTTACCGATTCAGTGAGGTGAAACAACGAGTGTCGTGTGTGTGTTTTCTGAGAGTGTGCGTGTGCGTGTTACTGGTGTATGATGAAGTGGGTGTGTTAGTGTGTGTATGTGAGAGAAAAAATGGAGAAGAAGATCCTCTTCTCAATATTTTTTTTTTCTTCTATTTTTTAGCCCCACTTTTCCCCTATATCCGCTCCCCCATTTTGTATGTGTGTAACTGTATATATGTGGTCAAAAGGAATAAAAAATGTGAGGGTGGGGGTGAGTGGGGTAGGTAGGGTAGGGTATAGGATGAAGTTTGTTAGGATAAGATTAGGGATTTATTGAATTTTTATTATTTTGTATTTTTGTGGAGGTATAATTACATGGGATTTCATGAATGTAAACATGAAGTGTTTTCAGAGAAAGAAGTAGACAACGAGACAAAATTTTGTCCCGACCATTATTCATAGAAACAGAAAGAAGAAGAACAATCGAGTCCTGACTTAAGCCATCCTACCCAAGTTATGAGGGAATCAAGTGACATGTATCTTAAAAAACTGGAAGGAGGTGGACTATACCGAGTTAGAAAGTCAAGTGAGGTTCCATCGAGGTTCCGGTCCGCGGCTCTGTCATTACACTACTATAAAATGAAAATTAGAAGTTAAAACATAAATGAAATTACAAAATCCTATCTATACAGTTTCCGTTGGACTCCTGAATTAAGTTTCATCACCCTATTCTTTAAGCGGGCTCCTGACTTGCAATTTCATTACTTGTTACCTGATTATCAATTGCTTCACCTTATTTCTTAACTTTCATTTATTCTCCCTATGCTTCAGGAGGGCTCCTGAATTGCCATTTCATCACCCTGTTCTTCAGGCGGGCTCCTGACTTGCAATTTTATCAACTTGTTGCTTGCCTTTCAATTTCTACACCCTATTCTCTAGGCGGGTTCCTGACTTGCTATTTCATCAACTTGTTGCTATGCTTTTAAATTTCTACACCCTGTTCTCCAGGCGGGTTTCTGACTTGCTATTTAATCAACTTGTTTCTATGCTTTCAATTTCTTCACCCTGTTCTGCAGGCGGGCTCCAGACTTGCTATTTTTCAATCTGTTTAACTTTTAATTTCTTCACCTTGTTGCTTGGTTTTCTATTTATTCACCCCGTGCTTTGGGTAGGCTCCTAAAATCAAATCAAAACTAGAAGAAAATTATCCCAAACAAAGATTATTATAAAGAGATTTCATATACCAGGAAAGTGAAGCTCCAAAACAAGAATTAAATTTTGCCCCAGTTTATCATCAAAGAACTTTTGCGAAAGCCACATCATTATATGAATCAAGGAGAATGACTCGACTATAAGGTACGTCTTACTAGGAATCAAGGGAATGACTCGACTAAAAGGTACGTCTTATAGGAATCAAAGGGAATGACTCGACTAAAAGGTGTGTCTTCTAGGAATCAAAGGGAATGACTCGACTAAAAGGTACGTCTTATAGGAATCAAAGGGGATGACTCGACTAAAAGGTGATGATAGGCGAATTTACACGCCTATAGTGCTATATTTTGCCCATATTTTAGCTAAGTTTTAAGGACAAATTATATAATTCATGCACTTTTAGTCCTTTTTCCTGTAAGTGAGCTAACGAACATGATTAGCAAGTTTTCAGGTATAAATGATGCAGAATTCAGTATTTTATGGATAACTTGACGCCAAAGAAAGCTTCACGAAAGGAGGAAAGCAAAGCTTGGACGCCAAGGACCAAAAGTGACGCATGGAAAATCTGTCTCGGGCAAAAATAGCAATTCTAAAGAATTTGGGGACTAGCAGTAACTTATTAGGATTAGGATAATGATGCAGTAACCCAGTAGGACTGGGTTAAGTAATGCAGTAGCTTAGTAGGAATAGGATAGGAGTATTATAAATACCCTATTCTGCTAGAGATTTTTATCATTCTTCCATTACTTTTAACTTCGAATTACAATTCTAATTCTACTTTTCAATTCTTATTCTACTTCCGCAAGACCTTTTCTATTAATTCTACTTTTTATTCTTCTTCTATTCATCTAATCAATTCTTAATTTCCGCAACAAGAGAAACGTTACTTTGCAAGGAATCCACGCCTAACGCCTACCACACTTTGCTACACGAAATATTTATTGTGGTATAATAACAATGTCTATTGTGATTTCCTTCGCACTCATGGGTAACTAAAATTCTCTGTTGGGGTTATGGAAGCCATATGAGATACTAACTATTGCTATGAGTTTGTGAATTCGTGACACGTATATTGCTTATATCATTATTCTCTTCATCTTAATCTAAATTCTTTGTGGTTGCAAACGCATAGAATACGCCAGTGTAGCATTAACTTGTTCGAAAGAAAGGTTATATGTCTGGAAAAGAGATAATGTCAAGGTATTAGGGTCCCATCCCCTATTAAAAAGTTAGTGCCGTAACTGGATTAACCTCTTGGAAAATTTGTACCGTTAGATACGCTTTAAGCTCGAAAGAGTTAAAGTGAAATAGTCCTTGTTCAGGTCGAAAGACGCTTGGATTTACCATCAAATACAATTCTCTATAAGCACATGCATGTCTGAACTCCGCATAACTCATAGCCAATAGAGACGTACAACTCATAAGGTGGACATAACCCCAACTTCTCAATTCTCATCGTTTACATCTTACTAAACATTCTTTCTTTTTACTTTGCTATTTCCGTTTTTTCTCTACTATTTGGTTACATTACTTTCACAACAAGACTCCTCCCTTTTTCGAGACTTTCACTAAAAGTCTAGTAATCTTCGCTTACTTGCTGACCAAGCTTTCCCTGTGGGATCGATACCCAACCCAGCTGGGTTCTATATTTGACAAACGACCGCTTTACACTCCTACGAGAGCTGTAGATTGAGCGTTATCAAAAATTGGCGACGTTGCCGGGGAATACGGTTGTCAATTAAGTTCATAATAATTACTAGACCCTTTGGTCAAAGATTCTCGTACTTTTACTTTTAGTTTTTGTTTTTGTTTACTGAAGGTTTTTTTTTATTCAGTGCATGCCCCATACCCGAAGTTCTGGTCAACCGTTATTACCTATCAATCCTGAACCACAACGTATTGGCAGAATGGAGGCACAACACACAATTGAAAGGATGACTGCTCAACAGGAACAGGCGAGACTAGCTGCGCTAGCCGCCGCTCAAGTGCATCAACAGAATATTGATAACCCTGGGCGAGCAACAAATCCTGACGATGAGGATCTAGGTGATGACGAGCTACTAAACCCTAGGCATGCCGCTGAGATCGCAACACCTGCCAACAGAAGAGATCGTCAAGCTAGGTTTAGGCCTGAACGCCAAGCTATGCAACCAGCTTTTGACGATGATGATGATGATCTTGATGGAGTCGGAGCCACAGGAGCCATTATTCCTCCACCATTGGCACCTGGAGCCAAGTTCAACATCACAAGCACCATGATTCAGTTATTGCAAATCAAAGGATTATTTGGTGGACTGGCAGGCGATGATCCGAATATGCATCTCATCAACTTTATTTCTACATGCAAGTCATTTGACAATCCTGGCGTTAGACAGAATGCAATTCGACTACGCTTATTTCCATTGTCTCTATCTGGGGAGGCAACTCTATGGTTGAATGGGCTGACTCCTGATTCTATTACAAATTGGAGGCAATTGAGAGACGCTTTCCTAGAAAGATTCTTTCCGCCATCCAAAAGAGCACAAATGAGAGATGAAATCAGCAACTTTCGTCAGCTTCCAACTGAAGCCCTTCATGAAACATGGGAGAGGTTCAAGACGAAGCTAATGAGGTGCCCAAACCATCACATAACTAATGTTCACCTAATGGAGATACTTTATAGAGCCTTGAATTCAATAACTAAACCAGTTGTGGATAATGCGGCTGGAGGATCATTCATGGATCTCACCTTTGGTCAGGCAAGAAATATGCTAGACAGGATGACGAAGCAAAGTAGAGCTTGGCATACCAGGGATTCTGAGGTAGCAAGCCCCACTTTATCTATAGGCATGACTGCAGACCAAAGGAGAAGAGAAGAAGAACGTGATCAAGATATGGCGCATATGAAAACACAAGTGGATCTTCTTACAAAGCATCTATTATCAGGGAAAACCGAAAAAGTCAAAGCTGTTGCATCAAAAAGAAGAAACAAATCTGATTCGGAAGAAGAAGCCAACTACTTAAACAATCAGGGAGGTTTCCGAGGTAATACCCAAGGAAACCAAGGTCGGAACTATTATGATAAATATGGAAACAAGGACCAAGGTAGTTAGAAGAACAAGAATGACAAGAGTGGTTTGTACGTCCCCCCAGGAAGACGCGACACCACTACATCCGGTTCTGGAAATATGGAAGAGATGATGGCTAAACTGTTGAAAGGAGTGGAGGAAACCAGCGCGGGAGTAACGGAGGTAATAAATGATTTGTCCTCAGTGAAGCAATTGGTTGACTCACATTCCACTTCAATAAAGCAAATAGAGCAGCAATTGAGCCATCTTTCAGCAACACTCAATCAAAGAAAGGCTGGCACTCTACCTAGCGACACTGTGCAAAATCCAAGGAACGACGGATCATGCATGGCTATTACCACCAGGAGTGGTAAGGTGCTGGAAAATTCATCCCAAAGCAAGCAAGTGGCCGAACATAAGGAAGATGATGACGCCATAGAAGCTGACCATGACGTCCATGACGTCACCCCTAGTACTTTGAAGCTTGAAAAGACCAAAATACGGAAGCAAGAGGAGAAAAAAGCTGTGGAGAGAACACTTCCCTATCCACCACCACCTTTTCCTCAAAGATTGAAGAAGCAGGCGGATGATACAAGGTTCAGTAAATTCATGGCAATGTTAAAACAGATGACCATTAATGTTCCGTTGGTGGAGGCACTAGAACAAATGCCCGGATACGCTAAATTCATGAAGGACCTTTTAACAAAGAAGCGGGCAGTAAGCTATGAGCCGGCAGATAATATTCATCATTGCAATGCAATTACCACAAGGTCCTTAGTACAGAAGAAGGCAGACCCTGGTGCTTTCACTATTCCTTGCACGGTTGGATCTATGAATTTTGCTAAGGCATTATGCGATTTGGGAGCTAGCATCAATTTGATGCCACTATCCATCTACAGAAAGTTGGGGTTAGGCGACCCTACACTAACCAATATGCGGCTCGTGATGGCGGATAGGTCAGTAAAATGACCTGTGGGTATCTTGAATGATGTGTTGGTGAAGGTGTCTACCTTCATTTTTCCTGCAGACTTTGTGATTTTGGGTTGCGAGGTGGATTCTGAAGTACCCATAATCTTGGGACGTCCTTTCCTTGCAACAGGAAGTGTTCTTATTGACATGAGAGCTAATGAGCTTTTATTTCAGTTGAATGACGAAGTGGTCCGCTTTGATATATGCAAAGCAATGAAGCAGCCCAGCGATATGAATGTGTTCTCTGTAGCTGATGTTCATCATGAGGATAAGAAAGCATTATCTGTAGAGAAACAACTTACTGTTGAGCCATTGTCTGCTGCGCCACTGAATGTTGAGCATGAGGACGATGAATATTATGAAGAACTTATGGGTGCTCTAACAGAAATAGAGTCCTATTCCCATACTCCTAAGCAACCGGACCGTGATCTTAAGAATCAATCGTCACCAACAGCGAAGACTTCCCTTGAAGAGCCACCAATTCTAGAATCGAAAGAGCTCCCCGATTATCTAAGGTATGTTTTCTTGGAAAGTATAAATATACTTCCGGTGAGTGCAGATGATTTAAGTAAACAACACGTAGAGGCTCTCATCTATGATCTGAAGAGATACATGAGAGCTATGGGTTGGAATATTGATGATATAATTGGTATCCCTCCTGGGATAGGCATGCACAAGGGTCATCTCGAAGAAGATTGCATGCCTACAAGTAAGCCTCATTATCGTCTGAATCCATTCAGAAAATGATCCACCATCTACCTCGACGAAGTCTAAGTACTCGAGGTAACTATGTCGTGCTGCGACAATAAATCAAGCGCTAGATGGGAGGCAACCCATCGTTTATCATTTTTCATTTTTCTTTCGTTCTATTACGTGTTTGCTTTTGATAAATAAAAATCCAAAAATAAGAGTCGTGCCACGACCAAAACTAAGGCGCTTGATGGGAGGCAACCCATCGTTCTAATCGTTTTTATTGTTTTTTAGCAAATGTAGGTGCAAGAGGTGTAAAATGAGGAGATCGGTTTCAAATTTCGATTTGGACGTATTGCATGTTAAAGGTGGTAAGTTAGGAATGAAGAAGCAAAAGGATATGGATTGAGCATTGATCATGAAAATATAGGCATTGAACAAGGCTAGGCCTAGGTAAAACTAGGCCACTAACAAAGAAAGGCCTATACTATGGCCTAAGGTCTCGGAATCTAGTGTGCCATAGCATAGGCGCCGCCCATGCCCAAGAATTCCATAGCATAGGCGCCGCCTATGCTAATGCCTTTTGTCTCTGAATCTCATATGCTAAGTGAAAGGCGCCGCCTATGACTAGGAATTCCATGGCATAGGCGCCGCCTATGCTAAATAATGCTTTTCAAAAGGCGCCGCCTATGCCAAGCATAGGCAAAGCAAAAAGCGCCGCCTATGGTCACTTCTTGTCTCCAAATCCGATTTAAAATGGGTCAAAACCCGACCCAACCTTCTCCTATAAATATGAGACTTAGTATTAAACCAAAAACACATTGGAAACCTAGCTTAAGCGCCGCCTATAGTCCCCAAATCCTCTCAAAATTTTTCCTTTTGCTCTCCTACTTCACAAAAACAACATCCAAAGTCATCAATCAAGTAAGTGCTTCTTTGTTCTTCATTTATATTCCGTAAGTACTACATTACTATGCCTATTATGAATTTCTAAATCTTGAAGTAGTATTGATGATTTGAAAGTGATTGAATTGTTATGATACAACCAAGTGAGTGAATGAATACGTAAGGATGATCGTAACTTATTTTCAACTTGAATTTGATGCACTGTCTTACTTTTTCGGAATTGATATGGTCACAAAAATTGCATAATCTTGTCACTTGAATACTTACATGTTGGAATGACTTGTTCATTAGGATAAGAATTATAGATGCCTACCGACATAGGAGGTTGTGATTATTTCTAGATGCTATACCTTAATTCAATCTCTATGTAGTAGTCTTGATATCTCACACATGCAAGTATTTCCAAGATTACAAAAAGTATGACTGCACTGATTTTATTGTTGGAATAGAACACCTAAAACGTATGTCGATGAAGTCTGAGTAATCGACCACTTTCACTTCACTAGTCTGTACCAACAAACTAAGTGTGGGGTGGTGCCACTACTGCTTGTTTATAGATTGTATCCATCGAGATGATGCTAACATGAACATTGTTTTAAGTCTCAGGTACAATGGCACCCAAAGCAAGACAAGGCAAAGATAAGGCTACCACTTCACAAAAAAGGCAAGAAAAGAGGCCGAAAAGAGCAAGGAGAACCCTCCTCGCTGCAAATACCTCGACTCACTCTTGGAATTAAGTGGGATACTTATGAGGAACTTCTGAGGATGACGACTCTGATGATGATTCCGACGAAAGGGGTATGACCCCAGACATAGAGGATGAGTCCGACTAACCAGGTTTTTCTTATTTATTTTCCACTGAGGACAGTGTGTCCCGTCTAAGTGTGGGGTGCTGGTATTTGCATGCTATACTTCTCTATCCACATTTGCATTTATTTATGTTTGTTTATTTTGTTAGTAGTTAATTGTTTTTTTCAGTAGTTAATTTTTTTTTTAACTTAGCTTCGCATGAAATTATTCTAATAGGCAGCATGAGATTATGACAAGAGTTTGTGCTAAAATCATGACTATTGAGACGTTTAGGCTCTAATTGTGACTCACTATGTGATATTGTTTGGTTTAATTCCTTTATCTGTTGGGTCAAGAGTCTATACTACTCCTAATAAAGTCGACCATGTGCCTTGTGTGTGTGAGATAATAGTATATTCTGTGCTTGTGGCTGATGCTAGAACTTGCCTGGTATGTATGTAAAGCGAAAATAAAGAGTGCAAGTCTAGGAGATGATTTAGGCATTTCTTTTGCAACCTATGATTATTTACCTTCTTTTTACCTACCCATGGACATTATCCTAGTCAACCCCTTTTGAGCCTTTAGCCTATTTTCTTTGACAACCTCATATGAAAGCCTAATCCATTTTTTTAAGACCATAATTTGATCCAAATTCCTAAGTGCTTTAAAGTGTAAAGTCATGTGACAAAATAAGAGGAGATTGGGTAAATATAATGCTTTAGAATGTATGGGTGCTTGAATTCATTATGAAAAAGAAGTGCTATCATAAGAGGTATGTTATGAAAAGAAAAAGGAAAGGAAAACTAAAAAGTTGGTTATGTTTAAAATTGAAAAACAAAAGAGGAGAAAAAGGGTGGTAGATTAAAAGAAAGTGGAGAGGTTGTTTGAAAGAAAAGTGTTAATGATATAATGTGATGTATTAAAGCGCTTAGGAACATAGTCACTATTTCTGGCCAAAATAGTCCTACCCGTCCCTTAGCCTACATTACAACCAGCAAAAGACCTATTTGATCCTAAGCTTAGTATTCTGATATTTAGTGGAGCACTACACTAAGGGCAAGCCTATGGTCATCAGTTGCAGCATATGAATTCTTTGTGAGAGTGAGAGCAAGGATAATTTTATACCCATGTTTCGATAAATATACTATACTTGTGAGAGATTATGGGAAATATACTGTGAGACACACATGGTTGATGAGTTTTGGGTAGTCGTATATGATTCTTTGTGCCTTAACTTTTGAATACGAATTAGCCATCATCACGAGTCTATGTTAGAGGTTAAATTGTTTCTAGTAGTGATCAGAAAACTACTCTTTGTTAATGATTGTCGTGCCTGTCTTGATGAATATTTTGTGTTGTTACTGTGAAACCCTAAGTAGATGTTTAGATGGACATGATATTTTGTTCGAGGACGAACAAAGCTTTAAGTGTGGGGTGTTGATGATGGGCGAATTTACACGCCTATAGTGCTATATTTTGCCCATATTTTAGCTAAGTTTTAAGGACAAATTATATAATTCATGCACTTTTAGTCCTTTTTCCTGTAAGTGAGCTAACGAACATGATTAGCAAGTTTTCAGGTATAAATGATGCAGAATTCAGCATTTTATGGATAACTTGACGCCAAAGAAAGCTTCACGAAAGGAGGAAAGCAAAGCTTGGACGCCAAGGACCAAAAGTGACGCATGGAAAATCTGTCCCGGGCAAAAACAGCAATTCTAAAGACTTTGGGGACTAGAAGTAACTTATTAGGATTAGGATAATGATGCAGTAACCCAGTAAGATTGGGTTAAGTAATGCAGTAGCTTAGTAGGAATAGGATAGGAGTATTATAAATACCCTATTCTGCTAGAGATTTTTATCATTCTTCCATTACTTTTAACTTCAAATTACAATTCTAATTCTACTTTTCAATTCTTATTCTACTTCCGCAAGACCTTTTCTATTAATTCTACTTTTTATTCTTCTTCTATTCATCTAATCAATTCTTAATTTCCGCAACAAGAGAAACGTTACTTTGCAAGGAATCCACGCCTAACGCCTACCACACATTGCTACACTAAATATTTATTGTGGTATAATAACAATGTCTATTGTGATTTCCTTCGCACTCATGGGTAACTAAACTTCTCTGTTGGGGTTATGGAAGCCATATGAGATACTATCTATTGCTATGAGTTTGTGAATTCGTGACACGTATATTGCTTATATCATTATTCTCTTCATCTTAATCTAAATTCTTTGTGGTTGCAAACGCATAGAATACGCCAGTATAGCATTAACTTGTTCGAAAGAAAGGTTATATTTATGAAAAAATGATAATGTCAAGGTAATAGGGTCCCATCCCCTATTAAAAAGTTAGTTCCGTAACTGGATTAACCTCTTGGAGAATTTGTACCGTTAGATACGCTTTAAGCTCGAAAGAGTTAAAGTGAAATAGTCCTTGTTCAGGTCGAAAGACGCTTGGATTACCATCGAATACAATTTTCTATAAGCACATGCATGTCTGAACTCCGCATAACTCATAGCCAATAGAGACGTACAACTCATAAGGTGGACATAACCCCAACTTCTCAATTCTCATCGTTTACATCTTACTAAACATTCTTTCTTTTTACTTTGCTATTTCCATTTTTTCTCTACTATTTGGTTACATTACTGGCACAACAAGACTCCCCCCTTTTTCGAGACTTTCACTAAAAGTCTAGTAATCTTTGCTTACTTGCTGACCAAGATTTCCCTGTGGGATCGATACCCAACCCAGTTGGGTTCTATATTTGACAAACGACCGCTTTACACTCCTACGAGAGCTGTAGATTGAGCGTTATCAAAATGTACGTCTTATAGGAATCAAAGGGAGATGACTCGACTAAAAGGTACGTCTTCTAGGGGTCAAGGAAATGACTCGACTAAAAGGTACGTCTTTTAGGTGTCAAAGAGAATGACTCGACTAAAAGGTACATCTTATAGGAATCAAAGGGAATGACTCAACTAAAAGGTACGTCTTATAGGAATCAAAGGGAATGACTCGACTAAAAGGTACGTCTTATAGGAATCAAAGGATATGACTCAACTAAAAGGTACGTCTTATAGGAATCAAAGGGAATGACTCGACTAAATGGTACGTCTTGTAGGAATCAGGGGAATGACTCGACTAAAAGGTACGTCTTCTAGGGTCAAAGGGGATGACTCGACTAAAAGGTACGTCTTATAGGAATCAAAGGGGATGACTCGACTTAAAGGTACGTCTTATAGGAATAAAACAGGATGACTCGACTAAAAGGTACGTCTTCTAGGAGTCAAGGTGAATGACTCGACTAAAAGGTACGTCTTCTAGGAATCAAGACATGAGTTAGGAAGTGCATTACTGAAGAAGCAAAATTCGAATTACCCAATATAGGAAGTGTGTTTCCTTACCAATGTTGTTTGAATTATCAAAACAATGAAGTGCATCTCCTTACCAAAGCTCCTTGAATTATCAAAACAAGGAAGTGCGTCTCCTAGAGGGTTTTATTATTAAGTGACAAAAAATGAAAATTTTGTTCCGAAAAGGATTTTTTACAATTAAATTCAAAGTTTCCACTTGGCATAATCCGGTGTGCCAAGTCACCTTTGGAAAATTCTTTTCGAAACAGTTTGACTCTTTAAAACTGGTTTGCGAACAGAGGTTTCGGCTAAGGAATCTGTTGACCGAGAGGAAGGTGTTAGGCACCCCTCGATCCCGTGGTTTGACCACGGTCGCTTGGCGGAGCGTATTGGCTAATTTTACATTATGAATATATAAACCACACAAAATCACACAAAACAATCAATCAAACAAACAAACAAAACAAATCCAAAATTATAATGTACAGTCCGATTATTACAATCCCGAAATAGAAAAAATGTGAAAATATAAACCTACTCTATTCTAAACTACACTCCATTGCCTTCTCCACCCGACGTTCCGGGCGTTGATCATGCATCGTCTTCAAGTACATGCTATTTCGAGGCATTCCTCGGATAAATCAATACAAATCTCTCGGGGCATTCCCCGGCCAAATAAATACAATAGATGTAAATGCATAAATCAAAACCATTCTGCAAACATTTCATCATTCAACAATCACAAATCCTAAACTTTGCCTAACCAACTTATGTTTGCCTATCCCACTCGAACTACCATGATACTATCAAGTTCGATATTAATAAATCAAACCCACAATAATCACTTTATCAACTTTAACTTTCGCCCCAAAACAACCAATTTTAATTCTCAAACGAGATATCATTTCGTCACATAATCCATAATCAAGGGAATCAAACAACTAATCAAAATAACCAACAATTCACATCATCACTGATCAACCAACACGATATTCAATTCAATGCACCAGATATCATCAACAATGAAATAAAAGATGTGAAAGAGTAGAATTGGACCTCATTTAAAGCTTTCGAATTCAATGTTATTTCAATAAAGATAATGCACACCCAAAAACTTTGAACCGAAACTCAACCACAACCAAACTCGACTCGGTATAGAGAACTAATAGCCGAACAACTTCAAAAGTAGTGGGAATAAAACTTCGATACGGAGTCCAAACCACCTAA
Source organism: Capsicum pubescens (assembly GCA_030864215.1). NCBI lineage: Eukaryota > Viridiplantae > Streptophyta > Magnoliopsida > Solanales > Solanaceae > Capsicum > Capsicum pubescens. The sequence goes on from CM061538.1 coordinate 277,082,742, forward strand.
AAACATAATATAGACCACGGATCGCAAAATAGACGAACCCAAAACTTGAACACAACCGCGATATAACCAATCAAAACAGAATACCATGAAGAAACAGAACTACTTTATCGTTTCTCTAGTTTTCCAGTGAATCTCAATGGAATCGGGAAAAATGGGTCAGGTTCAGTCGGAGGATTTTGGGATTTTTCTGACGGAGTTGCTGGCGGTTTGAGATTTGATCACTGGTTTAGTGGTTTTAGCAGGGTTGGTCACCGATTTTGGCTGTTTTTCAGAGCTCCGACGAGATCTGAGCACCGAAACAGACCTCTTCTCGCCGAGCTCTATCTCTCTTTCTCACCTCTCGATTTCACCTTGCTCCCCTAAACTCTCTTCTATCCTTTACTGGTGTATGATGAAGTGGGTGTGTTAGTGTGTGTATGTGAGAGAAAAAATAAAGAAAAAGATCCTCTTCTCGATATTTTTTCTTATTCTGTTTTTAGCCCCCCTTTTCCTCTATATCCGCTCCCCTATTCTGTATATGTGTATCTGTATATATGTGGTCAAAAGAAATAAAAAACATAAGGGTGGGGCTGAGTGGGGTAGGTAGGGTAAGGTATAGGATGAAGTTTGTTAGGATAAGATTAGGGGTTTATTGAATTTTTGTTATTTTGTATTTTTGTGGATGTATAATTACATGGGTGAGAGTGCGTGCTAATGTGAGCTAAAAATGAATAAAATTGGACTTGGGAGGGACAAAATTAGGTTTCTACAGCATGCCCCCATTGAATGTAAACATGAAGTATTTTCAGACAAAGAAGTAGACAACGAGACAATTTTTTCCCGACCATTATTCAGAGAAACAGAAAGAAGAAGAACAACTGAGTCCTGACTTAAGCCATCCTACCCAAGTTATAAGGGAATCAAGTGACATGTATCTTAAAAAACTGGATCGAGGTGGACTATACCGAGTTATAAAGTCGAGTGAGGTACCATCGAGTTTCCGGTTCGCGGCTCCGTCATTACATTAAAATGAAAATTAGAAGTTAAAACATAAATGAAATTACAAAATCCTATCTATACAGCTTCCATTGGACTCCTGAATTAAGTTTCATCACCTTATTCTTCAGGCGGGCTCCTGACTTGCAATTTCATCACTTGTTGCCTGATTATCAATCACTTCACCTTATTTCTTAAATTTCATTTATTCTCCCTATGCTTCGGGCGGGCTCCCGACTTGCCATTTCATCACCCTGTTCTTCAGGCGGGTTCCTGACTTGCAATTTCATCAACTTGTTGGTTGCCTTTCAATTTCTACATCCTATTCTCCAGGCGGGTTCCTGACTTGCTATTTCATCAACTTGTTGCTATGCTTTTCAATTTCTACACCCTGTTCTCCAGGCGGGTTCCTGACTTGCTATTTAATCAACTTGTTGCTATGCTTTCAATTTCTTCATCCTGTTCTGCAGGCGGGCTCCTGACTTGCTATTTTTCAATCTGTTTAACTTTTAATTTCTTCACCTTGTTGCTTGGTTTTCCATTTATTCGCCCCGTGCTTTGGGTAGACTCCTGAAATCAAATCAAAACTAGAAGAAAATTATCCCAAATAAAGATTATTATAAAGAGATTTCATATGCCAGGAAAGTGAAGTTCCAACACAAGAATTAAATTTTGCCCCAGTTTATCATCAAAGGACTTTTACGAAAGCCACATCATTATAGGAATCAAGGAGAATGACTCGACTATAAGGTATGTCTTACTAGGAATCAAGGGAATGACTTGACTAAAAGGTACGTATTATAGGAATCAAAGGGAATGACTTGACTAAAAGGTGTGTCTTCTAGGAATCAAAGGGATTAACTAGACTAAAAGGTACGTCTTATAGGAATCGAAGGGGATGACTCGACTAAAAGGTACGTCTTATAGGAATCAAACGGGATGACTTGAGTAAAAGGTACGTCTTATAGGAATCAAAGGGAGATGACTCGACTAAAAGGTATGTCTTCTAGGGGTCAAGGGAATGACTCGACTAAAAGGTACGTCTTCTAGGGGTCAAAGGGAATGAATCGACTAAAAGTACATCTTATAGGAATCAAAGGGAATGACTCAATTAAAGGGTACATCTTATAGGAATCAAAGGGAATGACTCGACTAAAAGGTACGTCTTATAGGAATAAAAAGAGATGACTCGATTAAAAGGTACGTCTTATAGGAATCAAAGGGAATGACTCAACTAAAAGGTACGTCTTCTAGGAATCAGGGGAATGACTCGACTAAAAGGTACGTCTTCTAGGGTCAAAGGGGTTAATTCAACTAAAAGGTACGTCTTATAGGAATCAAAAGGGGATGACTCGACTTAAAGGTACGTCTTATAGGAATAAAAGGGGATGACTCGACTAAAAGGTATGTCTTCTAGGAGTCAAGGTGAATGACTCGACTAAAAGGTACGTCTTCTAGGAATCAAGACTCAAGTTAGGAAGTGCATTACCTAAGAAGCAAAATTCGAATTACCCAATCAAGGAAGTGTGTTTCCTTACCAATGTTGTTTGAATTATCAAAACAATGAAGTGCGTCTCCTTACCAAAGCTGCTTGAATTACCAAAACAAGGAAGCGCGTCTCCTAGATGGTTTTATTATTAAGTGACAAAAAATGAAAATTTTGTTCCGAAAAGGATTTTTTACAATTAAATTTAGAGTCCCCACTTGGCATAATACGGTGTGCCAAGTCACCTTTGGAAAATTGTTTTCGAAATGGTTTGACTCTTTAAAACTTGTTTGCGAACAGAGATTTCAGTTAAGGAATTCTGTTGACCGAGGGGAAGGTGTTAGGCACCCCTCGATCCCGTGGTTTGACCACGGTCGCTTGGCGGAGCGTATCGGCTAATTTGACATTATGAATATATAAACCACACAAAATCACACAAAACAATCAAACAAACAAACAAACAAAACAAATCCAAAATTATAATGTCCAGTCCGATTATTACAATCCCGAAATAGAAAAAATGTGAAAATGTAAACCTACTCTATTCTAAACTACACTCCATTGCTTTCTCCACCCGACATTCCATGCCTTGATCGTGCGTCATCTTCGAGTACATGGTATTTCGGGGCATTCCCTGGATAAATCAATACAAATCTCTCAGGGATTTCCCCGACCAAATAAATACAATAGATGTCAATGCATAAATTAAAACCATTCTACAAACATTTCATCATTCAACAATCACAAATCCTAAACTTTGCCTACCCAACTTATGTTTGCCTATCCCACTCGAACTACCATGATACTATCAAGTTCGATATTAATAAATCAAACCCACAATAATCACTTTATAAACTTTAACTTTCTCCCCAAAACAACCAATTTTAATTCTCAAACGAGATATCATTTCATCACATATTCCATAATCAAGGGAATCGAACTACTAATCAAAATAACCAACAATTCACATCATCACTGATCAACAAACACGATATTCAATTCAATGCACCAGATATCATCAACAATGAAATAAAAGAGGTAAAAGAGTAGAATTGGACCTCATTTGAAGCTTTTGAATTCAATGTTATTTCAATAAAGAAAATTCGCACCCGTAAACTTTGAACTGAACCTCAACCACAACCAAACTCAACTCGGTATAGAGAACTAATAGCCGGACAACTTCAAAAGCAGTGGTAATAAAACTTCGATACGGAGTCCAAACCACCCAAAAACTCAATATAGACCACGAATCGCGGAATAGATGAACCCAAAAATTGAACACAACCGCGAGCTAACCAATCAGAACAGAATACCATGAAGAAAAAGAACTGCTTTATCGTTTCTCTCATTTTCCAGTGAATCTCAATGGAATCGGGCAAAACGGGTCAGGTTCAGCCGGCGGTTTTTGGGATTTTTCTGATGGAGTTGCTGGCGGTTTGAGATTTGATCACAGGTTTAGTGGTTTCAGCAAGGTTGGTCGCCGATTTTGGCTGTTTTCCAGAGCTCCGACGAGATCTGAGCGCCGGAACAGATCTCTTCTCGCCGAGCTCTATCTCTCTTTCTCACCTCTCGATTTCACCTTGCTCCCCTAAACTCTCTTCTATCCTTTACTGGTGTATGATGAAGTGGGTGTGTTAGTGTATGTATGTGACAGAAAAAATAAAGAATAAGATCCTCTTCTCAATATATTTTTTTCTTCTGTTTTTTAGCCCCCTTTTTCTCTATTTCCGATCCACCATTCTGTATGTGTGTATCTGTATATATGTGGTCAAAAGGAATAAAAAACGTGAGGGTGGGGGTGAGTGGGGTAGTGTATAGGATGAAGTTTGTTAGGATAAGATTAGGGATTTATTGAATTTTTATTATTTCGTATTTTTATGGATGTATAATTACATGGGTGAGAGTGCGTGGTAATGTGAGCTAAAAATGAATAAAATTGGCCTTGAGAGGGAAAAAATTAGGTGTCTATAGCATTCCCCCTTTGAATGTAAACATGAAGTGTTTTCAGACAAAGAAGTAGACAACGAGACAAAATTTTGTCCCGACCATTATTCAGAGAAACAGAAAGAAGAAGAACAATCGAGTCCTGACTTAAGCCATCCTACCCAAGTTATGATAGAATCAAGTGACATGTATCTTAAAAAATTGGAAAAAGGTGGACTATACCGAGTTAGAAAGTCGAGTGAGGTTCCATCGAGGTTCCGGTCCGCGGCTCTGTCATTACATTAAAATGAAAATTAGAAGTTAAAACATAAATGAAATTACAAAATCCTATCTATACAACTTCCGTTGGACTCCTGAATTAAGTTTCATCACCCTATTCTTCAGGCGGGCTCCTGACTTGCAATTTTATCACTTGTTGCCTGATTATCAATTGCTTCACCTTATTTCTTAACTTTCATTTATTCGCCCTATGCATTGGGCGGGATCCTGACTTGCCATTTCATCACCCTGTTATTCAGGTGGGATCCTGACTTGCAATTTCATCAACTTGTTGCTTGCCTTTCAATTTCTACACACTATTCTCCAGGCGGGTTCCTGACTTGCTATTTCATCAACTTGTTGCTATGCTTTTCAATTTCTACACCCTGTTCTCCAGGCGGGTTCCTGACTTGCTATTTAATCAACTTGTTGCTATGCTTTCAATTTCTTCACCCCGTTCTGCAGGCGGGCTCCTGACTTGCTATTTTTCAATCTTTTTAACTTTTAATTTCTTTACCTTGTTGCTTGGTTTTCCATTTATTCGCCCCGTGCTTTGGGTAGGCTCCTAAAATCAAATCAAAACTGGAAGAAAATTATCCCAAACAAAGATTATTATGAAGAGATTTCATATGCCAGGAAAGTAAAACTCCAACACAATAATTAAATTTTTCCCCAGTTTATCATCAAAGGACTTTTGCGAAAGCCACATCATTATAGGAATCAAGGAGAATGACTCGACTATAAGGTACGTCTTACTAGGAATCAAGGGAATGACTCGACTAAAAGGTACGTCTTATAGGAATCAAAGGGAATGACTCGACTAAAAGGTGCGTCTTCTAGGAATCAAAGGGAATGACTCGACTAAAAGGTACGTCTTATAGGAATCAAAGGGGATGACTCGACGAAAAAGTACGTCTTATAAGAATCAAAGGGGATGACTTGAGTAAAAGGTACGTTTTATAGGAATCAAAGGGAGATGACTCGACTAAAAGGTACATCTTCTAGGGGTCAAGGGAATGACTTGACTAAAAGGTATGTCTTCTAGGGGTCAAAGGAAATGACTCGACTAAAAGGTACATCTTATAGGAATCAAAGGTAATGACTCGACTAAAAGGTACGTCTTATAGGAATCAAAGGGAATGACTCGACTAAAAGGTACGTCTTATAGGAATCAAGGAGAATGACTCGACTATAAGGTACGTATTACTAGGAATCAAGGGAATGACTCAACTAAAAGGTAATGACTCAACTAAAAGATACATCTTATAGGAAACAAAGGGAATGACTCAACTAAAAAGTGCGTCTTCTAGGAATCAAAGGGAATGACTTGACTAAAAGGTACGTCTTATAGGAATCAAAGGGGATGACTCGACTTAAAGGTACGTCTTATAGGAATAAAATGGAATGACTCAACTAAAAGGTACATCTTCTAGGAGTCAAGGTGAATGACTCGACTAAAAGGTACGTCTTCTAGGAATCAAGACTTAAGTTAGGAAGTGCATTACCTAAGAAGCAAAATTCAAATTATCCAATCAAGGAAGTGTGTTTACTTACTAAAAGGTACATCTTATAGGAATCAAAGGTAATGACTCGACTAAAAGGTACGTCTTATAGGAATCAAAGGGAATGACTCGACTAAAAGGTACGTCTTATAGGAATCAAGGAGAATGACTCGAATATAAGGTACGTATTACTAGGAATCAAGGGAATGACTCAACTAAAAGGTAATGACTCAACTAAAAGATACATCTTATAGGAAACAAAGGGAATGACTCAACTAAAAAGTGCGTCTTCTAGGAATCAAAGGGAATGACTTGACTAAAAGGTACGTCTTATAGGAATCAAAGGGGATGACTCGACTTAAAGGTACGTCTTATAGGAATAAAAGGGGATGACTTGACTAAAAGGTACATCTTCTAGGAGTCAAGGTGAATGACTCGACTAAAAGGTACGTCTTCTAGGAATCAAGACTTAAGTTAGGAAGTGCATTACCTAAGAAGCAAAATTCAAATTATCCAATCAAGGAAGTGTGTTTACTTACCAATGTTTTTTGAATTATCAAAACAATGAAGTGCGTCTCCTTACCAAAGATGCTTAAATTATCGAAACAAGGAAGTGCGTCTCCTAGAGATCTTGAATTATGAGTTTTACCATGGTTTTGGTTACCAAACCTATGCAGCAACCTTGCCTCTTGCATTTGTTGAGGTGAGAAATTATGGCCTTTGATGTTTAGGCTCTGAAATCCTTGATATGAATGCAACATGTATTCCTATTACATACAAAGAAAACTTGTGAGTTTAAAAACATGGTGGCTAGTTTCTGGCTTTGGATTTTGAGGCAATTGCTCCTGCCCCTGTCACATTTAGCTTTGCTTCCAACCATTAGCATATGTCATTGACTTGCTATATCATTGAACCAAACTCAGATTATTAAGAGTGACTCTGAAACAAATACAGTATTTCTGCTTTGTCGTGTTTCTCAAATAAACCCTTTGAACCTTGGTATTTCCATGAGTTTCGCGACTTTTCTGGTGACAAAACTTTCTACATTTCCTTTTTGGGATCACAATCATGTCTCTTTCATGTGCTAGCTTTTGTCTTGCTTTGTGTAATTAAAAAAAGCTGGTAGCCAGTTTTAAAATCTTTTCTCACTTGTTTTGACACGGACTTGACTCAAAAACAAGAAACGAAAAAAAAGAATGATAATTTTTGTTTTAATAACTGACTCAAGAAAGATAAAATTAAAATAAAGAGAAGAAAGAAAAGACAATGAATGTCCCATTTTAAAACAAAGAAACGAAAAATTCATCTAAAAATGACAGTCAACACTAATGATTATGCCATGCATTTTGGATTAAGCAGCTTGATCATTTCATCCAAACTTTCTACTCATTGTTGTTGAGTTAATGGCCTTGAAACTAAGTTGGTTTCTTAGGTCAATTGCATTTAAGACCCCATTTGTCTAGTGTCACCTTGAAGGGTTTTCGCCAACAAGCTTCTTTCATTTTCTCTCGGCTCACTATCACCTTATGGTGCCCGTAAGGGTTTTCACCAATAAGACTCTCTCATTTTTATTTCTCTCAACTTACCATCGCCTTATGGTGCCCGTAAGGGTTTTCACCAATAAGACTCTCTCAGTTTTATTTTTCTCTTGATTCCCTATGCTGAGGAAGATAAATAGTTCCCAAATGCATCATCATATCCCTTGCATGCTCAGCCTTAACATCCTCACAGATTGATCTGAAGGTATTTCTTTGGTTGTAACTTGGCTTTTGGATAAGGTTAGAAAGAAAGAATGGCATGGGGCCCAAACGACACTTGAAGTGGGGTAGGACTTACAACTTTTGGAATCGACTCAAACAATGAGGATTAACTCATGCCCCAGTTTCTTTTGATTGGGTGACTCTAAATTGTTTATTTGGTTGAACCGAGCCCTGAGTAGCACAACCTACGTATCTCACCCTCGAGAGAGGAGAATCAGGTCATGCATAGTTCTGGCAGCTTGTTTTTTGCTTGATTCTGATTCTTTTTCTTTTCTTTTATTGACTCTTTTCTTTTGGGGATTTTTCCGACTCTATTTTTCTTGACACTCTTTTTTTCTCTCTTCTCTTTCTTTTTTTTTTGAACTTTTCTAACTATTGTTTTGCTCGACACTTTTCTTTCGAGCTTTGCTGACTATATTGATTCCAAAAGAGGTGTATGAAAGAAAATAAGACTAAAGCTCAAATGGGGTAAACAAAGGATGACACGATGTTTGGATAGCAGAATGAAATGCCTTCATCATATCAATCTTTGAAAATGCAAGTACATATCATGCAATATGAAAGTGAAAGATGAAGATCTTTTGACATCTTTTACAGTATTAATTTTGACTGAGTTTGTGCATCACTATTTCTTCTGCGTTTATATGGCATACAACTCCACTTTTGTTGCACATTCCTCACATTGAATGACTCATGATTTTGTGGAGCTAATTTTCTTTCTGTTCACGCGGCCACTATTTGATCTAATTGAGACATGTCTTTCAATTGATGATGAAGTTATTCTTGTGATTCTCAAAATAAGTGCCTTAATTTTCAGGAAAGGCTTCAACTTGTCACCAAATGCCCCAACACTCTATCTATTTTCTCAGATACTTTATTTTCCTAATTTTAACTCTCTGATCCAATGCTTCCTGATTAAGTGGATTTTAAGATCTGGCTAAAAATTTCGCTAGCATATCATATCACTAGAATCAACATAAAATGTACTATGTAAAGAAAACAAACAAACAACACTTTTAAATCACAAAGGAAAAGGGAACACTCCATTTAATTAAAATGAAAGATAGAAGGGTTTGAACATAACGACAAAGGGACAAAACAAAATAGATCCCAAACTATAACCTTGAAATAATTCAAAAAATAGAAAAAAAGATAAAACAAACTACCAGACCTCTTCCTAGTAAGGAGAGAGGTGACTTCTCAATTGCTCAGCCTGACATCTTAGCAACTGATTTACATATCAACATGACTAGAGATTTCCTCACTATCAATGTTCTGCACCATAATTGATTTATCTTGAATCATCTTTTCAATTTCTCTTTTCAAAGCACGACAATCTTCAATACTGTGACCTTGAACATCAGAATGATATGCACATCGTACATTAGGATCAAAACTTCTTGAATGTGGGTCAGGAGTATACCCAAGAAGAGGAGTGATCATGCCCTGCTGTACCAATCTCTGGAATAAACTGGCATAGGATTCCCCAATAGGAGTGAAATTCTCTTTTTCCTTCCTCCTCTTTACAAACTCTGGCCTCGGATGAAACTTGTATTTAGAGGTTCCTTGGTAAATTTGTGGGGGTCGAGGATGATGTTGAGGAACAGGTTCATGCCATTGTGGATAAGAAGATGGATGAGCATACAATTGTGCATTGTTCAAAGGATATTGAGGAAGTGGAATGGGATTTCTTGGATTTTGGGGAAAGAAACCTTGTTGCAAGTGGTTATGTGGATCTAATATGTAAGCTCGGGATTGACGCTGACTGTATTGGTGGGTTGGACCTCTCAAACTCTTCTTTGGATCTGGCATGACAATAGGTGCATTTTCCTTCTTCTTTCCTTCAGTTTCCCTTGGTTGATTGCAATGTCGTCCCAAATATTTCAAAAAAATCCTTCTGTCCATCAGGCTCCCCAAATTTTAATGTCTCAAAGCTGGGAGGAATGTTAATACTTGAAGACATGCCCCAGTTTTTATATGAAACATCTTTATAGCCCATAAATCCAGGGGAATTTTCCATAGTATTTTCTACACACACTCTTAACTTTCCCAACCACTTTCTCTAGCTTTTCTAGCATGCTAGGCTTCTTAGTAAGAAATTTTGGCGGTCCACTTAATTTAACGGTAGGCTTAAGAGTATGATCATCAAGAGTATTGAACGTGGATTAACTAGTGGGCTGGGGAAGCACAATCATTGGATTGGTAGCCTAAGTGGAAGACTTAGTAGAAGGTTGAGCAACAAAAGCACAGACGATATATGGTGCTGTGAATGTGGTAGACTTATACTGGGGAGCTAAAGAAAGAGTAGTGGAAGTATTGAGGTTCATTTGACATGGAATGGATTCTGAGGCATGCTGTGGTGCATCAACAACAGTAGGAAACTGAACTTCCGATTTTGGTGGAAGACTCAAGGTATTTGCAGGGTCAAAAGTGGGGAACGGAGGTGGAGGCATCCCACTGGCCCAAGATCGGTACATTTCCATCATTTGATGTCTTAGTCTCAAATTCTCTTCCTTTAAACTCTCAATTTCCTCACTCTTTGTTTCATCCATGGTGCCACTCTCTATATCCTTGTTGGACACAACTAAACCTTCCTTGGATTTGGTGTGATATGGAGGACCAGCCAGGAAGCCACAAACCAACCACTTTAAACTAACTGAACAAGAGGCAACAAATATGTTAGAGTTCAACATTTTTCAATATCTCTTTTTTTTTAAATATCACCGAACCCAAGAAGGGCGCCTACGTATCTCACCCCCGAAAGGGGAGAATCAGGTGCAAAATGGCCAAATAAACTCTTTTTTTTTCTTTTTGTTCTTGAAATTTTAAGAAGAAAAGAAAAATGAAAAATTGTCAAAAGAATAGACGAAAATCTTTTTGAAATTTTCAGCTTTAATAACCTATACAAAATGAAACCTATGATTATCAAAGAAACTCTTTTTTGGGTTTTTAATTATGCATTTCATACGAAAATGAGACTTGAAGCTATTAACAAAAAATCTTTTTTTGTGATTTTCTTTTAAAGATGTATAGGAAACACCTACTTTAAAGGAAAAGTGAAGAATTTTTTTTTTTTGAATTTTTCAAATAAGATCCCCGAACCTATAATAGGCTGCCTACGTATCTCACTCACGAGAAAGGAGAATCAGGGGTGCGTAGTTCGTTCAAGTTGGATAATTAAGGATTAAAATAGACTGACTTTAACTTAAAAGACACGACCAAAGACAGACGAATAAAATCTTTTTGGGGTTTTCAATTTGAGACTTCACATAAAACTGACACCAACAACTACGAAAGAATTTTTTTTTTAGCATTTTTGTTATAAGAAATATACAAAACTTCTACCAACTTTTTTTATTTTTCTTTTATAAAAGTTCCTGTAAAAAATATTTTTGGAATTTTTGAATTATGAATGCATGGTAAAGGAGTAAAGGAAGATCTTTTTGATGTCTTTAAGAAAAAGAGTGCGAAAGGTAAAAAATCTTTTTGAATTTTTGAATTGTGAAAAACAAGAGTCATAAAGAACTCTAAAAATAAACTACGAAACTCTTTTTTTTTATTCACCTTTTTTCTTTATTTCAACACTTTCTTGTCTACATACTTTACTTCTAACACATGTTTTCCCCAAATCGGTCCGTCAAATGACCACATTACCCTCAGAGATGCAACATTTAGCACATAGGGATGCTTTAGAGGTGAGTTTCCTACAAAGGTCCATATGGGTCCCTCTAGGTCTCAATATGATGCACATAAGAATGGCCTAAAGGCTGACCTACGTTGTGGTTTATTAACAAGGCCGTTCGGGGGAGCATATGATCGATAGTGGCTGCTTTGCTTTCCACCTACTCCATACATCCAACGGCTCCCCCCCTAAAATAAAGGTGACTCAACTAGAGTTCGTGCGCACGACGTGCGCTCCGAGACTTGTTGCGGAAAGAATGACTCGGGTTATGCACATGATGCCAGCTATAAAAGCGGTAACACATAGGATAAATACTGTAAACAAAGAGCACGAAAATGCACAAAAGTGAAAACACAAACAAAAATCACAAACAATGCTTATACACTCGTAATGCCAAACAAAGTCGATACGACTTCAAAAAAAGCTCGGATTCTGAAATAGTCCCCAGCAGAGTCGCCAGAGCTGTCACACCCCCTTTTTTAACTCCCAAAAAGAGATTGGTTTTAAGTTTGAAAGGGTTTTGTTATTAAGGTGACAAAAGATTGAAGGTTATTTCGAAAAAGGATTATTTACATTTTTATTCATAGTCACCACTTGGCATAATCCGGTGTGCCAAGTCACCTTTGAAAGATCCTTTTCAAAATGATTTGACTCTTTAAACTGATTTGCGAACAGAGATTCCGACTAAGGAATTTTATTGACCGCGGGGAAGGTGTTAGGCACCCTTCGGTCCCATGGTTTGACCACGGTCGCTTGGTGGAGGGTATCGGTTAATTTAGCACTACGATGTACAAACCACACAAAAATATGTAAAACAATCAAACAAACAAACAAAACAAAAGAGATCCAAAATATAGTGTCCAGTCCGAGTTATACAGTCCCGAAATAAAAAAAATATGGAAATGTAAATCCTATTCTAAACTAATCCTAAACTAAGCTCCAATGCCTCACCCGATACCTCGGGCCTTCCTCGCGAACGTCCTCCAAGTACAAGATACTTTGGGGCATTCCCCGGATAAATAAATACAAATCCCTAGAGGCATCCCCCGGCCAAATGAATATATTTTTAGTGCGGAAAAATAAAACTATTCAACAAAATTTCAAACATTCCACAGAATTTCCAACATTCAACCGAAGCCACAAATTCTAAACCTTGCCTACCTAAACTATGTTTGCCTAAACCAATCGACATATCAAGATACTACCAAGTTTGATTAACGTTCATTTCAAGTCAAAACAACCAATGAATCAAACTAACCAAAATTCCCTAATTATGTCAAGTTTTCAATTCTCACCCCCCTAAATTAATTCACGATTCAAAACAACTAAATATTCACCACCAACACAGATCAAGCAAGACATTACACACAATTTGATTCATCCGAATATAATGAATAATGAACTAACAGAAAGAGGGAATAGGATTGGACCTCAATTCGAAGATTTCAAAATTCAATAATACTTTAATGAAAGGATAGAATTTGCGCCCAAAAACCTCGAACCGAACCTCAACAGTGACGAACTCCAACTTCGATATTGAGGAATTTGAAACCAAAAACTGGGTGAGACGCGCAAAATACTAAACCCCAAAACAGGAAAAAAAATGATGAATCCCCCGAAGCCTGATTCTGGCGACGGAACACAAAGTCAGACGAACCCAGAAACCCCAATACACAACAGAACCAAAGAACAGTGTAGCCTGAGCTTCGGTAAGCTCAAACAGCGGCAAAACGATGATAAAAAGAGGATTCCGGTGAGTTTCAACGTATTCAAACCGTATTTACTTGAAAATCAAAAGAAACGATAAGATTTTTGGTGATTTCAAATTGGTCGGTCAATTCGACAAATGATGATCGACTACCGGCAAAGATCTCGTCGAACTTGGCCAGTATAGAACCTGAGATGGGGCTTCCGGCGAGCGAACAGTCGCCGAAACAGTGTTCTCCGGCCTATTCTCCTTTTCCCTCTCCCTCGTTCAGCTGCTCTCTCCCATCCCTTTCCCTCGCAACTCTCTCTCTGTGTGTGTGTTTACCTATTCAGTGAGGTAAAACAGTGAGTGTCGCGTGTGTGTTTTCTGAGAATGTGTTTGCGTGCTACTGGTGTATGATGAAGTGGGTGTGTTAGTATGTGTATGTGAGAGAAAAATGGAGAAGAATATCCTCTTCTCAATATTTTTTTTTCTTCTATTTTTTAGCCCCCTTTTTTCTCTATATCCGCTCCCCCATTCTGTATGTGTGTATCTGTATATATGTGGTCAAAAGGAATAAAAAATGTGAGGGTGGGGGTGAGTGGGGTAGGTAGGGTAGGGTATAGGATGAAGTTTGTTAGGATAAGATTAACGATTTGTTGAATTTTTGTTATTTTATATTTTTGTGGAGGTATAATTACATGGGTGAGAGTGTGTGGTAATGTGAGCTAAAAATAAATAAAATTGGACTTGGGAGGGAAAAAATTAGGTGTCTACACCCGAGAGAAAAGTTATAGCCATTTTAGTGCGAGGCAGTAAGCTGCTGCGATGATAGCGCGTCGCGCTAAAGGGCAAAATCGGGATGCGGGTTATGAATTTCTGCTTTAAATTAATGAGGGGCAATGGAGTCTTTTAATTCCCACCTCAATCCAGGTCATAAAAATACGATCTAAGGCTTCAATTGGGGCATTATTTGCTCCCATTCTTCAATTTTTCCCTCAAGAACAACCCTAATTAATTCCCTCAAGAATCATCAATTCCATCTTCTTCTCTTCAACAAAAAAGATCAAGAATTTATGGTTTCTAATCCAAGAACTTCAAGAATGATATCAAGATCATCTCCAAAGGATTCAAAGTTCAAGCTTTTACATTCAATTCATCAAATCCAAACTATTAAGGTATGTGGGGTTATGAACAAGGACAATCCTTTCGTCCTTGTGCCCAAAACTTGATTTTATTGCGAAAGTTATTTGATTTTATATGTTTTCCTATGAATTTGAAGTTTGGGTTTACACCCCATATTGCTATTCATGAGATTATGAGATTTTCAATGATTTATAAATTGAATTACATGAGTATGTTTATGTTTTTATGCACATTGCTGAAATTTCTAAATTTTAAGATGATTTATGAATGTTTATGTTATCAAGCATGAATTTTGAGATGCTTTATCATGAGTTTAATACATGGGTCATTAAACCCTATTTAAAGATTGTTATTCAAAGAATTGTTGTGCTATAAGCACTCTATGACTAGATTATTTTGAGATTTTAGATAAAGATTTGACCTTTTGATCTCAGAATAGATATGAAATCCATATTTCAGATTTAGACGTACAAATTTAGCTCTACAGATTTACGGCTGGTTTTATTATAAACCATTAGATAACTTTAAAGTGAATTTTCTTGATATTTTGAGCATAAGATTGGGAGTAGTATTTAGCACCGAGCCGGAAGTGTGGGATTAGCGTGCCCTATCTTCCACAGAACTACGTACCACCGTAGGTACAGAGTTAGATTATTTTCACTTCTACGTGGATGACTGAGATTGTGATCACTGAGATGAGATTGTTTATTCCGATGGCAAAGGTAGAACATCCCTAACCTTATGGGGGCTAGTCGTGGGAAACCATGGATGCTCACATGGTGTACACGTCGGTTAGAAGAACCTCCCAAAAGATGTCTCCTACTCTTAAAACAACTTATTGATTTAAAGCCTTAAGATAAAGTATTTTCTCTACAACTTTAAAGTTCTTGAATTTAAAATACAACTTTTAGAAAAGAATAACAGAAAATCTTTCAGAAAACTAAGTGTAAAGGCTCAAAACTTTATTTCAGATTATGCTTTACAGAAAGATTTTAGTTACAGGATTTCAGCTTTCAGATTTCAGATTTTAGAGTGAGTCCTTTCTACACTTAGACAATATGATTTAAAGAGAGGATATAAGTACAACTTTTAGAACTAAATGTTATGACTCACTAGAATTATAAAGTATGATTTGTTTCTTATTATTTCAGATTTCATTATTTCTGATAATCCAGCTTATGTGAGTCATATACATTTAGCATGCACGATTTTTTTATATAAATGGTGATGATACTATTTTACTTATGCATTTCACCCTCATACACTCAGTACATGCTCAAAGTACTGATCCACATATATGTCTAGTGCTATATTGTCTCATAATTTAAGTACACGTTTTAGTATGCACATTCAAACTCAGACAGTTTCAGATTCCAGCCAGCGAGATGATGAGTCCTTATATTTCGGGGACTTCAGTTAGATTTATTTATGTTCTTTACTTTCTTAATCATATGTATTGATTAGTGATAGTTGGGGTCGCGTCCTAGCTATTTATAGTCAGTATAGTAGAGGCTTCACAGATGTCAGTTGGAGTAAATCATGTAATTTCAGTCCCTCTTTTTAGACTATGTCAGAATGTAAAATGGTATCCGTTTTGTATTTTTCACAAATTTCATAATTATTATGTTTCCGCACAGTGAACTCGGTTATTTATTTCATATTTGATCAGTTGCTTGTTAGAATTCCAGTTCATGGGTTAACTTGGGATCACTTATGGTCCTAAGCACCGTGTGACGTCTCGCGATAGATTTTCGGGGTATTACATTTAGGGAGGAGAACAGAGTAGCAGACAACATGGCTAAGGAAGGATGCAACTGGATGTCCTATGGAGTGAAAAATATTTTGCAAGTTCCACCACTGTATGTTTAACAAGCAGTAAATGCAGATAGAAAAGGAACTACTTTTGCTAGGAAAATGAACAAATATGCCAGAACTGCTAATCCCACCCGCCCATGTTTTGGATGGAGCTCCAACTCCAACAATGAACACTATTTGCTAGCTAAGCTAATATAAATACTGATTACCAAAAAAAAAACACATATTTTTGGTAAGAAAATAAACTGTAGTTTATTTTACTTTTAAATTCTTTGATATTTTATTATTATCAATACTTTTTGTATTACTAGTTTGGGGTACGCGCCTTGCGCGTGTACCTCGCTTTGATGTGTTCAATTTTATAAAATCACTTTGATATTATACTTTCTCGAAATGACATATGAAGCAATTCATATGTTGTTAGAAAGTGTTAGATCGAGGACCACGAATTAATATTAAAATATAATATAAAATAATATGTTATGGAGAGAATTTACTTAAAGTATTCTTATTAGACACTTTGAATTTAAAAAAAAAATTATTTTCTTATTTATCTTCACATGTCTCTTAAATGTTTAAGATAAAACACATTAAAAATTAGCAATATGAACACTTTATTATGTGTTCAGGTGCTCGATTGAAGCAAATCATGATTCAAATGTTTAAATAAAATTTATCGACAAATAATTTAAAGTGTTGCCAACCTATTTCGTCAATATATTATATTATTGTATCTCCTTTAGTATCTCTATATGCTATCTCAATCATATCTATCAATTTATTTAATTCAACTTAAGGTTCATAGTTTTATTGCAACATGATCAAGAGAAGAGAGAGGCATTAGTACTCGAGAAAAATAACAACATAAAACTTAACTTTAGGATGAACATCACTATAAGTAATTGTGCAAGATGCGGTCATTGTCGCCACTAAGAAGTAACAAATAGGGGCAATATTAGAAATACTCTCTCCGTTTTCAAATTTCAAAATTCAAATAAATTTATTTTGACCGTAATTTATCATATATCTTTTAAATATTTTGAATTGTCAATAATTGAAATATCTCAATCAATGTAAGGAATAAGCCAATAAATCTACTTTTCTATCTACAATTAAAAGACACAACTATGCCTATCCAAACTAATAACGACAGGCTATATGTTATATTGTTTATCCCATTCAATTTCATATGGGAAAAACTATGAACGTGCCAATGACGTTTTCTTCCAGCTATTACTTAGAGAACATCAAATTGATTTAAAATGTTGCTACTCACAAAAATTTAGGAAGAAATATTTCAATCATTCACTTACCACAATTTACAACACTAAGTGATCCGAAATCTTTATAATAGTGAGTAGAGCAAATGAAAAGAAATTGAAACCATTATAATTAGAGGTCCGTTGTCAAGAAGGTGTGAAGCCCTAATAATATCGTTGACACAATATGAAACTGGTCATCTTCGAAGCTGCTATCGTTGACCGTCGGAGTTGCCATCGTTGATGGATATTGTGTTTGTATAAAAATCCAAACAACAATTAGAATGAAGGAGTCAAGCTGCATATGCTTGAACAATCAGAAAGCTTTATATCCTCTTCTTTTCGTTGCTGGCGTTTTTCGTCTTCTTCTCCAAGAAAAATTAGTGTTGCAAGGGTCGTGTACACATACCTTCAAATTCTTTGTTAATCAGCACAAAACTTCAATCACACACTACACATAAATTCATAAATCCTTTTTCACCTGCTCAAGAATATTAAAAAATCAATAATGAATCATATATACGTGTTCATATATTATTTAAAGAAGATAAGAGTTTCTAGTAACTTTATAAAACCAACAAACATGAATTATTGATGAGGAAAATTAATTAGGAACGGAGCAAAGCGAAACAAAAAAGAGAAGATATTTTTGTGATGTATCTTCTACTAAAAAAAATAATAATAAAGACTTCTAAAAATTTCATGGATTACAAATCTTATAAGGAGTACTATTTGATCATACGATGAAAAAGAGTATTTACCATAAATGTAAAAATTTAACTATAATTGAATTTGCTACTACGATGAAGGAACCTATTTTTTTTTTTGGACAAATTGGAGAGTTTGGGGGGGGGGGGGTTACCATAAGTTTAGGAATTTAACTATAACAAGAAAACCATTTTCATTTAATTTTGAACACATTTATTATAATTAATATTTAATATTTTAGTAATTTAAGTAAAAAAGCTGAAAAGACGATTTTATCTAAAGCAGAGACTTTTTAACGAGGAAAAAAATTTTTAATCACTTTTCTAAGGATTTTCAACTTTTAATATATTATAGAAATAGATATAGATATAGATATAGATTAGAGATATGGATTATAAATTATAAATTATAGATTATGGATAAATAATGTTGCAAATACAAATAACTAAAATTGTAAGGATATTTATTTACTAATTACTACTTCTAGAACTCACGTGGAATATTAAGAATTTCCCAATTCTTGTCGAACAATTATTTCCAATTTTTAGTTACTTCCTGCCCTTTAACTAACTTCCCAATTCTTGTTGAACAATTATTTCCATTTATTAGTTACTTCCCGCCGTTTAACTAACTACTAAAACCCTACTTATATATAAGCAGCATTCAACCCTCAACAAGTTAACATATACACAGACAATATTTTCTTTTTTTCGATAAAAAACTAAACGTATGAAGATGAGTGAAATAAGCAGCAATTCAAGAAAGCCAGTTATGGCATTGGGAATGAGGTTTCATCCTGCGGATGAAGAGCTTATTCGTTATCTACTCAAATTCGTTTCATGCAAGAGTTATTCGTGTGATAATATTCGACTTGAGGATCTTTATGGGAATAAGAAGCCATGGGAGATATTCGAAAGCAATTCGCTAGGGGAAGAAGATGCTAAAAACGTTAGATACTTCTTTACTAAGTTGAAGAAGAAGAAATCGGATGGTACAAGGTTTATCCGGACGGTGATTGGAGGAGGATTCTGGAAGGGGCTCGACTGTGAAAAATCAGTCTATGATGGACCAAAGTTAGTTGGATCGAAGAAAAATTATAGATATCAATACAAAGGTTATCAAACTGATGATGTTGTTTGGACTATGAGAGAATATAGTCTTGATGACAAGATTCTAAAGGCGTTAAGGCGACGGGGTTTAATTCATTATGAGGACGTTGTTTTGTGTTGCGTTAAGCGTAAGATTAATGTGCATGCTCGCGATCATAAGGAATTAGGTGATTATACGCCTATGGAAATTACCAGTGGAGACGAGTTTGTTGCTTCCATGGATGCGACACTTCCAACAACTCAACAACACGATTCGCCTCTTTTAAATCGATTCACATTATATGAACACAGTAATATTGAAGAGTTGCAGCAAGATCAAAATAGTGTGCAATTGATCAATCAGGTGCAGAATATTGAAGACATGACACCTTTTGCTCAAAATCATAATGGCTATGTTGCAAGTTATATCGAGCAAGGGACAGCGAATTTCCAGGATTCATGTCCAGTTTATCCATTCACATCATCCGAACAGAATAATGCGTTTCAAGAGTTGCAACAAGATCAAAATAGTGAACAATTGATCAAGCAAGTGCAGACCGTTGATGAGATGGTACCTTCAGCTTTCCACGATTCCTATCCGGTTTATCCATTCACATCATCTGAACATTATGCGTTTCATGAGTTGCAACAAAACCAAAACAGTGAAGAAGTAAACGTTGTCCAAGAGAACAATATTGAAGAGACAGCGCCTTTTTCTCAGTATCATAATGATGATGTTACAAGTTATTCGGAGGAAGGGACAACAAATATTCAAGATTGTAATGTTGATTGTTATACAGGGGCTGATTTTTCATCAACATTGGCTGATCTGCTGAACGATATTGGAACACAGCCCCAGTTGCCTATCTGCATTGATGAATATGGATATGATTATCAACTTGCTCAGCAGATTGGAAGCACTTGTATGGTACTTAATGAAGGAAATATTGATGCTGCCGCATTTGTGTCTGATCAGTGGTCAACGTGTTGTGAGGAGCAAGTGCAGAATCTTGAAGAGGCAGAACCTAGTACCTTTATTGAGCCAACAGCCCCGTTAGTTATAAACAGTGACGAGTGCTTCCCAATGGAGGGATTATTCGATACTGATGATTTTATTGCAGCAGACCTCAGTTGGGCAACTGATTTGTTTGATTAGCAAGCACTGCAGTTGAAACTAGTCTATTGTTAATTCATTTTGTATAGTCGGCTTCTTGTTTTTTTCTTTCCCAGAAATATAAATAGTTGGTGAACTTTATTCATATAGCCAAATCAATAAAAATTGAATTATTGGGAATTCAGAAAAAAAAAAAAACACTTTGTTAAAGAATCTTCTTCTGTATATATGTTTCTTTCTTGTTTCCATTGGTATCAGAAGTTTCTATTGTAACGTGGCTAGCTACCGTCTTTAACTTCTTGTGTTAGCTCTACAATTCATTAGATGATGTCATCTATTCTTGACTCAAATAAGCCATTTTTTGAAGCAATTCACCAAAATAATATGCTTTTTTAAAAATTTACAAAACTAGTATAAACGTTGTTGCCAGTAACGTTTTATACTATTATTTTATTAAAAATATGTAAGGATCAAAAGTAACGGTGTAAAGACTTAACGGACCATAAAACATTACTCGTAGTAACGTTTTATGAGTAATTCGTGACTACTATTCTTTTTTTTTAAACCAAATAAAAGCGACACTTGAAAGATTTTTAGGGGTAGTCAATTTCCCTAGTTTTGAAAGAAATCCCCAATTTCTCTCGTCTCTCTCGTCTCTATCTCTCGTCTGTGACTTCTTACTCTGGTTTATTAGCAATTTCAATCACCTCTGGTTGATTCAATTGACAATGTAATCTCATCCATCTAAGTAATTAATCGTTTGTGTTTCGGATTGCAAAACCCTAGCCTCAAGTTTTTGGTATGAATTTACTCTCTGTTCTCCTAACCTCAACTTGACTCTCTATTTTAAACTTTTATATTTCTCTAAGTTTATTCAACTATGCTCTAAATTATGAACAATTATTTGTAGACAAAGAAATGGAATATTCACTTATGTATAGAGACCTTTTTTATGGCTGATAGTAGTTCATACAAGTTAGATCCCGGGCTACTTGAACCGTCTGTATTAACTGAACAACTCACTCATAGGTCACGGGATATATGGGATGGAAGTGTTGATATGATTCTTAATACGAGAAAGAGTGATGGAAGTTTTTGGAAGCTCGTAGAAAAATATCCTATTCATCCACGAGTTTTAGAAGTGATTAAATTATCTGGATTGTATGGTGTTTATAGATGTAATAGGCCTGCTATCGACCGTAGTTTGATCACTTCATTAGTTGAGCGTTGGCGTCCTGAATCCACTTTAGAACAGGTGAAGCAACTATCACCTTGCAAGACATTGAGGTATTGTATGGATTACCCATGAATGGTGCTCCGGTACTTGGTACTGAGACGACGAGGACCATAGGGGATTGGCAAAACATTTGTCAAAGATTATTAGGTTTTGTTCCATCTCTCCAAGACTTCAGAAATAGTTTTCTCAAGGTCTCTGCGCTTAAAGCGCACATGCTAGGTGAGCCACAATTGCCAGACATGGCAACACAAGAAATAATCAATTAGAAGGTTAGGTGTTACATGTTCTGGATGATTGCGGGTATAATGATGGAAGATATATCTGGTGGTTTTTTGAAGCTTATGTATCTGTCTATGCTCGAGCACATCAATGCAATTGGGTCTTATAGTTAGGGTAGTGCAACTTTAGCGTGCTTGTATCATTTTCTTTGTAAAGCCGCACAGAGTACCCAACATGAGATAGTCGGATTTCTACAGGTATATCTAATAAATGCACAAATTATTTATTGATATTTCTTTTATTTTTTTATATATATATATATATATATATCAGGTTTGGGCATGGGAGAGGATTACTGTCCTAATATTTTTCCTACTAGTTTGCCTAGGGGTCCACATGCTACTAGATGGGTTGCACACTTTAGTTGGACTAACACTACTAAGCATGTGTTGAAAGTTTGTAGGGACGTACTTGACTCTATGACAGAAGGTCATGTAGATTGTGTATATTTTTTTTCTTTGATTTTATGTAGATTGTAAATGTAAAGACTTATTTGCTTTTTTCTTTTTTCATGTAGTTTATTTGGGAACCATATCTCGATGACTTAATTGAGAGTTTTCCTGACTATTGTCGCGCTGGACGAGACATGTGGTGTGTTAGAGTTCCAATCTTCTGTTGGAATATGGTAGAGGTTCACTTGTAACCTAGGAATTAAAACTTCTAACTCCTATTACTACCAAAACACTAATCTTCCCAAGATAAGTATTCCCAAGTCTTCGAGTTCCCAAACTTGAAGACGACAACTCCTAACTCAGTTTATAGATTACTGAGACTAGAATCAATGACTCATTACAATACCAGAACCTAACTACTACACAGTTTATGACCTGCTAAGTAAGAGGCTTGGTTCTTCTTCAAGTATGTATGCTGATTGTTGATTGACTTTTTTAGTACGTGCGTGAGTGTTTGCTTTGAGTCACGTTTGTTGTATTTAAGACAACCTGTGATAGAGTCCTTTTTGATGTTCAATTCTTTCTTCAGTAGAACTCTATCAGTTAATTCTTTTCCCTTTTGCTGCCGCCTCACCTCTCCTAGTTTTGATAGGATTCTTTTAATTCAAATCCTCTTCTTACTGAACTCCTTGATCAACTTGACTTCTTCAAGACTTCTAGTCAGATCTAACTCGGCTTCTGATGTAATCAATGTTATCTAAGTTTGTCTTGAACACATAATCATATCATCCAAACTCCTGTGCCATCTAGACTATTTCACCTTGAATAAACCAGCTTCTTCAACATGTTTCATTCACATGTCTATCATCAAAACTCCTCATTCCTTAATAAATTCCCCCTTTTTGATGATGACAAACATAGTAGCTTCAGTATTACAGAATCCTGACATACTTAAGAAGGAATTAAATAACAGAATCACAGTAGAATGAAACAGGTTAGTCCAATTGAGTTATAAGCATTGTATAATCTGTTCTTCCCCCTTTTGACATCATCGAAAAGCTGAGCCATCAAGTAAAAATTGTTTAATAATTCATGGCCACTAGGGCTATCACTAAAACAAGCAAGATTCAGAGCAAGAGATAACTATGCATTGAATTAAGAAGAAGTATATCAAGTGATAAGGAAAAAAATAAGAGAACACAAAACAACTCCAAAATAGTCCACTAATCTTAAGGATTTGATGACCCTTTTGAAGATCACTCTCGGATTCGCTATTAACAACACAATAACAAGATAAAGAGGTTTGTTTTAAACACCAAAATAGCCACAATATAAGATGAACAAGATGAATACAATGGTTACAAAATTCGGATTCAACAAGTCACAAAAACAGTCCACTATGAATGTACAAAGTACAATAAGATAAAGATAGGTAGATAGACCAAATGAGGGAATAATATTAACAACCCAAGACTTGTTACACTCTTGGACCTTTAATACTACACACAACAAAAACCTATCTCTTACGTTGGTACAAGAGTGACCTCGATCTCCCAAGCATCCAATGTTTCCAAGCTTGAATTCAACACGAGTGATTCCACACTCAATTTGATTTCCCTAGTTACAAGTTTCAGATTTGTGGTCTTCTCTCCTTAGAGAGGAAATGTTTCTAAGTGTTATACAACATCCATATTCAGCAAAATCTCCTAACAAATGACCTAAAAGGTTCCTTATATAGTAGTTTACAAACAAGGTGTGAAATGTCCAAAATGACCCCTTAGTCTCAAGTCTTCAAGTGGGTGACCTTGGAGAGTATTATATGGACGGTTTTGGACCCTTTTTAAGTCCTCATTTGCACTTCACTTTCATACTCCAAGTCTCGAGTTCAATACATCTCACAAACATGCATCCTGATGGTCGTACCCGTATCATCCTCTCCTTTTTGAAAAGGATTCGACCTCGAATCCATGCCTTGCAAAATCAAGAGAACACAAACAAGCACACATCCTCATGACATGAGGGTTAGGGTTAGCAAAATACACATATCAATATGCCATGCCGAGGTGGAACTAACTTGAAGTACATCCATGGATCCTTTGTGTTGAACATAAAAAACTTAGCACAAATGGAACAAAGGAAGTGGTCACTACCAACAAAAAGAGATAAGGAAGAACCTTGTCTTCCTTCCTTAGCACCCACAATCAAACATTGCTTGTCGTCTTGACCAAGCATTAAGTGGAGAGTGTCGAGATTTCCACATTCCAATAGGGTGCCGGGATCAAATGGAAAAATTAGCCAAGGACCTAAGCCGAGGCTAGCCCTTCCTTACCCTACAATGTCACTCCCACATTCACACGCAAAAACATTTTTATACACATGATCTCTATGAACAAAAATAATTGCAATGATTTTACCACACAAAATGTTCAAAGAGTCATGCGCATTATCAAGAACAATTTTATAGACACCATCACTAACTTGAGAATTTTTAAGCATACTATTCACATGCCCAAGTAGTGAACTACTTTTAAGAGTAAATTGATCATCATGAACACCAAGAGTACTACCAAGGGTACTCATTTCCAAGACTACACATTCCTTGCCCATAAGAGTACTCTCATCTTCCAAGAAGAGATTTCCATCTTTAGGAGTAATGTTGTCACACCATAGTAGGTTAGCATATAGGCTATAGCTTCCAAGACAAGCCATGCCGTCAACATCACTTACACCACTAGGTTCATTAGGAGTAAATAAACTATCTTCAAACAAGACATTGTGCCTAAAGAGTGAATGATCTAACTCGCGGATAGATTTGGAACTTTCACTCTCTAAGGAATCATTATCAAGTTTCAAAGATATGTCAGGCACATGATTAACCCTATGAGCCAAACAAACATTAGCATCTTTACAACAACATAGGCTCATAGGTTCACTCCTTTTTCCTTGGCCAACATCTTTAAATCCTTCACTCACTTGAGATTCATTAATCACATCACACATATCCTCAAGTGGTGGGCAAGTTTTACTCACAAGTTGGGCAGCAACTGCCTCCGGGAAGCTCTCAACGCAAGGTGTTTGGACAAATGGATTTTGTGGGTAGAGTTTGGGTAACAATTGACGTATAATTTCAATGTACCATTTCATATCTTCAATATTGTCATTGATACGATCACAAGTGGCATTGAAATTATGGGCAGCCATTGTACCTAACAAAAAGATACAACAAACAAAGAAAACAAATAAAGTTGTCAGATCAAAAATGCCTCACCACACTCTCACTCTTGGTTTTACCTCACACTTGGTTTCACAAGTGTTGAAAGCCGGCTTGTACTTCGTGAGTGATTGAGTGTCGAGTCTACTCTTGTCCCGGAATGGATTTTTGTTTGAAAATCAAATAAAATCTTGTAGGACTTGAGTCAAGAACTAACAACGAATTAAAAAAGATAAAAGTACACAACAAACGTAAACACGAACAAACGGACACAAAACTAACTTACAAGCTAGTAGGAGATTACTAGGTTGTCAATTAGTGTTCGAACCAACAAACGAACTAAGAGACAATAAAATTAAACTAAGAAATCTAAAATTTGAGCAAAAATTGTTGCGTGAACAGTGTATATGGTGTTGTGGCGGTCCACATGGCAGTCCACTAGTGGTTCAGTTCTTGACAAATTTTAATTTCACAATTTGGACTTTGGTGGAAATTGTTCAATGGAGGGAAATACAAACTAGTCTTTGGAGCTCCTTTTTCAATTCAAATTTCAAGACTTAAAAGTCTTTGACTAGACTTGTACTTATCCTTAAAACATGACCCTTGTTTTATGGAAAAAGGTTGAGATGGGATGTAAAGTCTTTTTGGTGGTTGGGGGTCTTTCAATATTCAACAAATACTACACCTTGTCTTTCACCTTTTTAAGATCTAAGTTCACTTTAATATTAACAAGGTGATGAATATGGTGAAGAACTTCAAGAACACAACAACCACAACAAGAACAACCAATAACAATCTCCCAAGAACAACAAGTCCACCACAACAAGGTCAACAATCTCACGACCAAGACCACAAGGATAGCAACAACAATGGTTTTACAAAAGGTGAAGGTTGTGATGAACAAAAAGAACACAAAAACAATCTCTCAAGTTCTACAACAACACCACAACACAAGGCCTTCAACTCAGTCAAGGCTAGAATAACAACAACATTCAATCGGCCACACTTTGTTCACAACAACAATGTTAACAATTCAAGCTCAAGTTTGGATCGACTCAAAGTGTTAGTGAGGAACAAAACTAACACTACAAACACACAAGAAAAGTAAAAGACTCCTAGACCTAGACTAAAGAACAAATCTCGGCCAAGAACACAATTTCGTCCAAGACAACAACAATGGACAGATTGAGATTTTTCTGAAATTTTTAGCTTTTCCACAATTTTTTTTATTCTCTAACAAGAAAGCCCAAGATTGATCTTGTAGGAACAAGATCAAGTCATGCTCTGATACCAAATGATAAGGAAAAAACAAGAGAACACAAAACAACTCCAAAACAATCCATATCATCCTCTCCATCTTGAGAGGAATTTTTCCATAAATTCATGACCTCACCTCTTTAGAGAGGTCTATCAGACGGCCCCTCACACGACCACATATCTTCTACTTCCTCCTCAACTTGAATCCCATCCTCTTCGTGCTCTCCATCTTGAGGCTTTCCATCTACCTTAAATGATTCAATCTCCACTTCTTCTCCTAGGTAGTATATATTTCCCTCTCTTAGGATCATATTCCTCCGATTTGGACACTCACTACCCTTGTGACCCTACCATTAACACTTGAAGCATTGAAACCCCTTGAGATTGGAATTAGAATTCAATTTACCTTCATACCTTGGAGGATGTTTTTGGACAGCCTTAGGGATTTAGGGTTGGGCAGCCATGAAAGAGTTCTCTTTGAGCTCTCTCTCCACCTCTAAAGCCTCTTGGAAGATTCCCTCAATGGTGTTGAATTTGTGAAGCGTCATGCGAGTGGAGATGTCCTTATTTAATCCAACCTTGAACCGGCTGATGTCGTTGCTTACTTGCTCTCCTCTATGATCAAGTTTCAAGATGAGTTGTTAAAATTCGTCATAGTAGGCTGCCATATTTTTGTTTCCTTGTTTCAAGTTGTACAATTTTACAAGGATTTCATGTTGATAGCTTTCGAGAAGGTACCTTTTCCTCATAATAAACCTTAAGCGAAACCAAGGAGGGGTTTTCCCCTCAATCAATACATTGCCAAAACGTTTGACATACTCCCACCATGAGGTAGCATATCCCTTAAAATGAGCAATGGCATAGCAACTCTTCTTCTCCTCTGTGAGATCATTTACTTGAAAGACTCTCTCGCATATGGATTCCCATGCAAGAAACTCTTCGGGATCACTTTCTCCCTTAAAGATCGGAAGCCCTATTTTTATGGTGTTGAGGCCAACATCCCTTTCCCGAACACCTTGGCCGCCCCTACTTTCAAACCCTCGATTATTCCTAGGTTCTATCCTTCTACCTCACATCCTATATTCCATCAAATAAGGATCATCATACATTCCATACCCTCCCCTTCGGTTCTCTCAAACTCTTATTTGGCTCTGGCATGACAATAGGTGCATTTTCCTTCTTCTTTCCTTCAGTTTCCCTTGGTTGATTGCAATGTCGTCCCAAATATTTCAAAAAAATCCTTCTGTCCATCAGGCTCCCCAAATTTTGATGTCTCAAAGCTGGGAGGAATGTTAATACTTGAAGACATGCCCCAGTTTTTATATGAAACATCTTTATAGCCCATAAATCCAGGGGAATTTTCCATAGTATTTTCTACACACACTCTTAACTTTCCCAACCACTTTCTCTAGCTTTTCTAGCATGCTAGGCTTCTTAGTAAGAAATTTTGGCGGTCCACTTAATTTAACGGTAGGCTTAAGAGTATGATCATCAAGAGTATTGAACGTGGATTAACTAGTGGGCTGGGGAAGCACAATCATTGGATTGGTAGCCTAAGTGGAAGACTTAGTAGAAGGTTGAGCAACAAAAGCACAGACGGTATATGGTGCTGTGAATGTGGTAGACTTATACTGGGGAGCTAAAGAAAGAGTAGTGGAAGTATTGAGGTGCATTTGACATGGAATGGATTCTGAGGCATGCTGTGGTGCATCAACAACAGTAGGAAACTGAACTTCCGATTTTGGTGGAAGACTCAAGGTATTTGCAGGGTCAAAAGTGGGGAACGGAGGTGGAGGCATCCCACTGGCCCAAGATCGGTACATTTCCATCATTTGTTGTCTTAGTCTCAAATTCTCTTCCTTTAAACTCTCAATTTCCTCACTCTTTGTTTCATCCATGGTGCCACTCTCTATATCCTTGTTGGACACAACTAAACCTTCCTTGGATTTGGTGTGATATGAAGGACCAGCCAGGAAGCCACAAACCAACCACTTTAAACTAACTGAACAAGAGGCAACAAATATGTTAGAGTTCAACATTTTTCAATATCTCTTTTTTTTTTAAATATCACCGAACCCAAGAAGGGCGCCTACGTATCTCACCCCTGAAAGGGGAGAATCAGGTGCAAAATGGCCAAATAAACTTTTTTTTTTCTTTTTGTTCTTGAAATTTTAAGAAGAAAAGAAAAATGAAAAATTGTCAAAAGAATAGACGAAAATCTTTTTGAAATTTTCAGCTTTAATAACCTATACAAAATGAAACCTATGATTATCAAAGAAACTCTTTTTTGGGTTTTTAATTATGCATTTCATACGAAAATGAGACTTGAAGCTATTAACAAAAAATCTTTTTTTGTGATTTTCTTTTAAAGATGTATAGGAAACACCTACTTTAAAGGAAAAGTGAAGAATTTTTTTTTTTTTGAATTTTTCAAATAAGATCCCCGAACCTATAATAGGCTGCCTACGTATCTCACTCACGAGAAAGGAGAATCAGGGGTGCGTAGTTCGTTCAAGTTGAATAATTAAGGATTAAAATAGACTGACTTTAACTTAAAAGACACGACCAAAGACAGACGAATAAAATCTTTTTGGGGTTTTCAATTTGAGACTTCACATAAAACTGACACCAACAACTACGAAAGAATTTTTTTTTTAGCATTTTTGTTATAAGAAATATACAAAACTTCTACCAACTTTTTTTATTTTTCTTTTATAAAAGTTCCTGTAAAAAATATTTTTGGAATTTTTGAATTATGAATGCATGGTAAAGGAGTAAAGGAAGATCTTTTTGATGTCTTTAAGAAAAAGAGTGCGAAAGGTAAAAAATCTTTTTGAATTTTTGAATTGTGAAAAACAAGAGTCATAAAGAACTCTAAAAATAAACTACGAAACTCTTTTTTTTTATTCACCTTTTTTCTTTATTTCAACACTTTCTTGTCTACATACTTTACTTCTAACACATGTTTTCCCCAAATCGGTCCGTCAAATGACCATATTACCCTCAGAGATGCAACATTTAGCACATAGGGATGCTTTAGAGGTGAGTTTCCTACAAAGGTCCATATGGGTCCCTCTAGGTCTCAATATGATGCACATAAGAATGGCCTAAAGGCTGACCTACGTTGTGGTTTATTAACAAGGCCGTTCGGGGGAGCATATGATCGATAGTGGCTGCTTTGCTTTCCACCTACTCCATACATCCAACGGCTCCCCCCCTAAAATAAAGGTGACTCAACTAGAGTTCGTGCGCACGACGTGCGCTCCGAGACTTGTTGCGGAAAGAATGACTCGGGTTATGCACATGATGCCAGCTATAAAAGCGGTAACACATAGGATAAATACTGTAAACAAAGAGCATGAAAATGCACAAAAGTGAAAACACAAACAAAAATCACAAACAATGCTTATACACTCGTAATGCCAAACAAAGTCGATACGACTTCAAAAAAAGCTCGAATTCTGAAATAGTCCCCAGCAGAGTCGCCAGAGCTGTCACACCCCCTTTTTTAACTCCCAAAAAGAGATTGGTTTTAAGTTTGAAAGGGTTTTGTTATTAAGGTGACAAAAGATTGAAGGTTATTTCGAAAAAGGATTATTTACATTTTTATTCATAGTCACCACTTGGCATAATCCGGTGTGCCAAGTCACCTTTGAAAGATCCTTTTCAAAATGATTTGACTCTTTAAACTGATTTGCGAACAGAGATTCCGACTAAGGAATTTTATTGACCGTGGGGAAGGTGTTAGGCACCCTTCGGTCCCATGGTTTGACCACGGTCGCTTGGTGGAGGGTATCGGTTAATTTAGCACTACGATGTACAAACCACACAAAAATATGTAAAACAATCAAACAAACAAACAAAACAAAAGGGATCCAAAATATAGTGTCCAGTCCGAGTTATACAGTCCCGAAATAAAAAAAATATGGAAATGTAAATCCTATTCTAAACTAATCCTAAACTAAGCTCCAATGCCTCACCCGATACCTCGGGCCTTCCTCGCGAACGTCCTCCAAGTACAAGATACTTTGGGGCATTCCCCGGATAAATAAATACAAATCCCTAGAGGCATCCCCCGGCCAAATGAATACATTTTTAGTGCGGAAAAATAAAACTATTCAACAAAATTTTAAACATTCCACAGAATTTCCAACATTCAACCGAAGCCACAAATTCTAAACATTGCCTACCTAAACTATGTTTGCCTAAACCAATCGACATATCAAGATACTACCAAGTTTGATTAACGTTCATTTCAAGTCAAACAACCAATGAATCAAACTAACCAAAATTCCCTAATTATGTCAAGTTTTCAATTCTCACCCCCCTAAATTAATTCACGATTCAAAACAACTAAATATTCACCACCAACACAGATCAAGCAAGACATTACACACAATTTGATTCATCCGAATATAATGAATAATGAACTAACAGAAAGAGGGAATAGGATTGGACCTCAATTCGAAGATTTCAAAATTCAATAATACTTTAATGAAAGGATAGAATTTGCGCCCAAAAACCTCGAACCGAACCTCAACAGTGACGAACTCCAACTTCGATATTGAGGAATTTGAAACCAAAAACTGGGTGAGACGCGCAAAATACTAAACCCCAAAACAGGAAAAAAAATGATGAATCCCCCGAAGCCTGATTCTGGCGACGGAACACAAAGTCAGACGAACCCAGAAACCCCAATACACAACAGAACCAAAGAACAGTGTAGCCTGAGCTTCGGTAAGCTCAAACAGCGGCAAAACGATGATAAAA
This sequence comes from Capsicum pubescens, assembly GCA_030864215.1. Lineage (NCBI taxonomy): Eukaryota > Viridiplantae > Streptophyta > Magnoliopsida > Solanales > Solanaceae > Capsicum > Capsicum pubescens. Next base: position 277,114,312 of record CM061538.1, read on the forward strand.
GGAGGATTCCGGTGAGTTTCAACGTATTCAAACCGTATTTACTTGAAAATCAAAAGAAACCATAAGATTTTTGGTGATTTCAAATTGGTCGGTCAATTCGACAAATGATGATCGACTACCGGCAAAGATCTCGTCGAACTTGGCCAGTATAGAACCTGAGATGGGGCTTCCGGCGAGCGAACAGTCGCCGAAACAGTGTTCTCCGGCCTATTCTCCTTTTCCCTCTCCCTCGTTCAGCTGCTCTCTCCCATCCCTCTCCCTCGCAACTCTCTCTCTGTGTGTGTGTTTACCTATTCAGTGAGGTAAAACAGTGAGTGTCGCGTGTGTGTTTTCTGAGAATGTGTTTGCGTGTTACTGGTGTATGATGAAGTGGGTGTGTTAGTATGTGTATGTGAGAGAAAAATGGAGAAGAATATCCTCTTCTCAATATTTTTTTTTCTTCTATTTTTTAGCCCCCTTTTTTCTCTATATCCGCTCCCCCATTCTGTATGTGTGTATCTGTATATATGTGGTCAAAAGGAATAAAAAATGTGAGGGTGGGGGTGAGTGGGGTAGGTAGGGTAGGGTATAGGATGAAGTTTGTTAGGATAAGATTAACGATTTGTTGAATTTTTGTTATTTTATATTTTTGTGGAGGTATAATTACATGGGTGAGAGTGTGTGGTAATGTGAGCTAAAAATAAATAAAATTGGACTTGGGAGGGAAAAAATTAGGTGTCTACACCCGAGAGAAAAGTTATAGCCATTTTAGTGCGAGGCAGTAAGCTGCTGCGATGATAGCGCGTCGCGCTAAAGGGAAAAATCGGGATGCGGGTTATGAATTTCTGCTTTAAATTAATGAGGGGCAATGGAGTCTTTTAATTCCCACCTCAATCCAGGTCATAAAAATACGATCTAAGGCTTCAATTGGGGCATTATTTGCTCCCATTCTTCAATTTTTCCCTCAAGAACAACCCTAATTAATTCCCTCAAGAATCATCAATTCCATCTTCTTCTCTTCAACAAAAAAGATCAAGAATTTATGGTTTCTAATCCAAGAACTTCAAGAATGATATCAAGATCATCTCCAAAGGATTCAAAGTTCAAGCTTTTACATTCAATTCATCAAATCCAAACTATTAAGGTATGTGGGGTTATGAACAAGGACAATCCTTTCGTCCTTGTGCCCAAAACTTGATTTTATTGAGAAAGTTATTTGATTTTATATGTTTTCCTATGAATTTGAAGTTTGGGTTTACACCCCATATTGCTATTCATGAGATTATGAGATTTTCAATGATTTATAAATTGAATTACATGAGTATGTTTATGTTTTTATGCACATTGCTGAAATTTCCAAATTTTAAGATGATTTATGAATGTTTATGTTATCAAGCATGAATTTTGAGATGCTTTATCATGAGTTTAATACATGGGTCATTAAACCCTATTTAAAGATTGTTATTCAAAGAATTGTTGTGCTATAAGCACTCTATGACTAGATTATTTTGAAATTTTAGATAAAGATTTGACCTTTTGATCTCAGAATAGATATGAAATCCATATTTCAGATTTAGACGTACAAATTTAGCTCTACAGATTTACGGCTGGTTTTATTATAAACCATTAGATAACTTTAAAGTGAATTTTCTTGATATTTTGAGCATAAGATTGGGAGTAGTATTTAGCACCGAGCCGGAAGTGTGGGATTAGCGTGCCCTATCTTCCACAGAACTACGTACCACCGTAGGTACAGAGTTAGATTATTTTCACTTCTACGTGGATGACTGAGATTGTGATCACTGAGATGAGATTGTTTATTCCGATGGCAAAGGTAGAACATCCCTAACCTTATGGGGGCTAGTCGTGGGAAACCATGGATGCTCACATGGTGTACACGTCGGTTAGAAGAACCTCCCAAAAGATGTCTCCTACTCTTAAAACAACTTATTGATTTAAAGCCTTAAGATAAAGTATTTTCTCTACAACTTTAAAGTTCTTGAATTTAAAATACAACTTTTAGAAAAGAATAACAGAAAAGCTTTCAGAAAACTAAGTGTAAAGGCTCAAAACTTTATTTCAGATTATGCTTTACAGAAAGATTTTAGTTACAGGATTTCAGCTTTCAGATTTCAGATTTTAGAGTGAGTCCTTTCTACACTTAGACAATATGATTTAAAGAGAGGATATAAGTACAACTTTTAGAACTAAATGTTATGACTCACTAGAATTATAAAGTATGATTTGTTTCTTATTATTTCAGATTTCATTATTTCTGATAATCCAGCTTATGTGAGTCATATACATTTAGCATGCACGATTTTTTTATATAAATGGTGATGATACTATTTTACTTATGCATTTCACCCTCATACACTCAGTACATGCTCAAAGTACTGATCCACATATATGTCTAGTGCTATATTGTCTCATAATTTAAGTACACGTTTTAGTATGCACATTCAGACTCAGACAGTTTCAGATTCCAGCCAGCGAGATGATGAGTCCTTATATTTCGGGGACTTCAGTTAGATTTATTTATGTTCTTTACTTTCTTAATCATATGTATTGATTAGTGATAGTTGGGGTCGCGTCCTAGCTATTTATAGTCAGTATAGTAGAGGCTTCACAGATGTCAGTTGGAGTAAATCATGTAATTTCAGTCCCTCTTTTTAGACTATGTCAGAATGTAAAATGGTATCCGTTTTGTATTTTTCACAAATTTCATAATTATTATGTTTCCGCACAGTGAACTCGGTTATTTATTTCATATTTGATCAGTTGCTTGTTAGAATTCCAGTTCATGGGTTAGCTTGGGATCACTTATGGTCCTAAGCACCGTGTGACGTCTCGCGATAGATTTTCGGGGTATTACATTTAGGGAGGAGAACAGAGTAGCAGACAACATGGCTAAGGAAGGATGCAACTGGATGTCCTATGGAGTGAAAAATATTTTGCAAGTTCCACCACTGTATGTTTAACAAGCAGTAAATGCAGATAGAAAAGGAACTACTTTTGCTAGGAAAATGAACAAATATGCCAGAACTGCTAATCCCACCCGCCCATGTTTTGGATGGAGCTCCAACTCCAACAATGAACACTATTTGCTAGCTAAGCTAATATAAATACTGATTACCAAAAAAAAAACACATATTTTTGGTAAGAAAATAAACTGTAGTTTATTTTACTTTTAAATTCTTTGATATTTTATTATTATCAATACTTTTTGTATTACTAGTTTGGGGTACGCGCCTTGCGCGTGTACCTCGCTTTGATGTGTTCAATTTTATAAAATCACTTTGATATTATACTTTCTCGAAATGACATATGAAGCAATTCATATGTTGTTAGAAAGTGTTAGATCGAGGACCACGAATTAATATTAAAATATAATATAAAATAATATGTTATGGAGAGAATTTACTTAAAGTATTCTTATTAGACACTTTGAATTTAAAAAAAAAATTATTTTCTTATTTATCTTCACATGTCTCTTAAATGTTTAAGATAAAACACATTAAAAATTAGCAATATGAACACTTTATTATGTGTTCAGGTGCTCGATTGAAGCAAATCATGATTCAAATGTTTAAATAAAATTTATCGACAAATAATTTAAAGTGTTGCCAACCTATTTCGTCAATATATTATATTATTGTATCTCCTCTAATATCTCTATATGCTATCTCAATCATATCTATCAATTTATTTAATTCAACTTAAGGTTCATAGTTTTATTGCAACATGATCAAGAGAAGAGAGAGGCATTAGTACTCGAGAAAAATAACAACATAAAACTTAACTTTAGGATGAACATCACTATAAGTAATTGTGCAAGATGCGGTCATTGTCGCTACTAAGAAGTAACAAATAGGGGCAATATTAGAAATACTCTCTCCGTTTTCAAATTTCAAAATTCAAATAAATTTATTTTGACCGTAATTTATCATATATCTTTTAAATATTTTGAATTGTCAATAATTGAAATATCTCAATCAATGTAAGGAATAAGCCAATAAATCTACTTTTCTATCTACAATTAAAAGACACAACTATGCCTATCCAAACTAATAACGACAGGCTATATGTTATATTGTTTATCCCATTCAATTTCATATGGGAAAAACTATGAACGTGCCAATGACGTTTTCTTCCAGCTATTACTTAGAGAACATCAAATTGATTTAAAATGTTGCTACTCACAAAAATTTAGGAAGAAATATTTCAATCATTCACTTACCACAATTTACAACACTAAGTGATCCGAAATCTTTATAATAGTGAGTAGAGCAAATGAAAAGAAATTGAAACCATTATAATTAGAGGTCTGTTGTCAAGAAGGTGTGAAGCCCTAATAATATCGTTGACACAATATGAAACTGGTCATCTTCGAAGCTGCTATCGTTGACCGTCGGAGTTGCCATCGTTGATGGATATTGTGTTTGTATAAAAATCCAAACAACAATTAGAATGAAGGAGTCAAGCTGCATATGCTTGAACAATCAGAAAGCTTTATATCCTCTTCTTTTCGTTGCTGGCGTTTTTCGTCTTCTTCTCCAAGAAAAATTAGTGTTGCAAGGGTCGTGTACACATACCTTCAAATTCTTTGTTAATCAGCACAAAACTTCAATCACACACTACACATAAATTCATAAATCCTTCTTCACCTGCTCAAGAATATTAAAAAATCAATAATGAATCATATATACGTGTTCATATATTATTTAAAGAAGATAAGAGTTTCTAGTAACTTTATAAAACCAACAAACATGAATTATTGATGAGGAAAATTAATTAGGAACGGAGCAAAGCGAAACAAAAAAGAGAAGATATTTTTGTGATGTATCTTCTACTAAAAAAAATAATAATAAAGACTTCTAAAAATTTCATGGATTACAAATCTTATAAGGAGTACTATTTGATCATACGATGAAAAAGAGTATTTACCATAAATGTAAAAATTTAACTATAATTGAATTTGCTACTACGATGAAGGAACCTATTTTTTTTTTTGGACAAATTAGAGAGTTTGGGGGGGGGGGGGGGGGGGTTACCATAAGTTTAGGAATTTAACTATAACAAGAAAACCATTTTCATTTAATTTTGAACACATTTATTATAATTAATATTTAATATTTTAGTAATTTAAGTAAAAAAGCTGAAAAGACGATTTTATCTAAAGCAGAGACTTTTTAACGAGGAAAAAAAATTTTAATCACTTTTCTAAGGATTTTCAACTTTTAATATATTATAGAAATAGATATAGATATAGATATAGATTAGAGATATGGATTATAAATTATAAATTATAGATTATGGATAAATAATGTTGCAAATACAAATAACTAAAATTGTAAGGATATTTATTTACTAATTACTACTTCTAGAACTCACGTGGAATATTAAGAATTTCCCAATTCTTGTCGAACAATTATTTCCAATTTTTAGTTACTTCCTGCCCTTTAACTAACTTCCCAATTCTTGTTGAACAATTATTTCCATTTATTAGTTACTTCCCGCCGTTTAACTAACTACTAAAACCCTACTTATATATAAGCAGCATTCAACCCTCAACAAGTTAACATATACACAGACAATATTTTCTTTTTTTCGATAAAAAACTAAACGTATGAAGATGAGTGAAATAAGCAGCAATTCAAGAAAGCCAGTTATGGCATTGGGAATGAGGTTTCATCCTGCGGATGAAGAGCTTATTCGTTATCTACTCAAATTCGTTTCATGCAAGAGTTATTCGTGTGATAATATTCGACTTGAGGATCTTTATGGGAATAAGAAGCCATGGGAGATATTCGAAAGCAATTCGCTAGGGGAAGAAGATGCTAAAAACGTTAGATACTTCTTTACTAAGTTGAAGAAGAAGAAATCGGATGGTACAAGGTTTATCCGGACGGTGATTGGAGGAGGATTCTGGAAGGGGCTCGACTGTGAAAAATCAGTCTATGATGGACCAAAGTTAGTTGGATCGAAGAAAAATTATAGATATCAATACAAAGGTTATCAAACTGATGATGTTGTTTGGACTATGAGAGAATATAGTCTTGATGACAAGATTCTAAAGGCGTTAAGGCGACGGGGTTTAATTCATTATGAGGACGTTGTTTTGTGTTGCGTTAAGCGTAAGATTAATGTGCATGCTCGCGATCATAAGGAATTAGGTGATTATACGCCTATGGAAATTACCAGTGGAGACGAGTTTGTTGCTTCCATGGATGCGACACTTCCAACAACTCAACAACACGATTCGCCTCTTTTAAATCGATTCACATTATATGAACACAGTAATATTGAAGAGTTGCAGCAAGATCAAAATAGTGTGCAATTGATCAATCAGGTGCAGAATATTGAAGACATGACACCTTTTGCTCAAAATCATAATGGCTATGTTGCAAGTTATATCGAGCAAGGGACAGCGAATTTCCAGGATTCATGTCCAGTTTATCCATTCACATCATCCGAACAGAATAATGCGTTTCAAGAGTTGCAACAAGATCAAAATAGTGAACAATTGATCAAGCAAGTGCAGACCGTTGATGAGATGGTACCTTCAGCTTTCCACGATTCCTATCCGGTTTATCCATTCACATCATCTGAACATTATGCGTTTCATGAGTTGCAACAAAACCAAAACAGTGAAGAAGTAAACGTTGTCCAAGAGAACAATATTGAAGAGACAGCGCCTTTTTCTCAGTATCATAATGATGATGTTACAAGTTATTCGGAGGAAGGGACAACAAATATTCAAGATTGTAATGTTGATTGTTATACAGGGGCTGATTTTTCATCAACATTGGCTGATCTGCTGAACGATATTGGAACACAGCCCCAGTTGCCTATCTGCATTGATGAATATGGATATGATTATCAACTTGCTCAGCAGATTGGAAGCACTTGTATGGTACTTAATGAAGGAAATATTGATGCTGCCGCATTTGTGTCTGATCAGTGGTCAACGTGTTGTGAGGAGCAAGTGCAGAATCTTGAAGAGGCAGAACCTAGTACCTTTATTGAGCCAACAGCCCCGTTAGTTATAAACAGTGACGAGTGCTTCCCAATGGAGGGATTATTCGATACTGATGATTTTATTGCAGCAGACCTCAGTTGGGCAACTGATTTGTTTGATTAGCAAGCACTGCAGTTGAAACTAGTCTATTGTTAATTCATTTTGTATAGTCGGCTTCTTGTTTTTTTCTTTCCCAGAAATATAAATAGTTGGTGAACTTTATTCATATAGCCAAATCAATAAAAATTGAATTATTGGGAATTCAGAAAAAAAAAAAAACACTTTGTTAAAGAATCTTCTTCTGTATATATGTTTCTTTCTTGTTTCCATTGGTATCAGAAGTTTCTATTGTAACGTGGCTAGCTACCGTCTTTAACTTCTTGTGTTAGCTCTACAATTCATTAGATGATGTCATCTATTCTTGACTCAAATAAGCCATTTTTTGAAGCAATTCACCAAAATAATATGCTTTTTTAAAAATTTACAAAACTAGTATAAACGTTGTTGCCAGTAACGTTTTATACTATTATTTTATTAAAAATATGTAAGGATCAAAAGTAACGGTGTAAAGACTTAACGGACCATAAAACATTACTCGTAGTAACGTTTTATGAGTAATTCGTGACTACTATTCTTTTTTTTTAAACCAAATAAAAGCGACACTTGAAAGATTTTTAGGGGTAGTCAGTTTCCCTAGTTTTGAAAGAAATCCCCAATTTCTCTCGTCTCTCTCGTCTCTATCTCTCGTCTGTGACTTCTTACTCTGCTTTATTAGCAATTTCAATCACCTCTGGTTGATTCAATTGACAATGTAATCTCATCCATCTAAGTAATTAATCGTTTGTGTTTCGGATTGCAAAACCCTAGCCTCACGTTTTTGGTATGAATTTACTCTCTGTTCTCCTAACCTCAACTTGACTCTCTATTTTAAACTTTTATATTTCTCTAAGTTTATTCAACTATGCTCTAAATTATGAACAATTATTTGTAGACAAAGAAATGGAATATTCACTTATGTATAGAGACCTTTTTTATGGCTGATAGTAGTTCATACAAGTTAGATCCCGGGCTACTTGAACCGTCTGTATTAACTGAACAACTCACTCATAGGTCACGGGATATATGGGATGGAAGTGTTGATATGATTCTTAATACGAGAAAGAGTGATGGAAGTTTTTGGAAGCTCGTAGAAAAATATCCTATTCATCCACGAGTTTTAGAAGTGATTAAATTATCTGGATTGTATGGTGTTTATAGATGTAATAGGCCTGCTATCGACCGTAGTTTGATCACTTCATTAGTTGAGCGTTGGCGTCCTGAATCCACTTTAGAACAGGTGAAGCAACTATCGCCTTGCAAGACATTGAGGTATTGTATGGATTACCCATGAATGGTGCTCCGGTACTTGGTACTGAGACGACGAGGACCATAGGGGATTGGCAAAACATTTGTCAAAGATTATTAGGTTTTGTTCCATCTCTCCAAGACTTCAGAAATAGTTTTCTCAAGGTCTCTGCGCTTAAAGCGCACATGCTAGGTGAGCCACAATTGCCAGACATGGCAACACAAGAAATAATCAATTAGAAGGTTAGGTGTTACATGTTCTGGATGATTGCGGGTATAATGATGGAAGATATATCTGGTGGTTTTTTGAAGCTTATGTATCTGTCTATGCTCGAGCACATCAATGCAATTGGGTCTTATAGTTAGGGTAGTGCAACTTTAGCGTGCTTGTATCATTTTCTTTGTAAAGCCGCACAGAGTACCCAACATGAGATAGTCGGATTTCTACAGGTATTTCTAATAAATGCACAAATTATTTATTGATATTTCTTTTATTTATATATATATATATATATATATATATATATATATATATATATATATATCAGGTTTGGGCATGGGAGAGGATTACTGTCCTAATATTTTTCCTACTAGTTTGCCTAGGGGTCCACATGCTACTAGATGGGTTGCACACTTTAGTTGGACTAACACTACTAAGCATGTGTTGAAAGTTTGTAGGGACGTACTTGACTCTATGACAGAAGGTCATGTAGATTGTGTATATTTTTTTTCTTTGATTTTATGTAGATTGTAAATGTAAAGACTTATTTGCTTTTTTCTTTTTCATGTAGTTTATTTGGGAACCATATCTCGATGACTTAATTGAGAGTTTTCCTGACTATTGTCGCGCTGGACGAGACATGTGGTGTGTTAGAGTTCCAATCTTCTGTTGGAATGTGGTAGAGGTTCACTTGTAACCTAGGAATTAAAACTTCTAACTCCTATTACTACCAAAACACTAATCTTCCCAAGATAAGTATTCCCAAGTCTTCGAGTTCCCAAACTTGAAGACGACAACTCCTAACTCAGTTTATAGATTACTGAGACTAGAATCAATGACTCATTACAATACCAGAACCTAACTACTACACAGTTTATGACCTGCTAAGTAAGAGGCTTGGTTCTTCTTCAAGTATGTATGCTGATTGTTGATTGACTTTTTTAGTACGTGCGTGAGTGTTTGCTTTGAGTCACGTTTGTTGTATTTAAGACAACCTGTGATAGAGTCCTTTTTGATGTTCAATTCTTTCTTCAGTAGAACTCTATCAGTTAATTCTTTTCCCTTTTGCTGCCGCCTCACCTCTCCTAGTTTTGATAGGATTCTTTTAATTCAAATCCTCTTCTTACTGAACTCCTTGATCAACTTGACTTCTTCAAGACTTCTAGTCAGATCTAACTCGGCTTCTGATGTAATCAATGTTATCTAAGTTTGTCTTGAACACATAATCATATCATCCAAACTCCTGTGCCATCTAGACTATTTCACCTTGAATAAACCAGCTTCTTCAACATGTTTCATTCACATGTCTATCATCAAAACTCCTCATTCCTTAATAAATTCCCCCTTTTTGATGATGACAAACATAGTAGCTTCAGTATTACAGAATCCTGACATACTTAAGAAGGAATTAAATAACAGAATCACAGTAGAATGAAACAGGTTAGTCCAATTGAGTTATAAGCATTGTATAATCTGTTCTTCCCCCTTTTGACATCATCGAAAAGCTGAGCCATCAAGTAAAAATTGTTTAATAATTCATGGCCACTAGGGCTATCACTAAAACAAGCAAGATTCAGAGCAAGAGATAACTATGCATTGAATTAAGAAGAAGTATATCAAGTGATAAGGAAAAAAATAAGAGAACACAAAACAACTCCAAAATAGTCCACTAATCTTAAGGATTTGATGACCCTTTTGAAGATCACTCTCGGATTCGCTATTAACAACACAATAACAAGATAAAGAGGTTTGTTTTAAACACCAAAATAGCCACAATATAAGATGAACAAGATGAATACAATGGTTACAAAATTCGGATTCAACAAGTCACAAAAACAGTCCACTATGAATGTACAAAGTACAATAAGATAAAGATAGGTAGATAGACCAAATGAGGGAATAATATTAACAACCCAAGACTTGTTACACTCTTGGACCTTTAATACTACACACAACAAAAACCTATCTCTTACGTTGGTACAAGAGTGACCTCGATCTCCCAAGCATCCAATGTTTCCAAGCTTGAATTCAACACGAGTGATTCCACACTCAATTTGATTTCCCTAGTTACAAGTTTCAGATTTGTGGTCTTCTCTCCTTAGAGAGGAAATGTTTCTAAGTGTTATACAACATCCATATTCAGCAAAATCTCCTAACAAATGACCTAAAAGGTTCCTTATATAGTAGTTTACAAACAAGGTGTGAAATGTCCAAAATGACCCCTTAGTCTCAAGTCTTCAAGTGGGTGACCTTGGAGAGTATTATATGGACGGTTTTGGACCCTTTTTAAGTCCTCATTTGCACTTCACTTTCATACTCCAAGTCTCGAGTTCAATACATCTCACAAACATGCATCCTGATGGTCGTACCCGTATCATCCTCTCCTTTTTGAAAAGGATTCGACCTCGAATCCATGCCTTGCAAAATCAAGAGAACACAAACAAGCACACATCCTCATGACATGAGGGTTAGGGTTAGCAAAATACACATATCAATATGCCATGCCGAGGTGGAACTAACTTGAAGTACATCCATGGATCCTTTGTGTTGAACATAAAAAACTTAGCACAAATGGAACAAAGGAAGTGGTCACTACCAACAAAAAGAGATAAGGAAGAACCTTGTCTTCCTTCCTTAGCACCCACAATCAAACATTGCTTGTCGTCTTGACCAAGCATTAAGTGGAGAGTGTCGAGATTTCCACATTCCAATAGGGTGCCGGGATCAAATGGAAAAATTAGCCAAGGACCTAAGCCGAGGCTAGCCCTTCCTTACCCTACAATGTCACTCCCACATTCACACGCAAAAACATTTTTTTACACATGATCTCTATGAACAAAAATAATTGCAATGATTTTACCACACAAAATGTTCAAAGAGTCATGCGCATTATCAAGAACAATTTTATAGACACCATCACTAACTTGAGAATTTTTAAGCATACTATTCACATGCCCAAGTAGTGAACTACTTTTAAGAGTAAATTGATCATAATGAACACCAAGAGTACTACCAAGGGTACTCATTTCCAAGACTACACATTCCTTGCCCATAAGAGTACTCTCATCTTCCAAGAAGAGATTTCCATCTTTAGGAGTAATGTTGTCACACCATAGTAGGTTAGCATATAGGCTATAGCTTCCAAGACAAGCCATGCCGTCAACATCACTTACACCACTAGGTTCATTAGGAGTAAATAAACTATCTTCAAACAAGACATTGTGCCTAAAGAGTGAATGATCTAACTCGCGGATAGATTTGGAACTTTCACTCTCTAAGGAATCATTATCAAGTTTCAAAGATATGTCAGGCACATGATTAACCCTATGAGCCAAACAAACATTAGCATCTTTACAACAACATAGGCTCATAGGTTCACTCCTTTTTCCTTGGCCAACATCTTTAAATCCTTCACTCACTTGAGATTCATTAATCACATCACACATATCCTCAAGTGGTGGGCAAGTTTTACTCACAAGTTGGGCAGCAACTGCCTCCGGGAAGCTCTCAACGCAAGGTGTTTGGACAAATGGATTTTGTGGGTAGAGTTTGGGTAACAATTGACGTATAATTTCAATGTACCATTTCATATCTTCAATATTGTCATTGATACGATCACAAGTGGCATTGAAATTATGGGCAGCCATTGTACCTAACAAAAAGATACAACAAACAAAGAAAACAAATAAAGTTGTCAGATCAAAAATGCCTCACCACACTCTCACTCTTGGTTTTACCTCACACTTGGTTTCACAAGTGTTGAAAGCCGGCTTGTACTTCGTGAGTGATTGAGTGTCGAGTCTACTCTTGTCCCGGAATGGATTTTTGTTTGAAAATCAAATAAAATCTTGTAGGACTTGAGTCAAGAACTAACAACGAATTAAAAAAGATAAAAGTACACAACAAACGTAAACACGAACAAACGGACACAAAACTAACTTACAAGCTAGTAGGAGATTACTAGGTTGTCAATTAGTGTTCGAACCAACAAACGAACTAAGAGACAATAAAATTAAACTAAGAAATCTAAAATTTGAGCAAAAATTGTTGCGTGAACAGTGTATATGGTGTTGTGGCGGTCCACATGGCAGTCCACTAGTGGTTCAGTTCTTGACAAATTTTAATTTCACAATTTGGACTTTGGTGGAAATTGTTCAATGGAGGGAAATACAAACTAGTCTTTGGAGCTCCTTTTTCAATTCAAATTTCAAGACTTAAAAGTCTTTGACTAGACTTGTACTTATCCTTAAAACATGACCCTTGTTTTATGGAAAAAGGTTGAGATGGGATGTAAAGTCTTTTTGGTGGTTGGGGGTCTTTCAATATTCAACAAATACTACACCTTGTCTTTCACCTTTTTAAGATCTAAGTTCACTTTAATATTAACAAGGTGATGAATATGGTGAAGAACTTCAAGAACACAACAACCACAACAAGAACAACCAATAACAATCTCCCAAGAACAACAAGTCCACCACAACAAGGTCAACAATCTCACGACCAAGACCACAAGGATAGCAACAACAATGGTTTTACAAAAGGTGAAGGTTGTGATGAACAAAAAGAACACAAAAACAATCTCTCAAGTTCTACAACAACACCACAACACAAGGCCTTCAACTCAGTCAAGGCTAGAATAACAACAACATTCAATCGGCCACACTTTGTTCACAACAACAATGTTAACAATTCAAGCTCAAGTTTGGATCGACTCAAAGTGTTAGTGAGGAACAAAACTAACACTACAAACACACAAGAAAAGTAAAAGACTCCTAGACCTAGACTAAAGAACAAATCTCGGCCAAGAACACAATTTCGTCCAAGACAACAACAATGGACAGATTGAGATTTTTCTGAAATTTTTAGCTTTTCCACAATTTTTTTTATTCTCTAACAAGAAAGCCCAAGATTGATCTTGTAGGAACAAGATCAAGTCATGCTCTGATACCAAATGATAAGGAAAAAACAAGAGAACACAAAACAACTCCAAAACAATCCATATCATCCTCTCCATCTTGAGAGGAATTTTTCCATAAATTCATGACCTCACCTCTTTAGAGAGGTCTATCAGACGGCCCCTCACACGACCACATATCTTCTACTTCCTCCTCAACTTGAATCCCATCCTCTTCGTGCTCTCCATCTTGAGGCTTTCCATCTACCTTAAATGATTCAATCTCCACTTCTTCTCCTAGGTAGTATATATTTCCCTCTCTTAGGATCATATTCCTCCGATTTGGACACTCACTACCCTTGTGACCCTACCATTAACACTTGAAGCATTGAAACCCCTTGAGATTGGAATTAGAATTCAATTTACCTTCATACCTTGGAGGATGTTTTTGGACAGCCTTAGGGATTTAGGGTTGGGCAGCCATGAAAGAGTTCTCTTTGAGCTCTCTCTCCACCTCTAAAGCCTCTTGGAAGATTCCCTCAATGGTGTTGAATTTGTGAAGCGTCATGCGAGTGGAGATGTCCTTATTTAATCCAACCTTGAACCGGCTGATGTCGTTGCTTACTTGCTCTCCTCTATGATCAAGTTTCAAGATGAGTTGTTAAAATTCGTCATAGTAGGCTGCCATATTTTTGTTTCCTTGTTTCAAGTTGTACAATTTTACAAGGATTTCATGTTGATAGCTTTCGAGAAGGTACCTTTTCCTCATAATAAACCTTAAGCGAAACCAAGGAGGGGTTTTCCCCTCAATCAATACATTGCCAAAACGTTTGACATACTCCCACCATGAGGTAGCATATCCCTTAAAATGAGCAATGGCATAGCAACTCTTCTTCTCCTCTGTGAGATCATTTACTTGAAAGACTCTCTCGCATATGGATTCCCATGCAAGAAACTCTTCGGGATCACTTTCTCCCTTAAAGATCGGAAGCCCTATTTTTATGGTGTTGAGGCCAACATCCCTTTCCCGAACACCTTGGCCGCCCCTACTTTCAAACCCTCGATTATTCCTAGGTTCTATCCTTCTACCTCACATCCTATATTCCATCAAATAAGGATCATCATACATTCCATACCCTCCCCTTCGGTTCTCTCAAACTCTTATTTGGCTCTGGCATGACAATAGGTGCATTTTCCTTCTTCTTTCCTTCAGTTTCCCTTGGTTGATTGCAATGTCGTCCCAAATATTTCAAAAAAATCCTTCTGTCCATCAGGCTCCCCAAATTTTGATGTCTCAAAGCTGGGAGGAATGTTAATACTTGAAGACATGCCCCAGTTTTTATATGAAACATCTTTATAGCCCATAAATCCAGGGGAATTTTCCATAGTATTTTCTACACACACTCTTAACTTTCCCAACCACTTTCTCTAGCTTTTCTAGCATGCTAGGCTTCTTAGTAAGAAATTTTGGCGGTCCACTTAATTTAACGGTAGGCTTAAGAGTATGATCATCAAGAGTATTGAACGTGGATTAACTAGTGGGCTGGGGAAGCACAATCATTGGATTGGTAGCCTAAGTGGAAGACTTAGTAGAAGGTTGAGCAACAAAAGCACAGACGGTATATGGTGCTGTGAATGTGGTAGACTTATACTGGGGAGCTAAAGAAAGAGTAGTGGAAGTATTGAGGTGCATTTGACATGGAATGGATTCTGAGGCATGCTGTGGTGCATCAACAACAGTAGGAAACTGAACTTCCGATTTTGGTGGAAGACTCAAGGTATTTGCAGGGTCAAAAGTGGGGAACGGAGGTGGAGGCATCCCACTGGCCCAAGATCGGTACATTTCCATCATTTGTTGTCTTAGTCTCAAATTCTCTTCCTTTAAACTCTCAATTTCCTCACTCTTTGTTTCATCCATGGTGCCACTCTCTATATCCTTGTTGGACACAACTAAACCTTCCTTGGATTTGGTGTGATATGAAGGACCAGCCAGGAAGCCACAAACCAACCACTTTAAACTAACTGAACAAGAGGCAACAAATATGTTAGAGTTCAACATTTTTCAATATCTCTTTTTTTTTAAATATCACCGAACCCAAGAAGGGCGCCTACGTATCTCACCCCTGAAAGGGGAGAATCAGGTGCAAAATGGCCAAATAAACTCTTTTTTTTTCTTTTTGTTCTTGAAATTTTAAGAAGAAAAGAAAAATGAAAAATTGTCAAAAGAATAGACGAAAATCTTTTTGAAATTTTCAGCTTTAATAACCTATACAAAATGAAACCTATGATTATCAAAGAAACTCTTTTTTGGGTTTTTAATTATGCATTTCATACGAAAATGAGACTTGAAGCTATTAACAAAAAATCTTTTTTTGTGATTTTCTTTTAAAGATGTATAGGAAACACCTACTTTAAAGGAAAAGTGAAGAATTTTTTTTTTTTTGAATTTTTCAAATAAGATCCCCGAACCTATAATAGGCTGCCTACGTATCTCACTCACGAGAAAGGAGAATCAGGGGTGCGTAGTTCGTTCAAGTTGGATAATTAAGGATTAAAATAGACTGACTTTAACTTAAAAGACACGACCAAAGACAGACGAATAAAATCTTTTTGGGGTTTTCAATTTGAGACTTCACATAAAACTGACACCAACAACTACGAAAGAATTTTTTTTTTAGCATTTTTGTTATAAGAAATATACAAAACTTCTACCAACTTTTTTTATTTTTCTTTTATAAAAGTTCCTGTAAAAAATATTTTTGGAATTTTTGAATTATGAATGCATGGTAAAGGAGTAAAGGAAGATCTTTTTGATGTCTTTAAGAAAAAGAGTGCGAAAGGTAAAAAATCTTTTTGAATTTTTGAATTGTGAAAAACAAGAGTCATAAAGAACTCTAAAAATAAACTACGAAACTCTTTTTTTTTTATTCACCTTTTTTCTTTATTTCAACACTTTCTTGTCTACATACTTTACTTCTAACACATGTTTTCCCCAAATCGGTCCGTCAAATGACCACATTACCCTCAGAGATGCAACATTTAGCACATAGGGATGCTTTAGAGGTGAGTTTCCTACAAAGGTCCATATGGGTCCCTCTAGGTCTCAATATGATGCACATAAGAATGGCCTAAAGGCTGACCTACGTTGTGGTTTATTAACAAGGCCGTTCGGGGGAGCATATGATCGATAGTGGCTGCTTTGCTTTCCACCTACTCCATACATCCAACGGCTCCCCCCCTAAAATAAAGGTGACTCAACTAGAGTTCGTGCGCACGACGTGCGCTCCGAGACTTGTTGCGGAAAGAATGACTCGGGTTATGCACATGATGCCAGCTATAAAAGCGGTAACACATAGGATAAATACTGTAAACAAAGAGCACGAAAATGCACAAAAGTGAAAACACAAACAAAAATCACAAACAATGCTTATACACTCGTAATGCCAAACAAAGTCGATACGACTTCAAAAAAAGCTCGGATTCTGAAATAGTCCCCAGCAGAGTCGCCAGAGCTGTCACACCCCCTTTTTTAACTCCCAAAAAGAGATTGGTTTTAAGTTTGAAAGGGTTTTGTTATTAAGGTGACAAAAGATTGAAGGTTATTTCGAAAAAGGATTATTTACATTTTTATTCATAGTCACCACTTGGCATAATCCGGTGTGCCAAGTCACCTTTGAAAGATCCTTTTCAAAATGATTTGACTCTTTAAACTGATTTGCGAACAGAGATTCCGACTAAGGAATTTTATTGACCGCGGGGAAGGTGTTAGGCACCCTTCGGTCCCATGGTTTGACCACGGTCGCTTGGTGGAGGGTATCGGTTAATTTAGCACTACGATGTACAAACCACACAAAAATATGTAAAACAATCAAACAAACAAACAAAACAAAAGGGATCCAAAATATAGTGTCCAGTCCGAGTTATACAGTCCCGAAATAAAAAAAATATGGAAATGTAAATCCTATTCTAAACTAATCCTAAACTAAGCTCCAATGCCTCACCCGATACCTCGGGCCTTCCTCGCGAACGTCCTCCAAGTACAAGATACTTTGGGGCATTCCCCGGATAAATAAATACAAATCCCTAGAGGCATCCCCCGGCCAAATGAATACATTTTTAGTGCGGAAAAATAAAACTATTCAACAAAATTTCAAACATTCCACAGAATTTCCAACATTCAACCGAAGCCACAAATTCTAAACCTTGCCTACCTAAACTATGTTTGCCTAAACCAATCGACATATCAAGATACTACCAAGTTTGATTAACGTTCATTTCAAGTCAAACAACCAATGAATCAAACTAACCAAAATTCCCTAATTATGTCAAGTTTTCAATTCTCACCCCCCTAAATTAATTCACGATTCAAAACAACTAAATATTCACCACCAACACAGATCAAGCAAGACATTACACACAATTTGATTCATCCGAATATAATGAATAATGAACTAACAAAAAGAGGGAATAGGATTGGACCTCAATTCGAAGATTTCAAAATTCAATAATACTTTAATGAAAGGATAGAATTTGCGCCCAAAAACCTCGAACCGAACCTCAACAGTGACGAACTCCAACTTCGATATTGAGGAATTTGAAACCAAAAACTGGGTGAGACGCGCAAAATACTAAACCCCAAAACAGGAAAAAAAATGATGAATCCCCCGAAGCCTGATTCTGGCGACGGAACACAAAGTCAGACGAACCCAGAAACCCCAATACACAACAGAACCAAAGAACAGTGTAGCCTGAGCTTCGGTAAGCTCAAACAGCGGCAAAACGATGATAAAAGGAGGATTCCGGTGAGTTTCAACGTATTCAAACCGTATTTACTTGAAAATCAAAAGAAACCATAAGATTTTTGGTGATTTCAAATTGGTCGGTCAATTCGACAAATGATGATCGACTACCGGCAAAGATCTCGTCGAACTTGGCCAGTATAGAACCTGAGATGGGGCTTCCGGCGAGCGAACAGTCGCCGAAACAGTGTTCTCCGGCCTATTCTCCTTTTCCCTCTCCCTCGTTCAGCTGCTCTCTCCCATCCCTCTCCCTCGCAACTCTCTCTCTGTGTGTGTGTTTACCTATTCAGTGAGGTAAAACAGTGAGTGTCGCGTGTGTGTTTTCTGAGAATGTGTTTGCGTGTTACTGGTGTATGATGAAGTGGGTGTGTTAGTATGTGTATGTGAGAGAAAAATGGAGAAGAATATCCTCTTCTCAATATTTTTTTTTCTTCTATTTTTTAGCCCCCTTTTTTCTCTATATCCGCTCCCCCATTCTGTATGTGTGTATCTGTATATATGTGGTCAAAAGGAATAAAAAATGTGAGGGTGGGGGTGAGTGGGGTAGGTAGGGTAGGGTATAGGATGAAGTTTGTTAGGATAAGATTAACGATTTGTTGAATTTTTGTTATTTTATATTTTTGTGGAGGTATAATTACATGGGTGAGAGTGTGTGGTAATGTGAGCTAAAAATAAATAAAATTGGACTTGGGAGGGAAAAAATTAGGTGTCTACACCCGAGAGAAAAGTTATAGCCATTTTAGTGCGAGGCAGTAAGCTGCTGCGATGATAGCGCGTCGCGCTAAAGGGAAAAATCGGGATGCGGGTTATGAATTTCTGCTTTAAATTAATGAGGGGCAATGGAGTCTTTTAATTCCCACCTCAATCCAGGTCATAAAAATACGATCTAAGGCTTCAATTGGGGCATTATTTGCTCCCATTCTTCAATTTTTCCCTCAAGAACAACCCTAATTAATTCCCTCAAGAATCATCAATTCCATCTTCTTCTCTTCAACAAAAAAGATCAAGAATTTATGGTTTCTAATCCAAGAACTTCAAGAATGATATCAAGATCATCTCCAAAGGATTCAAAGTTCAAGCTTTTACATTCAATTCATCAAATCCAAACTATTAAGGTATGTGGGGTTATGAACAAGGACAATCCTTTCGTCCTTGTGCCCAAAACTTGATTTTATTGAGAAAGTTATTTGATTTTATATGTTTTCCTATGAATTTGAAGTTTGGGTTTACACCCCATATTGCTATTCATGAGATTATGAGATTTTCAATGATTTATAAATTGAATTACATGAGTATGTTTATGTTTTTATGCACATTGCTGAAATTTCCAAATTTTAAGATGATTTATGAATGTTTATGTTATCAAGCATGAATTTTGAGATGCTTTATCATGAGTTTAATACATGGGTCATTAAACCCTATTTAAAGATTGTTATTCAAAGAATTGTTGTGCTATAAGCACTCTATGACTAGATTATTTTGAAATTTTAGATAAAGATTTGACCTTTTGATCTCAGAATAGATATGAAATCCATATTTCAGATTTAGACGTACAAATTTAGCTCTACAGATTTACGGCTGGTTTTATTATAAACCATTAGATAACTTTAAAGTGAATTTTCTTGATATTTTGAGCATAAGATTGGGAGTAGTATTTAGCACCGAGCCGGAAGTGTGGGATTAGCGTGCCCTATCTTCCACAGAACTACGTACCACCGTAGGTACAGAGTTAGATTATTTTCACTTCTACGTGGATGACTGAGATTGTGATCACTGAGATGAGATTGTTTATTCCGATGGCAAAGGTAGAACATCCCTAACCTTATGGGGGCTAGTCGTGGGAAACCATGGATGCTCACATGGTGTACACGTCGGTTAGAAGAACCTCCCAAAAGATGTCTCCTACTCTTAAAACAACTTATTGATTTAAAGCCTTAAGATAAAGTATTTTCTCTACAACTTTAAAGTTCTTGAATTTAAAATACAACTTTTAGAAAAGAATAACAGAAAAGCTTTCAGAAAACTAAGTGTAAAGGCTCAAAACTTTATTTCAGATTATGCTTTACAGAAAGATTTTAGTTACAGGATTTCAGCTTTCAGATTTCAGATTTTAGAGTGAGTCCTTTCTACACTTAGACAATATGATTTAAAGAGAGGATATAAGTACAACTTTTAGAACTAAATGTTATGACTCACTAGAATTATAAAGTATGATTTGTTTCTTATTATTTCAGATTTCATTATTTCTGATAATCCAGCTTATGTGAGTCATATACATTTAGCATGCACGATTTTTTTATATAAATGGTGATGATACTATTTTACTTATGCATTTCACCCTCATACACTCAGTACATGCTCAAAGTACTGATCCACATATATGTCTAGTGCTATATTGTCTCATAATTTAAGTACACGTTTTATTATGCACATTCAGACTCAGACAGTTTCAGATTCCAGCCAGCGAGATGATGAGTCCTCATATTTCGGGGACTTCAGTTAGATTTATTTATGTTCTTTACTTTCTTAATCATATGTATTGATTAGTGATAGTTGGGGTCGCGTCCTAGCTATTTATAGTCAGTATAGTAGAGGCTTCACAGATGTCAGTTGGAGTAAATCATGTAATTTCAGTCCCTCTTTTTAGACTATGTCAGAATGTAAAATGGTATCCGTTTTGTATTTTTCACAAATTTCATAATTATTATGTTTCCGCACAGTGAACTCGGTTATTTATTTCATATTTGATCAGTTGCTTGTTAGAATTCCAGTTCATGGGTTAGCTTGGGATCACTTATGGTCCTAAGCACCGTGTGACGTCTCGCGATAGATTTTCGGGGTGTTACATTTAGGGAGGAGAACAGAGTAGCAGACAACATGGCTAAGGAAGGATGCAACTGGATGTCCTATGGAGTGAAAAATATTTTGCAAGTTCCACCACTGTATGTTTAACAAGCAGTAAATGCAGATAGAAAAGGAACTACTTTTGCTAGGAAAATGAACAAATATGCCAGAACTGCTAATCCCACCCGCCCATGTTTTGGATGGAGCTCCAACTCCAACAATGAACACTATTTGCTAGCTAAGCTAATATAAATACTGATTACCAAAAAAAAAACACATATTTTTGGTAAGAAAATAAACTGTAGTTTATTTTACTTTTAAATTCTTTGATATTTTATTATTATCAATACTTTTTGTATTACTAGTTTGGGGTACGCGCCTTGCGCGTGTACCTCGCTTTGATGTATTCAATTTTATAAAATCACTTTGATATTATACTTTCTCGAAATGACATATGAAGCAATTCATATGTTGTTAGAAAGTGTTAGATCGAGGACCACGAATTAATATTAAAATATAATATAAAATAATATGTTATGGAGAGAATTTACTTAAAGTATTCTTATTAGACACTTTGAATTTAAAAAAAAAATTATTTTCTTATTTATCTTCACATGTCTCTTAAATGTTTAAGATAAAACACATTAAAAATTAGCAATATGAACACTTTATTATGTGTTCAGGTGCTCGATTGAAGCAAATCATGATTCAAATGTTTAAATAAAATTTATCGACAAATAATTTAAAGTGTTGCCAACCTATTTCGTCAATATATTATATTATTGTATCTCCTCTAATATCTCTATATGCTATCTCAATCATATCTATCAATTTATTTAATTCAACTTAAGGTTCATAGTTTTATTGCAACATGATCAAGAGAAGAGAGAGGCATTAGTACTCGAGAAAAATAACAACATAAAACTTAACTTTAGGATGAACATCACTATAAGTAATTGTGCAAGATGCGGTCATTGTCGCCACTAAGAAGTAACAAATAGGGGCAATATTAGAAATACTCTCTCCGTTTTCAAATTTCAAAATTCAAATAAATTTATTTTGACCGTAATTTATCATATATCTTTTAAATATTTTGAATTGTCAATAATTGAAATATCTCAATCAATGTAAGGAATAAGCCAATAAATCTACTTTTCTATCTACAATTAAAAGACACAACTATGCCTATCCAAACTAATAACGACAGGCTATATGTTATATTGTTTATCCCATTCAATTTCATATGGGAAAAACTATGAACGTGCCAATGACGTTTTCTTCCAGCTATTACTTAGAGAACATCAAATTGATTTAAAATGTTGCTACTCACAAAAATTTAGGAAGAAATATTTCAATCATTCACTTACCACAATTTACAACACTAAGTGATCCGAAATCTTTATAATAGTGAGTAGAGCAAATGAAAAGAAATTGAAACCATTATAATTAGAGGTCCGTTGTCAAGAAGGTGTGAAGCCCTAATAATATCGTTGACACAATATGAAACTGGTCATCTTCGAAGCTGCTATCGTTGACCGTCGGAGTTGCCATCGTTGATGGATATTGTGTTTGTATAAAAATCCAAACAACAATTAGAATGAAGGAGTCAAGCTGCATATGCTTGAACAATCAGAAAGCTTTATATCCTCTTCTTTTCGTTGCTGGCGTTTTTCGTCTTCTTCTCCAAGAAAAATTAGTGTTGCAAGGGTCGTGTACACATACCTTCAAATTCTTTGTTAATCAGCACAAAACTT
Organism: Capsicum pubescens; assembly: GCA_030864215.1. Classification (NCBI taxonomy): domain Eukaryota; kingdom Viridiplantae; phylum Streptophyta; class Magnoliopsida; order Solanales; family Solanaceae; genus Capsicum; species Capsicum pubescens. The sequence continues at coordinate 277,137,167 of CM061538.1, forward strand.
CAATCACACACTACACATAAATTCATAAATCCTTCTTCACCTGCTCAAGAATATTAAAAAATCAATAATGAATCATATATACGTGTTCATATATTATTTAAAGAAGATAAGAGTTTCTAGTAACTTTATAAAATCAACAAACATGAATTATTGATGAGGAAAATTAATTAGGAACGGAGCAAAGCGAAACAAAAAAGAGAAGATATTTTTGTGATGTATCTTCTACTAAAAAAAATAATAATAAAGACTTCTAAAAATTTCATGGATTACAAATCTTATAAGGAGTACTATTTGATCATACGATGAAAAAGAGTATTTACCATAAATGTAAAAATTTAACTATAATTGAATTTGCTACTACGATGAAGGAACCTATTTTTTTTTTTGGACAAATTGGAGAGTTTGGGGGGGGGGGGGTTACCATAAGTTTAGGAATTTAACTATAACAAGAAAACCATTTTCATTTAATTTTGAACACATTTATTATAATTAATATTTAATATTTTAGTAATTTAAGTAAAAAAGCTGAAAAGACGATTTTATCTAAAGCAGAGACTTTTTAACGAGGAAAAAAAATTTTAATCACTTTTCTAAGGATTTTCAACTTTTAATATATTATAGAAATAGATATAGATATAGATATAGATTAGAGATATGGATTATAAATTATAAATTATAGATTATGGATAAATAATGTTGCAAATACAAATAACTAAAATTGTAAGGATATTTATTTACTAATTACTACTTCTAGAACTCACGTGGAATATTAAGAATTTCCCAATTCTTGTCGAACAATTATTTCCAATTTTTAGTTACTTCCTGCCCTTTAACTAACTTCCCAATTCTTGTTGAACAATTATTTCCATTTATTAGTTACTTCCCGCCGTTTAACTAACTACTAAAACCCTACTTATATATAAGCAGCATTCAACCCTCAACAAGTTAACATATACACAGACAATATTTTCTTTTTTTCGATAAAAAACTAAACGTATGAAGATGAGTGAAATAAGCAGCAATTCAAGAAAGCCAGTTATGGCATTGGGAATGAGGTTTCATCCTGCGGATGAAGAGCTTATTCGTTATCTACTCAAATTCGTTTCATGCAAGAGTTATTCGTGTGATAATATTCGACTTGAGGATCTTTATGGGAATAAGAAGCCATGGGAGATATTCGAAAGCAATTCGCTAGGGGAAGAAGATGCTAAAAACGTTAGATACTTCTTTACTAAGTTGAAGAAGAAGAAATCGGATGGTACAAGGTTTATCCGGACGGTGATTGGAGGAGGATTCTGGAAGGGGCTCGACTGTGAAAAATCAGTCTATGATGGACCAAAGTTAGTTGGATCGAAGAAAAATTATAGATATCAATACAAAGGTTATCAAACTGATGATGTTGTTTGGACTATGAGAGAATATAGTCTTGATGACAAGATTCTAAAGGCGTTAAGGCGACGGGGTTTAATTCATTATGAGGACGTTGTTTTGTGTTGCGTTAAGCGTAAGATTAATGTGCATGCTCGCGATCATAAGGAATTAGGTGATTATACGCCTATGGAAATTACCAGTGGAGACGAGTTTGTTGCTTCCATGGATGCGACACTTCCAACAACTCAACAACACGATTCGCCTCTTTTAAATCGATTCACATTATATGAACACAGTAATATTGAAGAGTTGCAGCAAGATCAAAATAGTGTGCAATTGATCAATCAGGTGCAGAATATTGAAGACATGACACCTTTTGCTCAAAATCATAATGGCTATGTTGCAAGTTATATCGAGCAAGGGACAGCGAATTTCCAGGATTCATGTCCAGTTTATCCATTCACATCATCCGAACAGAATAATGCGTTTCAAGAGTTGCAACAAGATCAAAATAGTGAACAATTGATCAAGCAAGTGCAGACCGTTGATGAGATGGTACCTTCAGCTTTCCACGATTCCTATCCGGTTTATCCATTCACATCATCTGAACATTATGCGTTTCATGAGTTGCAACAAAACCAAAACAGTGAAGAAGTAAACGTTGTCCAAGAGAACAATATTGAAGAGACAGCGCCTTTTTCTCAGTATCATAATGATGATGTTACAAGTTATTCGGAGGAAGGGACAACAAATATTCAAGATTGTAATGTTGATTGTTATACAGGGGCTGATTTTTCATCAACATTGGCTGATCTGCTGAACGATATTGGAACACAGCCCCAGTTGCCTATCTGCATTGATGAATATGGATATGATTATCAACTTGCTCAGCAGATTGGAAGCACTTGTATGGTACTTAATGAAGGAAATATTGATGCTGCCGCATTTGTGTCTGATCAGTGGTCAACGTGTTGTGAGGAGCAAGTGCAGAATCTTGAAGAGGCAGAACCTAGTACCTTTATTGAGCCAACAGCCCCGTTAGTTATAAACAGTGACGAGTGCTTCCCAATGGAGGGATTATTCGATACTGATGATTTTATTGCAGCAGACCTCAGTTGGGCAACTGATTTGTTTGATTAGCAAGCACTGCAGTTGAAACTAGTCTATTGTTAATTCATTTTGTATAGTCGGCTTCTTGTTTTTATCTTTCCCAGAAATATAAATAGTTGGTGAACTTTATTCATATAGCCAAATCAATAAAAATTGAATTATTGGGAATTCAGAAAAAAAAAAAAAACACTTTGTTAAAGAATCTTCTTCTGTATATATGTTTCTTTCTTGTTTCCATTGGTATCAGAAGTTTCTATTGTAACGTGGCTAGCTACCGTCTTTAACTTCTTGTGTTAGCTCTACAATTCATTAGATGATGTCATCTATTCTTGACTCAAATAAGCCATTTTTTGAAGCAATTCACCAAAATAATATGCTTTTTTAAAAATTTACAAAACTAGTATAAACGTTGTTGCCAGTAACGTTTTATACTATTATTTTATTAAAAATATGTAAGGGTCAAAAGTAACGGTGTAAAGACTTAACGGACCATAAAACATTACTCGTAGTAACGTTTTATGAGTAATTCGTGACTACTATTCTTTTTTTTTAAACCAAATAAAAGCGACACTTGAAAGATTTTTAGGGGTAGTCAGTTTCCCTAGTTTTGAAAGAAATCCCCAATTTCTCTCGTCTCTCTCGTCTCTATCTCTCGTCTGTGACTTCATACTCTGGTTTATTAGCAATTTCAATCACCTCTGGTTGATTCAATTGACAATGTAATCTCATCCATCTAAGTAATTAATCGTTTGTGTTTCGGATTGCAAAACCCTAGCCTCAAGTTTTTGGTATGAATTTACTCTCTGTTCTCCTAACCTCAACTTGACTCTCTATTTTAAACTTTTATATTTCTCTAAGTTTATTCAACTATGCTCTAAATTATGAACAATTATTTGTAGACAAAGAAATGGAATATTCACTTATGTATAGAGACCTTTTTTATGGCTGATAGTAGTTCATACAAGTTAGATCCCGGGCTACTTGAACCGTCTGTATTAACTGAACAACTCACTCATAGGTCACGGGATATATGGGATGGAAGTGTTGATATGATTCTTAATACGAGAAAGAGTGATGGAAGTTTTTGGAAGCTCGTAGAAAAATATCCTATTCATCCACGAGTTTTAGAAGTGATTAAATTATCTGGATTGTATGGTGTTTATAGATGTAATAGGCCTGCTATCGACCGTAGTTTGATCACTTCATTAGTTGAGCGTTGGCGTCCTGAATCCACTTTAGAACAGGTGAAGCAACTATCACCTTGCAAGACATTGAGGTATTGTATGGATTACCCATGAATGGTGCTCCGGTACTTGGTACTGAGACGACGAGGACCATAGGGGATTGGCAAAACATTTGTCAAAGATTATTAGGTTTTGTTCCATCTCTCCAAGACTTCAGAAATAGTTTTCTCAAGGTCTCTGCGCTTAAAGCGCACATGCTAGGTGAGCCACAATTGCCAGACATGGCAACACAAGAAATAATCAATTAGAAGGTTAGGTGTTAAATGTTCTGGATGATTGCGGGTATAATGATGGAAGATATATCTGGTGGTTTTTTGAAGCTTATGTATCTGTCTATGCTCGAGCACATCAATGAAATTGGGTCTTATAGTTAGGGTAGTGCAACTTTAGCGTGCTTGTATCATTTTCTTTGTAAAGCCGCACAGAGTACCCAACATGAGATAGTCGGATTTCTACAGGTATTTCTAATAAATGCACAAATTATTTATTGATATTTCTTTTAGTTTTATATATATATATACATATATATATATATATATATATATATATCAGGTTTGGGCATGGGAGAGGATTACTGTCCTAATATTTTTCCTACTAGTTTGCCTAGGGGTCCACATGCTACTAGATGGGTTGCACACTTTAGTTGGACTAACACTACTAAGCATGTGTTGAAAGTTTGTAGGGATGTACTTGACTCTATGACAGAAGGTCATGTAGATTGTGTATATTTTTTTTCTTTGATTTTATGTAGATTGTAAATGTAAAGACTTATTTGCTTTTTTCTTTTTCATGTAGTTTATTTGGGAACCATATCTCGATGACTTAATTGAGAGTTTTCCTGACTATTGTCGCGCTGGACGAGACATGTGGTGTGTTAGAGTTCCAATCTTCTGTTGGAATGTGGTAGAGGTTCACTTGTAACCTAGGAATTAAAACTTCTAACTCCTATTACTACCAAAACACTAATCTTCCCAAGATAAGTATTCCCAAGTCTTCGAGTTCCCAAACTTGAAGACGACAACTCCTAACTCAGTTTATAGATTACTGAGACTAGAATCAATGACTCATTACAATACCAAAACCTAACTACTACACAGTTTATGACCTGCTAAGTAAGAGGCTTGGTTCTTCTTCAAGTATGTATGCTGATTGTTGATTGACTTTTTTAGTACGTGCGTGAGTGTTTGCTTTGAGTCACGTTTGTTGTATTTAAGACAACCTGTGATAGAGTCCTTTTTGATGTTCAATTCTTTCTTCAGTAGAACTCTATCAGTTAATTCTTTTCCCTTTTGCTGCCGCCTCACCTCTCCTAGTTTTGATAGGATTCTTTTAATTCAAATCCTCTTCTTACTGAACTCCTTGATCAACTTGACTTCTTCAAGACTTCTAGTCAGATCTAACTCGGCTTCTGATGTAATCAATGTTATCTAAGTTTGTCTTGAACACATAATCATATCATCCAAACTCCTGTGCCATCTAGACTATTTCACCTTGAATAAACCAGCTTCTTCAACATGTTTCATTCACATGTCTATCATCAAAACTCCTCATTCCCTAATAAATTCCCCCTTTTTGATGATGACAAACATAGTAGCTTCAATATTACAGAATCCTGACATACTTAAGAAGGAATTAAATAACAGAATCACAGTAGAATGAAACAGGTTAGTCCAATTGAGTTATAAGCATTGTATAATCTGTTCTTCCCCCTTTTGACATCATCGAAAAGCTGAGCCATCAAGTAAAAATTGTTTAATAATTCATGGCCACTAGGGCTATCACTAAAACAAGCAAGATTCAGAGCAAGAGATAACTATGCATTGAATTAAGAAGAAGTATATCAAGTGATAAGGAAAAAAATAAGAGAACACAAAACAACTCCAAAATAGTCTACTAATCTTAAGGATTTGATGACCCTTTTGGAGATCACTCTCGGATTCGCTATTAACAACACAATAACAAGATAAAGAGGTTTGTTTTAAACACCAAAATAGCCACAATATAAGATGAACAAGATGAATACAATGGTTACAAAATTTGGATTCAACAAGTCACAAAAACAGTCCACTATGAATGTACAAAGTACAATAAGATAAAGATAGGTAGATAGACCAAATGAGGGAATAATATTAACAACCCAAGACTTGTTACACTCTTGGACCTTTAATACTACACACAACAAAAACCTATCTCTTACGTTGGTACAAGAGTGACCTCGATCTCCCAAGCATCCAATGTTTCCAAGCTTGAATTCAACACGAGTGATTCCACACTCAATTTGATTTCCCTAGTTACAAGTTTCAGATTTGTGGTCTTCTCTCCTTAGAGAGGAAATGTTTCTAAGTGTTATACAACATCCATATTCAGCAAAATCTCCTAACAAATGACCTAAAAGGTTCCTTATATAGTAGTTTACAAACAAGGTGTGAAATGTCCAAAATGACCCCTTAGTCTCAAGTCTTCAAGTGGGTGACCTTGGAGAGTATTATATGGACGGTTTTGGACCCTTTTTAAGTCCTCATTTGCACTTCACTTTCATACTCCAAGTCTCGAGTTCAATACATCTCACAAACATGCATCCTGATGGTCGTACCCGTATCATCCTCTCCTTTTTGAAAAGGATTCGACCTCGAATCCATGCCTTGCAAAATCAAGAGAACACAAACAAGCACACATCCTCATGACATGAGGGTTAGGGTTAGCAAAATACACATATCAATATGCCATGCCGAGGTGGAACTAACTTGAAGTACATCCATGGATCCTTTGTGTTGAACATAAAAAACTTAGCACAAATGGAACAAAGGAAGTGGTCACTACCAACAAAAAGAGATAAGGAAGAACCTTGTCTTCCTTCCTTAGCACCCACAATCAAACATTGCTTGTCGTCTTGACCAAGCATTAAGTGGAGAGTGTCGAGATTTCCACATTCCAATAGGGTGTCGGGATCAAATGGAAAAATTAGCCAAGGACCTAAGCCGAGGCTAGCCCTTCCTTACCCTACAATGTCACTCCCACATTCACACGCAAAAACATTTTTATACACATGATCTCTATGAACAAAAATAATTGCAATGATTTTACCACACAAAATGTTCAAAGAGTCATGCGCATTATCAAGAACAATTTTATAGACACCATCACTAACTTGAGAATTTTTAAGCATACTATTCACATGCCCAAGTAGTGAACTACTTTTAAGAGTAAATTGATCATCATGAACACCAAGAGTACTACCAAGGGTACTCATTTCCAAGACTACACATTCCTTGCCCATAAGAGTACTCTCATCTTCCAAGAAGAGATTTCCATCTTTAGGAGTAATGTTGTCACACCATAGTAGGTTAGCATATAGGCTATAGCTTCCAAGACAAGCCATGCCGTCAACATCACTTACACCACTAGGTTCATTAGGAGTAAATAAACTATCTTCAAACAAGACATTGTGCCTAAAGAGTGAATGATCTAACTCGCGGATAGATTTGGAACTTTCACTCTCTAAGGAATCATTATCAAGTTTCAAAGATATGTCAGGCACATGATTAACCCTATGAGCCAAACAAACATTAGCATCTTTACAACAACATAGGCTCATAGGTTCACTCCTTTTTCCTTGGCCAACATCTTTAAATCCTTCACTCACTTGAGATTCATTAATCACATCACACATATCCTCAAGTGGTGGGCAAGTTTTACTCACAAGTTGGGCAGCAACTGCCTCCGGGAAGCTCTCAACGCAAGGTGTTTGGACAAATGGATTTTGTGGGTAGAGTTTGGGTAACAATTGACGTATAATTTCAATGTACCATTTCATATCTTCAATATTGTCATTGATACGATCACAAGTGGCATTGAAATTATGGGCAGCCATTGTACCTAACAAAAAGATACAACAAACAAAGAAAACAAATAAAGTTGTCAGATCAAAAATGCCTCACCACACTCTCACTCTTGGTTTTACCTCACACTTGGTTTCACAAGTGTTGAAAGCCGGCTTGTACTTCGTGAGTGATTGAGTGTCGAGTCTACTCTTGTCCCGGAATGGATTTTTGTTTGAAAATCAAATAAAATCTTGTAGGACTTGAGTCAAGAACTAACAACGAATTAAAAAAGATAAAAGTACACAACAAACGTAAACACGAACAAACGGACACAAAACTAACTTACAAGCTAGTAGGAGATTTCTAGGTTGTCAATTAGTGTTCGAACCAACAAACGAACTAAGAGACAATAAAATTAAACTAAGAAATCTAAAATTTGAGCAAAAATTGTTGCGTGAACAGTGTATATGGTGTTGTGGCGGTCCACATGGCAGTCCACTAGTGGTTCAGTTCTTGACAAATTTTAATTTCACAATTTGGACTTTGGTGGAAATTGTTCAATGGAGGGAAATACAAACTAGTCTTTGGAGCTCCTTTTTCAATTCAAATTTCAAGACTTAAAAGTCTTTGACTAGACTTGTACTTATCCTTAAAACATGACCCTTGTTTTATGGAAAAAGGTTGAGATGGGATGTAAAGTCTTTTTGGTGGTTGGGGGTCTTTCAATATTCAACAAATACTACACCTTGTCTTTCACCTTTTTAAGATCTAAGTTCACTTTAATATTAACAAGGTGATGAATATGGTGAAGAACTTCAAGAACACAACAACCACAACAAGAACAACCAATAACAATCTCCCAAGAACAACAAGTCCACCACAACAAGGTCAACAATCTCACGACCAAGACCACAAGGATAGCAACAACAATGGTTTTACAAAAGGTGAAGGTTGTGATGAACAAAAAGAACACAAAAACAATCTCTCAAGTTCTACAACAACACCACAACACAAGGCCTTCAACTCAGTCAAGGCTAGAATAACAACAACATTCAATCGGCCACACTTTGTTCACAACAACAATGTTAACAATTCAAGCTCAAGTTTGGATCGACTCAAAGTGTTAGTGAGGAACAAAACTAACACTACAAACACACAAGAAAAGTAAAAGACTCCTAGACCTAGACTAAAGAACAAATCTCGGCCAAGAACACAATTTCGGCCAAGACAACAACAATGGACAGATTGAGATTTTTCTGAAATTTTTAGCTTTTCCACAATTTTTTTATTCTCTAACAAGAAAGCCCAAGATTGATCTTGTAGGAACAAGATCAAGTCATGCTCTGATACCAAATGATAAGGAAAAAACAAGAGAACACAAAACAACTCCAAAACAATCCACTAATCTTAAGGATTTGAGGACCCTTTTGAAGACCACTATCGGATTAGCTATTAACAACAAAATAACAAGATAACGAGGTGTGTTTTCAACACCAAAACAGCCACAATATAAGATGAACAAGATGAATACAATGGTTACAAAATTCGGATTCAACAAGTCACAAAAACAGTCCACTATGAATCTACAAAGTGCAATAAGATAAAGATAGGTAGATAGACCAAATGAGGGAATAATATTAACAACCCAAGACTTGTTATACTATTGGACCTTTAATACTACACACAAAACAAACCTATCTCTTACGTTGGTACAAGAGTTACCTCGATCTCCCAAGCATCCAATGTTTCCAAGCTTGAATTCAACACGAGTGATTCCATACTCAAGTTGATTTCCCTAGTTACAAGTTTCAGATTTGTGGTCTTCTCTCCTCAGAGAGGAAATGTTTCTAAGTGTTATACAATATCCATATTCAGAAAAATCTCCTAACAAATGACCTAAAAGTTTCCTTATATAGTAGTTTACAAACAAGGTGTGAAATGTCCAAAATGACCCCTTAGTCTCAAGTCTTCAAGTGAGTTCCCTTGGAGAGTATTATATGGACGGTTTTGGACCCTTTTTAAGTCCTTATTTGCACTTCACTTTCACACTCCAAATCTCGGGTTCAATACATCTCACAAACATGCATCCTCGTGGTCGTACCCGTATCATCAAGTAAAGCAAAAGAGGCCCATTTTAAACAAAACAAATACAATTATTGCTACCCAGTAAAACAAAAAGAGAAATAAGGTAAACAGGAGACCATCATAGTGAATGGGCTTAAAGGATGAAGAATGATTTTAATTGGAGGAGGTGGAGGGAATAAGGAAGGTCAACTTCCTAATGATATCAGCATTTTCAGCGCGTTCCTTATCCAAGATTTCTGTAAGGGATGCAATTTTAGCTTCAAGAACCCTCTTTTCATCTTTATGAATAGCCTGGGCAACTACCAATATAGCCTGTGCACCCTCTAGCTTACCCTGTTTTGCCTCTAAGGCATTTCACAACTTTTGCATAGGGTTGTCAGCATGTCTCATGGTAGAAGGTAACCTAGCATGGTTCAGTTGTCCAATCACATCCTTAGTCATCTGCAAGGACCATACCTTGACAGGTACAAGAAAATCATTAAAAACAGATGCAAGCCAGAACTGATAGAGCAGAGCATGACCATTTGTATCTTTAACAAGTACCTTTTGTATATGCTTAATGATGAGTAGAGAAAGGTCTATTGAAATCTCAGAATCCAATAGTTCCATCAAGGAAAGATCAAGAAAACTTGCAACTATCTGCCTTTCCTATCGAGGCAAGATCATTTTATGAACCACATCAAAATAGGACTGATAGAGAGGGGATATCTCATTTTTCATGATCCTACAATGAAAGGAAAGAAGAGGATTCCTAGAGAATTTTCTACCGATATCAAGAGAGAATGGAAGATTATCAAGAGGTGGATAAGATCCCTTCACATAATGACTCCAACCACCAGTTGGAACACTGAGAATTCTGCCCAGATCAGCAGGATAAAGATTGATGGTTTTCCCATGAACTGTGGTTGAAATCATTTCCCCAATTGCAACTCCATTAGTATAAAACTCATAAACCTCATTTTTACCAAATCTTCTCTGATGATCACCTTGAAGAAACTAGGATGACCACCCCTGTGCTGTCAGTTTTGAAACTAACGTATCCATATCAGGACCCCCAAACCTAGTGACAACTCTTCCTCTAGTCATTTTTTATTTCTGAAAGTGCAGAATATGTTCTGACTGAGAAATTTTATCATAAGAAGTATCAACATGAATATCATCATTCGAGTCAATGAAAGTAGGAGGAACAAGAGGAGTATCAGGAAGATAGTCTGAATCTTAGTCAGATGGATCAGAAGAACCATGTTGTGGAACTTGTTTCTTGGGATGGGAAGTAGATTTTAGAGAAACTTTAGATGAGGTGGACCCTTGACCAATAGTGACTTTGACAGTATATTTTGAGGATGATGAGGGTTTAGGAGAGAAGAAGGACTTTGAGGGTTTTGCTATGATATTCTTGCATTTTCTTTTGGAGCGGAGGAGAATATCAGTAGAGGGCTCACATAGGGGGGAGGGGGGTAGAAGCAGTAGACACTACTCATTTATTTATACTTTCCCTAAGTTCCTCTTCCAAAGAAGCATCTTCTCTTTGTTTCCGTCCCCGAGTATGTGGAGTTCGGGATAAATGGATGACAGAAGAAGATTTTACCTGAGTATCGATGTTAACATCAATGGGGACAGAAGATGGTTTTCTTTTCATAGTTGAGTGTGAATGTCTAGGGATAAGATCAACAATGGGAATGTCATCACGATCAAGGATCTGAAGAGAAAGCACAGGTAATGGTAAAGGTTTTGAAAAAAGAGAGGGTTTGAAAAAGAAGTGAAAGGATGGTTGTGGTAGAGGTTTAAACAATGGAAAATCAGATAACTTGATAGGGATTTGGGGTTGGATAAGAGAAGGTAAAGTAATGTTTGGGTGAAGAATAATTTGGGTTGAAGGTTTTGTTTCAGATTTTGTGGAGGAAGGAGAGGATAAGGAAGATGCCATAGCTTGTTGGATTTTTAGAGGTTGAGAAAGAAGTGGAGATGGAAGAAAAAATAGATGCGTATTTAAGATGAGTGAGAAGAAAGTTGAAACGTGAAGGGACTGTGATATAAAGAAGCGTGTTGATGTAGAGGTTCTGTACTGATGGGAAAGGTCTGTCAGCCTTTTGAAGAAGAGGACTGTTGGGTTTTGGCGGATGTAATCATGACAGAGTGAACCATGTAGATAACCTGTTTCTCTTAATGCTACTATGGAAAACAATAATCATACCTTGTGTTCTAATTAGTCCATGATCACTCGTGCCTTAATGATTCAGTCGATCTGCAAAAAAACAACACATAATTATACCACCTTGCTTTAAAATCTTGGAATTAGGATACACAACTAAATGTGTAAGACTGAATTAATCAACACTCACTAAGGCATAGCATATTTTAGTCAATCATTGAGGGAGATTTATACAATTTTAATCATCACCAATGGTAACCTATTTTTTCAAAGTGTTCTTTACTCAAAGACTTAGTAAATATGTCAGCAATTTGTTCCTCAGTTGAACAAAACATAATTGATATATTTCCTTTTTCAACATTATCTCTAAGGAAGTGATGGCGAATATCAATATGCTTAGTTATCTTATGTTGGATAGGATTTTTGGCTATGTTTATGGCACTTGTGTTATCACAAAAAATGGGAGCACAACCTACATCTACCCCAAATCCATGAGTTGTTGTTTGATCCACAATAACTAGGCACAGCATGACCCAGCAGCAACGTATTCAGCCTTTGCAGTAGACAAGGCTACTGAATTTTGCTTCTTTGTGGACCAAGTAATCAAATATGATCCCAAGAAGTGTGCCATACATGTAGTGCTTTTCCTGTCCACCAGATATCCTGCATAATCAGCATCAAAGTATCCTACCAAGTTAAAGTTACTACCTTAGGGATACCACAAGTCAAGATCACTAGTTCCTTTTAAGTATCTGAAGATTCTTTTTACAGATTTTAAATGTGATTCTTTTGGCTTAGCTTGAAACCTTGCACATAGAACTACACTAAACACAATGTCAGGCCTGCTTGCTGTGAGGTACAATAATGATCCTATCGTACCTCGATACATCTTTTTCTATACATCTGAACCTTTTTCATCCAAGTCTAGCTTTATGGCAGTAGCAGTAGGAGTACTTATCTCTTTTTCCTCTTCCATGGAGAATTTCTTGAGAAGCTCTTTGATATACTTCTGTTGGTGAATCATTGTTCTTAAGGCTGACTGCTTTATTTGCAAGCCCAAAAAGTAATTTAGCTCTCCCATCATGCTCATCTCAAATTCACAACTCACGAGTTTGGAAAACTCATGAGTCATAAGCATATTTGTTAAGCCAAAAATAATATCATCCACATACACCTGTATGACTAACAAATCCTTCCCATTAGTTTTCAAGAAAAGGGTATTGTCAATTTTACCTCTGGTATGTCATGTTCCAATAGAAATTTGGACAGTCTTTCATACCAAGCTCTTGGAGCTTGTTTCAATCCATACAAAGCTTTGTCCAGCTTGTAGACATAGTGTGGAAACTCCTTGCTTTCAAATACTGGGGGTTGCTTAACATATACTTCTTCCTTGAGAATGCCATTCAGAAATACACTCTTCACATCCATTTGATACAAAATAAACTCCATATAAGAAGCAAAGGCAACAAGTAGTCTTATATCTTCAAGTATGGATACAGGAGCAAAGGTCTCATCAAAGTCAATTCCTTCTTATTAATTGTATCCTTGAACCACCAATCTTTCCTTGTTTCTTGTGACTATTCCATGCTCATTAACTTTATTTCTGTACACCCACTTAGTCCCAATTACTAATCTTTATTTTGGAAGAGGAACTAAGTGCCATACTTTGCTTCTCTTAAATTGGTTCAATTCATCCTACATAGCTATGATCCAATCAACATCAAGTAATGCCTCAGTTACCTTCTTTGGCTCTATCTCTGACAGAAATGCCTTGAATGCACACATACTTCTTAGTCCAAATCTTGTGGTGATACCAGAATTGAGATCAGTAAGTACATTTTCAATGGGGTGTGAGCCTTGATATTTGAATTCTTTTGGGATCAAGCCAAGTGAGCTGCTAGGCTCACTGCTGATATTCTGATGAGAGTCAGTTAATGGCTTAGTTCCCCCTATCACTGTACCTTCAGCTTCAGTTCCCCCTGTGAAAATGCCTTCAGGTTTGACTGTTTCAGTTACTGGAACATATTGTGCAACCTGTTCCTCAGTATCACTTTCTTTCTGCAGGTTAGTCTTATCACAGAATTCATCAAATATCACATGCATGCTTTCTTCAACACAGTTGGATCTGTTATTCAAAACCCTATAGGCTTTACTATGTGGTGAATAACCTAAGAAGATCCCCTCATCACTTTTGGCATCAAATTTTCCAAGATTATCCTTACCATTATTGTGTATGAAACATTTGCAGCCAAAAGTTCTAAAGTGAGAAATATTAGGCTTTCTACATTTTAGTAACTCATAGGGAGTCTTGTCTAACATTGGTCTGATCATGCACCTGTTCATAATATATGTTGTAGTACGCATTGCCTCAGCCCATAGGTTCTTGGCAACATGTATTATAAGCATCATTGTTCTAGCCATATCTTCCAAGGTTCTATTTTTCCTCTCCACCACTCCATTTTGTTGTGGTGTTCTAGGAGCTGAGAAGTTATGGTCTATTCCTTGTGATGAATAGAAATTCAATAATTTTGCATTCTCAAATTTTGTTTCATGGTCAGACCTTATGGAAACTAATGAAGTGCCCAATTTTTTTTCCATTTTCTTGATGAAAATTTCAAAGACATCAAAGGCATCTTCTTTAGAGGCTAGAAACAAAGTTCAGGTGAACCTGGAATAATAATCAACAATTATAAAAACATACCTTTTTCCACCTCTGCTTTGTTGTCTCATTGGTCCACACAAGTCCATATGGACCAGTTCAAGACACTTGGTAGTACTAACATAATTCTTTGACTTAAATGAAGATCTTACCTGCTTCCCCCTTACACATGCACTACATAACTTTTCTCCCTTAAACTTAGTTTTAGGTAACCCCAATACCATGTCTTTGGAAGAAAGCATGTTCAGCCATTTTAGACTTGCATGTCTAAGTCTTCTGTACCAAAGGAGGGGATCAGTTTCTATTGCACTTAGACAAGTTAACTCAGGTCCAAGTACTTCCATTAAGTCTGCTTTGTACACGTTTCTGTATCTCCTTACAGTAAGAACAATTTCTTTGGTATCCATCCTTTTGACTTTAACCCCTACAGCAGTAAAAATTACTTTATTACCTTTGTCACATAATTGTGAGATGCTCAGCAGGTTATGCTTTAATCCTTGCACAAGATACACATCTTCCACAACTTTTGAATTTGATGTGCCAATTTTCCCAACTCCAGTGATGATTCCCTTTTTTCCGTTTCCAAAAGAAACTCCTCCTCCATCTATTTTGGAGAGTAAAAGGAACTTTTTCTTCTCGCCAGTCATATGTCTTGAGCATGCACTATATAAGTACCAGTGCTTTTTGGTTCCCTTCATCATCTACTGCAAGAGAAATCAATGGTTAGATTTAGGAACCCAGACTAGCTTGGGTCCTATTTTGTTGGTAAAAGGATGAATTAAATTCCTTCTAGTCCATGTAGGAAACACGTAACCTGACCTGTTTCTCTGACTAATTTTAGTGCTTGTATTTTTGGTCTGAGAAAAGTTTGTTGCCAGATTCTGGCTTCTAATTCCGCTGGTTACAGCCACAGGACATTCAGTAGTAGGATGTCCAATATTGCCACAGATATAACATAGATCTTGCAGATTATCAGCTTTTTAAAAAAAAACCTAAACCTTCTTTTTCATTATGATTTCTTTCACTCAACTGATGAACAATTCTTGAAGAATTTGTCCATCTGTTAGCTCTTTCCAAATCCAACTTTAACTTGGCAACTTCTTGACTTAGCTTATTCATTTTTTCAGTCAAATTATGACATTCTTGTTTGTACTTAGTTAACTCAAGTTCAGCCTTTTCTTGTTCTTTACTCATGGCCTTTTTACCATTTTCAGTGAGTGTTAATTTAAGAACTTCAGACTTAAGATCATTATTTGAAGACTCTAGAAATGTGACTTGGTTCTTAAGAATGCAATTTTCTTTTTCAACAGAATATTTGCAAACTTTCAGATCAATGAAATCAAATTTAGACTTGCAAGGCTGTTGAACAGTTCATCCTTATCAGAAGTTAATTCTTGGAGACTGTCAATTGAATCACTCATCAAGGAAACAAGTCTAGTTTTAGAAAACAAATGCAGTTTTTCTTTGAGTTCAAGTAAACTTACCTCAGGAGCATCATCTTCTTCCTCAATGTCTGAATCTCCAAAAGCCATAAATGATGTCTCATCAACTTCATCATCATCATAGTCAGATCTCCATGAAACTATCATGGCATGTTCTTCTTTTCCCTTTCTTTTGGCCCTTTCTTTTTGTTCTTTTTCAACCCTTTCCTTTCTCCATTCTATTTCCCATAGAGGACATTCTCTTATCTAATGATCAGTCTTTCCACACTTGAAGGATCCATTTTGATTATCATTTGAATGCTTCTTGGTACCTATTCCCTTTTTCTTCCTGAAGAACTTGCTGAAATTCTTGGTTATGAAGGTAACTTGCTCCTTATCAAGTTCAAATTCATCATCACTATCAGAAGCTTTTAAAGCTAAGATCTTTTCAGGGGCTTCTTGTTCTTTGATTCCATCAATTTCTATTTCATAGGTCCTTAAGTTTCCTACAAGTTCATCCAGGGTCAACCCTTCAAGATCTTTATTTGCCTCCCTAATTGTAGTCACCTTAACATTCCATTTTGATTTAGGTAACACCCTTAGTACCTTTTCAACTTGTTCTTCCTCAAAAATAACATTTCCTAACGAAGTTAACTCATTTGTTAAAGTGGTAAGCCTTGTCATCATCTCATGAAGTGTTTCATTTTCCTTCATTTTGAATGCCTCATATTCAGTAATCAGGAGAGCAATTCTGAATTTTCTTACTTAGGAGGTACCTTAATGAGCATTTACCAGTGCATCCCAAATTTGTTTAACCGTAGTATAGGTGGATATCCTATTATATTCAGCTGGTCCTAGACCACACACCAAGATGTTTTTGGCCTTCGCATTTTCCTTTAAAGCCAAAAGGTCATCAGGAGTAAATTCACTCCTTACTTTCTTGGCTTGTACTCCATCTACAATATTCATTAGAATAGTGGGACCATCAGTAATCCTTTCCCATAATTCATAGTCTTAACCATGAATGAACATCTCCATCCTTGCTTTCCACCAGATAAAATGAGAACCATCAAAGAGTGGAGGTCTAGTGGTTGACTGACCCTCACTGTCACCAGTAGGAGGTGTGAAATTCATCATGTTGATCCTTTTCTTAGGTTCTAGCCTTATTTAAGACAACCTCGCACTGATACCACTTGTTAGAGTACGCGTCCAACTAATTGCCTATCTGTGGAACAAGTAAGTAAACGTGGTTCACATAAGTAAACTGAACACAATGTTTTTACGTGGAAAACACCCAGCTCAAGAAACGTGTAAAAAACCACGACTTGTACCTCTACAGGATTTAACCCAACTTCACTAAAATACTTGAGCCTCAACAATCAAAAAAATTACAAGACTTCTTGTAACCTGGGAATTAAAACTTCTAACTCCTATTACTACAAAAACACTAATCTTCCCAAGATAAGTGTTCCCAAGTCTTCGAGTTCCCAAACTTGAAGACGACAACTCCTAACTCAGTTTATAGATTACTGAGACTAGAATCAATGACTCATTATAATACCAGAACCTAACTACTACATAGTTTATGACCTGCTAAGTAAGAGGCTTGGTTCTTCTTCAAGTATGTATACTGATTGTTGATTGACTTTTTCAGTACGTGCGTGAGTGTTGGCTTTGAGTCATGTTTGCTGTATTTAAGCCAACCTATGATAGATTCCTTTTTGATGTTCAATTCTTTCTT
Source organism: Capsicum pubescens (assembly GCA_030864215.1). Classification (NCBI taxonomy): domain Eukaryota; kingdom Viridiplantae; phylum Streptophyta; class Magnoliopsida; order Solanales; family Solanaceae; genus Capsicum; species Capsicum pubescens. The sequence goes on from CM061538.1 coordinate 277,154,771, forward strand.
CAATAGAACTCTATCAGTTAATTATTTTCCCTTTTTCTGCCACCTCACCTCTCCTAGTTTTGATAGGATTCTTTTAATTCAAATCCTCTTCTTACTGAACTCCTTGATCAACATGACTTCTTCAATACTTCTAGTCTGATCTAACTCGGCTTCTGATGTAATCAATGTTATCTAAGTTTGTATTGAACGCATAATCATATCATCCAAACTCCTATGCCAGCTAGACTATTTCACCTTGAATGGACCAGCTTTTTCAACGTGTTTCATTCACATGTCTATCATCTAAACTCCTCATGCCCTAGCAGAAGGGATAATAAATATTCAAGATTGTAATGTTGATTGTTATACAGGGGCTGGTTTTTCATCAACATTTGCCGATCTAATGATGAACCATACGGAAACACAGCCCCAGTTGCCTATCTATAAAGATGAATCTGGAAATGATTATCAACTTCCTCAGCAAATCGTCATGTGTCCAATGGCTCAAGAAAGTACTTGTATGGTACTTAACGGAGGAAATAGTGATGCTGCCGTGTTTGTGTCTGGTCAGTGGTCAACATATTGTGAAGAATAAGAATCTATTACTTTTACTAACCCAACATCCCCATTTATTCACTTCCCAATGGAGGGATTATCTAAACACAACACCTTTCAGTTGCAACAAGACCAAACCTGTGAACATTGTCCAAGAGAACAATATTGAAGAAGCAGAGTCTTTTGTTCAGTATCATAATGACGATGTTACAAGTTATTTGGAGGAAGGGGCAACTAATTTTCAAGACTATAATGTTGATTGTTATGCAGGGGCTAACTTTTCATCAACATTGGATGATCTGCTGAATGATATTGGAACACAACTCCAGTTGCCTATCTGCATTGATGAATATGGATATGATTATCAACTTGCTCAGCAGATTGGAAGCACTTGTATGGTACTTAATAAAGGAAATATTGATGCTACCACATTTGTGTCTGATCAGTGGTCAACATGTTGTAAGGAGCAAATGCAGAATCTTAAAGAGGCAGAACCTAGTACCTTTATTGAGCCAACAACCCTGTTAGTTATAAACAGTGACGAGTTCTTCCCAATGGAGGTATTATTCGATACTGATGATTTTATTGCAGCAGACCTCAGTTGGGCAATTGATTTGTTTGATTAGCAAGCACTGCAATTGAAACTAGTCTATTGTTAATTCACTTTGTATAGTCGGCTTCTTGTTTTTTCTTTTCCAGAAATATAAATAGTTGGTGAAATTTATTCATTTAGCCAAATAAATAAAAATTGAATTATTGGGAATTCATAAAAAAACACTTTGTTAAGGAATCTTCTGTAAGCATAAAACGAATTATATAAACTTAAACAATCTTATACATAAACAATCCTATCCATAATTCTTTGTATTATTCAGGAACGTTGAACTTAATGATTTTTACATACACCTAATAACAGTAATTCAATGAAGAATTACTTACCTGAATTCACCATGGTTTTAGCGGAAGCAAAAGCGTAATAGCAGAAGCACTGAATTATTTCTCTCTCTTTACCTTACTTTCAGAATAATTGTGATGGAGTTTAATCTTCTTTTGGATGAGAGAGGACCCCTTTTATAATGGGAATAGTCATTTATGTTTTCACATTCCATCAACGTGATTGGTGGATACAATCATTGTCCTACTAGGAGTTAGTAATTGTGGATACAATCCTACTAGGAGTCAGTAATTATCCTACTAGGTAACTTTCCATATAGATTAAGGATTTAACTTATTCAATTATTATTAAACCAATAAATAATTTAATTATGTGGGCCATAGAAATTTACATTCTCCCACTTGGCACACACAATGTTAATTTAATGGTTTAATAGGTAAGTCAATCATGTGCACTATTAACATTAAATCCAACATCATTTATCATCGTTAAATAAATCAATTAAATAAGTCATGGCAGTTGTACGTCCCTTTACTTGACATAGTTCCTTCCATGTACTACAATATTAGTCTATTACCTAACATAACCTTTCAAATACATAAAGGGTCCAACGATAATACTTAGAATCCTTTATCGAAGTCAGAACTTGTCATCATTATTCACAATATTATGTATACAAGAGAAAACAGGTAACAATAGAAACATATATAATTTGAGCTCAAAGTGTCAATTTCATAAACATAATAAAGTCTTTGCATAAAATCATTCATTGCTATCAATAAGACCCATCCTTTCAACTTGTTCAATAAATATTTTGGGTGGTAATCCTTTCGTCAAAGGATCAACAATCATAAGCTTAGTGCTAATATGTTCAATTGACACTTTATGTTTCTGGACTTCTTCTTTAACCGAAAAGTATTTCAATTTCATATGCTTAGCACCTTTTGAATACTTATCATTCTTAGAGAAAAAAACTGCGGCGGTATTATCACAATAAATTTTTAGCGGCCTAGCTATATTGCCGACTAGTCCAAGTCCTAAAATAAAATTCCGAAGCCAATTAGCCTGGACTGTGGCCTCAAAGCATGCCACAAACTCAGTTTCCATAGTGGATGCAACTATAATAGACTGCTTCGCACTCTTCCATGATATTGCTCCTCCAGCTAATAGAAACAAATATCCAAATGTGGATTTTCTTGTATCCACACAACCAGCATAATCTGAATCTAAATATCCAACCACATCTAAATGATTAGATCTTCTATAAGTGAGCATATGATCTTTCGTTCCTTGTAAGTATCACAACACTTTCTTTGTAGCCTTTTAGTGATCCATTTTAGGATTACTTTGATATCGACCCAGCATTCCAACAAAAATAATTTCTGGTCTTGTACATGTTTGGGCATACATAAGACTCCCAACTATTGATGCATAAGAAATATCTTTCATTTGCTTTCGTTCCAAGTCATTCTTTGGACATTGATTGAGACTAAACTTATCTCCTTTCTGAATTGGAACGGAACTTGATGAGTATTTTTTCATTCTATATCTCTCTAATACTTTATTAATATAGGTTTTTTGAGACAATCCCAATAATCCTTGTGATTTATCTCGAAATATTTCTATTCCAATCACATAGGATGCCTCACCCATATTTTTCATTTCAAAGTTATTAGAGAGATATTTCTTGGTATCATGTAACAAACCAAGATCATTAGTAGCCAGCAAAATTTCATCAACATACAAGCCTAACATAATAAACTTACTCCCACTGACCTTCAGATATATACACCGATCAACAGTGTTTTCTTTAAATCCAAAGGTGACAATCATTTCATTAAACTTAAGATACCATTGTCGGGAAGCTTGTTTAAGTCCATATATTGACTTCTTAAGTTTACACACCATGTGTTCCTTTCCTTCAATAGAAAACCCCTCAGGTTGATTCATATAAACTTCTTCCTCTAAATTTTCATTCAGAAAGGCTATTTTCACATCCATTTGATGTAGCTCTAAGTCATTATGAGATACCAAGGCCATTATAATTTTGAGTGAATCTTTTCTAGAGATGGGTAAAAATGTCTCTTTATAGTCAATGTCATCTTTTTGAGTGAAACCTTTGGCAACAAGTCTGGCCATATGACGTTCAATGTTTCCAGTTGAGTCGTGTTTGGTCTTAAAGACCCATTTACACCCAACTCTTTTGCAATCTTCAGGTAATTCAACAAGGTCCCAAACTTCATTCTGTTCCATAGATTTTAACTCATCTTTCATAGCATTTATCCATTTATCAGAATTATTGCTTTTAATGGCTTGTGAAAATGAAACTGGATCATCATCAATTCCCAAGTCAGTTTCTGACTCATGTAGATATACCAAATAATCATCAGAAATAAAAGATATCTTTTGTCTTTGAGATTTTTTTTATGCTGCTTCTTGGGGTTCATCTACTACATGTTCATCAATTCATTAGTAGGAATATTAATTTGTTGTTCTTGTTGATTACTTTGTTGTACAATAGCTTCAGGAACAATAAATTTAAAAGAAGTACAGGGTAGAGAAATTTGCACCCTAACTTATTTAATTTCCACATTACGTGGTTCTTCACTCCCACTATCTTCACCATTCTCAATGAATCTAGCGTTTCCAGTTTCAACTATTCTCGGACTATGATTAGGACAGTAAAATCTATACCCCTTTGATTTTTCTAGATAACCAATGAAGAAACCACTGATTGTTCTTGAATCTAGTTTCTTTTCTTGTGGATTGTATACTCTAACTTCTGCCGGACAACCCCAAACATGCAGGTGCCTCAAACTAGGTTTCCTACTAGTCCACAGTTCAAAAGGTGTCTTTGGAACTGCTTTACTGGAAACCCTGTTTAGCAAGTAAACGGCAGTCCTTAAAGCATACATCCATAAAGAAGGAGGTAAATATGAATCACTTAACATACTCCTAACCATATCCATTAATGTACGATTACGCCTTTCTACCACACCATTTTGTTGTGGTGTGCCAGGCATTGTGTGTTGAGCACATATGCCACGCTTTTTGAGGAATTTAGCAAATGGACCTGGGTGTTGTCCACTTTCATCATATCTTTCATAATATTCACCACCTCTATCAGACCTGATTATTTTCACCTTTTTATCTAGTTGTCTTTCAACCTCAGTAATAAATACCTCTAAGGCATTAATCGCTTGAGTTTTTTCATGCAATAAATAGATATATCCATAATGTAAAAAGTCATCAATAAAAGTGATAAAATATTTTTCTTTATTGAAAGATGTGATATCAAAAGGACCACATATATCAGTGTGTATAATTTCAAGAAGCTGTGTGCTTCTTGTGGCTCCTTTTTTGTGTGTTTTGTTTGTTTTCCTTTAATACAATCAACACAAATATTAAGGTCAGTAAAATCTAAATCTGGAAGAATTTCATTCTTAATTAATCTTTTCAGCCTTTCTTTAGATATGTGACCTAAATGTTTATTCCACAAGTAAACAGATTGTTCATTCACGAAACTTCGTTTGGTTCCAACATTATGATACAGAGTTAGGAGTGTTTCGGCAAACAGATTATCAAGATTCAATTTGTATAAATTATCACAAAGAGTACCAGTATCGATGAGATAATTATTCTTAAACAAACTAAAACATCCATTACCAAAATTAAAGGAATATCCAGTCTTATCCAACTTAGGCAAAGAAACTAAATTCCTCGAAAGAGAAGGAACATAAAAAATTTCTACTAAATCTAAGTGACGTCCAGTATCGAGAATAAGACAATAAGTCCCGACAGCTTTAACTGGAGCCTTCACTCTATTCCCCATGTAAACAAATCTTTCATTCTTATGGTTTGGATTGTAAGGAATCCCTACATAGTATTAGAAACATGAACAGTACAACCATAGTCAATCCACCAAGTATTATAAGGAACTTCAGTTAAATTTGATTCGAGACATGTAAAAGCACAAGACTTACCTTTCTTCTCAAACCATGCCTTACGTTTCAGGCAATCTTTCTGAAAGTGTCCAGATTTTCCACAGAAATGACACTTTACATTCTTGTTTCCTTTCTTACATACTTGAGATGAGGACTAATTAACATTAAGTTGCTTCTGTTGTCCCTTACCATGCTTCTTTCCTTTCTTTTCAGCTCCTTGATGATTTACAAAGTTAATAGAGTGGATTCCTTGATTCTTTAGCCTTGTTTCCTCTTGAACCAACATACCATGCAATTCATCCATGTTCCATTTGTCTTTCATAGTGTTATAGTTAATTTGAAAAGGACCATACTCAGACGGTAATGAGTTGATGATGAACTGCACAAGGAAATTCTGTTCCACTTCCATTCCCAATGACTTAAGTCTCGCTGCTATATTTGTAATTTCAATGACATGCTCATGCATAGTACGTGAACCATCAAACTTCATGGTGGGCAAAGTACCCATTAGTGTCCCAGCAAGAGACTTATCAGCAGTTTGGGAAGACTCTTCCACAAGTTTCAGAAGTTCTTTCGCACTTTCAGTTTTGGGAAGAGTAGTCTTAATGTTGCCCGCAATATTCATTCACGTGAATATTAGGCCTAATCTGTTAGATTGATCCCAGTGCTTATAATAGGACTTTTCTTCATCACTTCTAGCTTCAGTAATAGCAGTTGGCTTTTCAGAGTAAAGTGCAACATCAAGATCTAAAACCCCAAGATGGAATTTGATCTGTTCGCACCAATCTGAAAAGTTAAGTCCATTAAAAGTCGTAACAGAGGCAGAGTGCGAATGAAGGGCAAGCGCTGAAATAGAACATGCTCATTTGTTAATACTTTGAGTTACGAGTTTAAACACATTATCAAATTCAGAAATAACTTACATAAATGTATATTGATGTTCTCCTTTGGGTGAAACATCAAAATACAACTTTAAACGTAATGATGCTTAAAATATATTTAACACAAAACGATAATATTTAATGCATCAATTAATAATATTTATCATCTTTGGATAAATAAATAAAACTAATGATACATCAAAATTATCTCTTTAATATTCATTGGTCATACGAACAAATAATCAACCTTTGGGTGATCCACAAATGTCTTATGACCAAAAATTTAATTTACCCATAATTATTAAATTAATTATAAGCATCAAGATTAATGGGTAATTAATTTAAACTTTAACCTTTATTTTGGAATTAATTTCATAAAGATTCTACCACTTTGGTGATTAACGAATATTACATATATGATTTCAAGTTATATTAAGAAACAATAAATTTTATTATTGCATACTACAACGTTCTAACAACAAAGAGTTGTTTCTTTAATATTTGAAATAACAAAGATTAAACTCATGTTATTTTAAATAGAATCAATTATAATAATATCAATATTTCAAATTTCATTATTCAATAATTGTGAAATTTCTAACAAACATAATTAAAATTCACAAGATCTGGAGAAACATTAATTTTAATGGAAAATCACTTGTTCCAAAAACCAGGCTCTGATACCACATGTAAGCATAAAACGAATTATATAAACTTAAACAATCTTATACATAAGCAATCCTATCTGTAATCCTTTGTATTATTAAGGAACGTTGAACTTAATGATTTTCACATACACATAATGACAGTAATTTAATAAAGAATTACTTACCTGAATTCTCCATGGTTTTAGCGGAAGAAAAAGTATAATAGCAGAAGCACTGAATTGTTTCTCTCTCTTTACCTTACTTTCATAATAATTGTGATGGAGCTTATTCTTCTTTTGGCAGAGAGAGGACCCCTTTTATAATGGGAATAGTCAGTTATGTTTTCACGTTCCATCAACGTGATTGGTGGATACAATCATTATCCTACTAGGAGTCAGTAATTGTGGATACAATCCTACTAGGAGTCAGTAATTAACTTTTTACATAGATTAAGGATTTAACTTATTCAATTATTATTAAACCAATAAATAAATAAATAAACCAATAACCATTTTATTCTTCTTCTGTATATATGTTTCTTTCTTTTTTCCATTGGTATCAGAAGTTTCTATTGTTATGTGGCTAGCTGCCGTCTTTAACTTCTTGTGTTAGCACTACAATTCATTAGATGATGTCATTTATGTTGGTATCTTCGACTCTTTCAAAATATTGTTGAGATCCTCTAAAAGCTATACATTTTTGGAGGATCCTACTGATACTCAATTCGCCTCGTCATACACACCTCTCAAGTTACTTTCATGTATATATTCCTTTAGGAATAGTGGGTATTGTCAATTGTGAGCCATTTTGTTGCTCTGATGCTTCAAAAATGTTTGATGGATGTGTGTTGGATCCTCTAAAAATAATATATTTTTGAAGGATCCAATATGAATACAACAACATTTTTGAAAAACTCAATGTTCCGAAATTTTTTTTGGTCGAACAGAATAAATTTTATTATCTTCATATGTCAACTTTACAACATTTTTCAAAAGAATCAGACTTCCCTCAGCCACTCACCTCTGGGACAACTCTTCATATAATCTCTCTATCCAATTTCTATCTTTACAAGTAATCCTACTGCATACAAAATAAAAAATTCGATATTTACAAACTTTCTTTATCCGTTTCTCTACCACCTGAGGACTTAGGGCAGTATTTCCTCATAGGACTGTATTTTGTTGGAGTTGTAAGGTTAACTTCAACTCTTTGATGTGAAAACAAAGAAATAAAGAAGAGAACAAATAATTTACTACACAAAAGTTGATTTTTCATTAATTTGAAGTGGTGCTTAAATACTAAAAAAAATGCAATAACTAAAGCCTATAATTAAGCCACTACTTTGTACATGATTTCATGATTAGAAATATCCAAAACAACTACACCACTAACATCTAAAAATCAGCCACTAAACTAAGTTGAGAACATGGCTAAAAAAGCTGGATAATATCTAACAATTGCTCCTACTTTTACTGCAGTAACTGAAACAATAATCAACACTCCTCCTTGCATCAGTTGCTACAAATTCTAAGTCTTTCTTTGAGAAATTTAAATTTGCTTTTTGGCAAGACTTTGGTATATGCCAGTTGAAGATTTGTCTTGCAGTATTTTTTTTCCTATCCGGTATCCCGCCCACATTGGAGTCCGACGGATTCGCGCCGCGTAGGGCCCCATTTAGAGAAAAGTGCTCCCTTTGAGTGATGGAGTTCGGTGAGGACCAGTAGGATCCGTGTGGATTAATTTTAGCTTTTAGTGGCTCTCCAGGTTGGTTTCTTGAAAGAAAGTCTTGCTTGCTTGCCAAATTGACAAGTTCTGCAATCTGGTATTTCGGCTTCAAGATTAGGCAACCCTCAAACCAGATCTTTCTTTTGTGAGTTAATTACAGCAGCATGGTTGAAATGTTTGAGTCTTTTGTGCGGAACTTGTGCATTGATCTTAGTTGCAGAATAAGCTTTTTGCTCATGATCTAAAAGATCCAATATAAAGCTTCTTCCCTTCATCATTACCTTGAATAAGTTTTGCCATCTTCATCCTTAATTTGACAGTAATTGGATTCAAAGAAAAGTTTTCTCAAGCATCTGGCCAACACTTAACAGACTATGACTAATATTAGGTACAAAAAACACATCTTTGATTAGTACTTTTGTACCTGAGGAGCACTTTATTTCCACAGTACCTTTGCCTTCAGCAGAAATATAGTCTCCATTACCCACTTGTACTTTGGAAATTATTGAAGTATCCAATTTCTTGAAGAGATCACGATAAAATATCATGTGGTTTGTGCAGCCACTGTCAACAATCCACTTGTCACTCGAGCAGCTAGTTGCCAAACATGTCGCTACAAAGAGTTGCTCTTCATCTTCCTGATTAGCTACTTGTGCAGCATTAGTTTGCTGAGTGTTGTTCTTGTAAACCTTCTGATGATGTCCCATCTGCTGACATTTCTCACACTGTTGGTCTAGCCTTCTCCAGCATTTGAACGGTGGATGACCCTTCTTTCCACAATGCTTGCAAGAAGGAAAATCATGTTTCGCTCCTCTATTGATCCCAGGAGAATGAGAACTTGAGTTTTCCTTCTTGTTCCACTTCTTCTTTCCTTGGTCTCCCTTGTTTGATTGAACTTTTGCAGGTAGTGCACCCTCAACAGATCCTTCGAAACTTATAACTCTTCTCTGTTCTTATGCCTGCAAAGCATTCAATAATTCTGCCAAACTAATCTGTGACAAATCCTTGGAATTTTCCAGTGTAGAAATTGTTGTTTCAAACCATTCGGGGACTGTTACTAGAATTTTTTGAACCAATCTAGAATCAAGAAATTCAGATCCAAGTAATCTTGCATTGTTGTCAATGTTGAGTAATCTATTAGAATACTCTTTGATTATCTCTAAATCCTTCATCTTTTGAAGTTCAAATTCTCGGATCAGGTTAAGAGTGCATATACCTTTGATCCGTTCATCTCCTTCATATTCTTTCTTAAGGAAATTTTAGTCTTCAAAAGCTTATTTCAATGTCATAATCCTGACAAAGATTTCAGATGAGACTGCAGCGAATAACGTTGCTCTAGCCTTTGATTTTCTTATTTTTTTCCTTGTGATTCCTTATTTGCGCCATGGTTGGATTTTCAGGCAAGGGAGGAACTTCGTAGTCCTCCTCAACGACTTTCCACAATTCATTGGTCTTCATATATACCTCTATTCTTGCTACCCAGATATGATAGCATTCACCTTTGAAGACAGGTGGTACTAGTGCAGTGAAAGAAATCTCTGAATCCATAGGAGAAAAAACAAGAAGAGAAAGATATGTTTTCCTCAAATGTAGGTCCCTCAAGAAGAGAGCTCTGATACCAATTTGTTGGAGTTGTAAGGTTAACTTTAACTCTTTGAAGTGAAAACAAAGAAAGAAAGAAAGAAGAGAACAAATAATTTACTACACAAAAGTTGATTTTTCATTAATCTGAAGTGGTGCTTAAATACTAAAAAAATGCAATAACTAAAGCCTATAATTAAGACACTACTTTATTTATGATTTCATGTTCAGCAATATCCAAAACAACTACTCCACTAACATCTAAAAATCAGGCACTAAACTAAGTTGAGAACATAGCTAAAAAAGTTGGATAATGTCCAAAAATTGCTCCTACTTTTACTGCAGTAACTGAGGCAATATCAACACATTTCTTGCTTGTCATATATTGTAAATCAGGGTTGCAATCACTTCCCAAAGCAGTCGTCTGCTGGTTCTACCCACTGCATACCTTGCCACTCTTCTCCAAATACCTTTTGTTGGGTTCAATTAGTGTGAATGGAAAATAGAGGGAAACAACCTTTTATGAAAAGACATATTGTTTTGGAAAAGGAGTGACTGTTCAGATAGTTGTGTCTGTTCAGAAAAAGATACAATATTTCGAATGAACAGACATGACTCTTCCAAAGGATACACCTTTTCGGATGAACCATTGCCACCTTTTGGAAGGGGCACTTGATGACTATATAAACCTGCATTTATCCACAAGTTTTGGAATGAAATTTTTTTGAAATACAAACTTTTCTTGTCTTCAAAACATTCCTTATGATCAATCAAATCATTGAGTGAGTTCGACGAATTCAATTATTTGAGGTACCTCTATAGTTGAATTGAAAACCATTTTATCCTAGGAGGAAGATTCCAAAACCTTGGGTACAGTGAGGGGAATTGTTTCTTAAGGACACTCTGTGAATTTGGGGGATTTGGCTTTACATTTCTGTTTCATCTTAATTTTTGAAAAAATAAAACAAACATCTTAGAAAGATCACTTTGATCTTGTGTTGAGTGTGTTGTTCTACTTCATAGTGTTCTTATTTTAAACTTGAACTATTGTTGAAGTTATTGTGTTAAATTACAGATTCTTGTTCCCAAAAACGTTGAAAAACAACAATCTTAAGGAATAACATTTAGAAAAAGGAAATAAATTTTTTTTTTGCTTGTTTGGTGAAATTTTCTTTTCACTAAAGTTTTTTTTTCAAATCTGTATAGCTTGGTTTCTAGAGATTAAAGATTTTAGCTTTCTACTCCATTTGAAGTTAACTAGTGATTTGAAGAAATAAAATCTTCATCACAAGTTAAAGATCACTCGGTTGACGATTGGAAGTCATAAAAACTTCATCGTTAAAATAGAAACAAGAAGTGTTTAAAGTTACTGCAATTTTTTAATAAGTATTTCAATATACTTAAGGTACTGTCTTATGGTGACAGGAAAATGACGACTGATAGTCAAATACATGATGCTGGAACGACTATGGCGACAACTAGTATTTCCACGATGAGTCGTACTAATGCTCCAAAAGCATGGCACGGGCGGAGAAACCCAAAAAGTTCACGGGTATTGACTTCAAGAGATGGCAGCAGAAAATGTTCTTCTACCTCACAACTCTGTGTCTTCAAAGGTTCACAGTTGAGAAAGCTCCGGAGGTGCCTGAGGAAACCTCTGAAAAAAAATGCTTCATGATTGTAGAGGCTTAGAAACACTCAGATTTCCTTTGCATGGATTATATCTTAAGTGGCCTCGAAGATGACCTTTACAGTGTGTATAGTGGAACCAATACTGCAAAAGAGTTATGGGGAGCGCTATAACGGAAGTACAAGACGGAGGATGCCGGAACTAAAAAGTTCTTTGTTGCAAGATTCCTGTAGTACAAAATGATAGACATCGAGTATGTTATTTCCCAAATGCAGAAACTGCAAGTGATCATCCATGATCTCCTAGCGGAAGGTATGATTTTGACAAATACCGTTGTTGAACAATTTAAAAATATTCTTAGTATTCACATGAATTTTACTGCAGGTTTGATTATGAATGAAGCGTTTCAAGTAGCGGCAATAATAGAGAAGCTACCACCTATGTGGAGAGACTTTAAAAAAAATATTTGAAACAAAAACGTAAGGAGATGTCAATCGAAGATCTGATTGTACGACTACGCATTGAAGAAGATAACAAGGCTGCGGAAAGAAGGTCAAGAGGTAATTCTACAATGAGTGGAGCAAACATTGTAGAAGATGACCAAAATAATTTTAAAAAGCGAAAGAAAGATGGAAATGAAAGCAATCAACCCAAGAATAAATTCAAGGGGAAGTGCTTCAACTGTGGCAAGATTGGCCACAAGTTTATGGATTATCGTGCCCCGAAGAAAGGAAAGAAGAAGGACCAAGAAAATCTTGCTGAGTCTAAGAAAGAAATGGATGATCTGTGTGCTATGCTTTTCGAATGCAACTTGGTGGGAAATCCTCGTGAATGGTGGATGGATTCTGGTTCCACGCACCATGTTTGTGCTAACAAGGAGTTGTTTTCGATAATTGCTTCGGCTCAAGTAGAAGAAAAAATCAACATGGCAAACTCCGCTACTGCAAAAGTGGAAGAAACAGGAAAAGTGTGCTTGAAGATGACTTGCGTTAAAGTGTTGACACTTAACAATGTCTTGTATATTCCTGAGTTATGAAAGAACTTGATTTTTGTTTCACTTCTAGACAAGAACGGATTCAAATGTGCATTTGTTTTCGGAAAAATTGTACTTAGTAAAGGAGAAGTGTATGTAGGAAAAAGCTACCTCAACGAGGGCCTATTCAAAATAAGTGTAATGAATATTGAAATTAATAAAATTTCAAATTCTTCTTACTTGCTTGAGTCTCTTAATTTGTGGAATGAACGACAAGGCCATGTTAATTACAAAACACTACGAAAACTGATTAACTTAGAAGTTTTGCCAAACTTTGAGTGCAATAAATCAAAGTGTCAAACTTGTGTGGAATCAAAGTATGTTAAGCATCTGTATAAGTCCATTGAAAGGAAGTTCAATCCCTTAGACTTAATCCAGACTGACATTTGTGATATGAAGTCAACACCATCACATAGTGGGAAAAAGTATTTCATAACTTTTATTGTCGATTGCACTAGATATTGTTATGTCTACTTGCTAAATAGTAAGGATGAAGCAATAGATGAATTTAGGCAATACAAAACTGAAGTTGAAAATCAGTTAGAGAAAAAGATCAAAACTATAAGAAGTGATAGGGGCAGAGAATATGAATCTCTCTTCGCTGAAATATGTGTAGAGAATGGAATTGTCCATCAAACTATGGCCCCGTGTTTACCTTAATCTAATGAAATTGCGGAAAAAAAATCATACTTTGAAGGAAATGATGAATGCCTTACTTATAAGTTCAGGTTTACAACAAAACTTGTGGGGGGAGGTTATCCTTACAGCCAATCGTATACTCAATAGAGTTCCCCATAGTAAGACACAATCAATTCCTTATGAAAAATGGAAAGAAAGAAAACCCAACTTGAAATATTTTAAAGTGTGGGGGTGTCTAGCAAAGGTCCAAGTTCCGATGCGAAAAAGGGATAAGATAGGACCGAAGATGGTGGATTGCGTGTTCATAGGATATGCTAAAAGTTGTAAAGCATGTCGGTTTTTGGTTTATAAATCCAAACATCTGGATATTAATGAAAATACGGTAATTGAGTCAGATAATGCTGAATTCTTTGAAAGCATTTACTCGTATAAAACTAGACATGAACAGTTTAGTGGAGGGTCTAAACGACCTCGAGATAAACCAAGTGAGGATGTACATAACGATGAGAATCCGAGACGGAGTACACGTCAAAGAACGTCAACTTCGTTTGGATCGTATTTTGTAACATTTATTTTAGAAAATGAGCCTCAAACATTTAAGAAAGTGATAGCGTCTTTGGACTCATCATTTTGGAAAGAGCCAGTTGATAATGAGATTGATTCAATCTTAAGCAACCATACGTGGGAGTTGGTTGATCTTCCTCCAGGAAACAAACCTTTAGGATCTAAATGGATCTTCAAAAGGAAAATAAAAGCGGATGGTACTATTGACAAATACAAGGCAAGACTTATAGTAAAAGGATTCAAACAAAAAGAAGGCCTTGATTACTTTGATACATACTCACCGGTAACAAGGATAACGTCGATGTGAATGTTAATTTCCTTAGCGGCGGTATATGGTCTTGAAATCCATCAAATGGATGTGAAAACTGCATTCCTAAATGGAGAATTGGAGGAAGAAATTTTCATGGAACAGCTTGAGGGTTTTGTGGTTCTAGGAAAAGAAAATAAGGTGTGTAAACTTGTTAAGTCACTTTATGGATTAAAACAAGTACCTAAGCAATGGCATGCAAAGTTTGACCAAACCATGTTGGCAAACGAATTCAAAATTAATGAATGTGATAAATGTGTTTATATTAACGGCACTCCAAATCACCAAGTCATTATGTGTTTATATGTGGATGATATGTTGATCATTAGTAGAGACATTTCATACATAAATGCAATGAAACGAATGCTCGAAAACAAGTTTGATATGAAAGACCTTGGAGTTGCGGATATGATCTTAGGGGTAAGAATCCATAGAACTCCATAAGGGTTGGCATTGTCACAGTCTCATTACATCGAAAAGGTACTTGACAAATTAAAGTATATGAAATTTGGTATTGACAAGACTCCATTGGGTGTGACCTATGCACTTTGAAAGAATGAAGGTGAAGTGCCTTACAATTGGAGTATGCAAGAGTATTGGGATGTTTAATGTATATAATGAACTGTACACGATCAGACATAGCATGCGCTATAAGTAAGTTGAGTCGGTACACTAGTAATCCTAATAAAACTCATTGAATGGCAATGAAAAGAGTTTTGGGGAATCTTAAATACACTCAAGACTACGCTTTGCATTATAATAAATATCTCGCGGTACTTAAAGGATATAGTGATGTAAATTGGATCACCGGATCAAACAAAGTAAAATTCATGAGTGGATATGTATTTACTATCGGTGGAGGAGTTGTCTCTTGGAAATCATCCAAACAGACTTATATTGCTCGCTTTACAATAGAATCTGAATTTATCGCATTAGATAAAGCCGATGAAGAAGCAGAATGGCTCCGGAATTTCTTGGAAGATATTCCTTATTGGCCCAAACCAGTGGCACCAATATGTATACACTGTGATAGCCAAGAGGAAATAGGTAGGGCAGAGAGCATGATATACAATGATAAATCTCGTCACATAAGATGGAGACATAATACCATTAGAGAACTTCTCTCTAGTTGAATTATGACTGTTGACTATGTGAAGTTAAAGGATAATGTGTCGGATCCACTTACAAAAGGCCTATCTAGAGAAAGAGTTGAGAGAACATCTAAGGGAATGGATTTAAGGCCTAGGACAAGTCAGCATAGAGGTAACTCTACCTAGCATACTGGAGATCCCAAGAGCTAGGTTCAAGGAGATCAAACAAAGTCGTGTCTGACAGGTTCAACATTGTCAAAATACCAACCCATTCTCATGATGTAGACAATGTTTAGTAAACGAGGATAAGACTTAAGGTAAAAAGTCTTTTAATGATTATCTAAATTTGGCAGATTTGACCAAATAGTTTAATCTATAGGATTGAATGTTTAGAAATCACCTATGTGAGGGCGAAGTGGAAGCCGCTTCAAGAAGAATGTTAGTAAAGTCTTATTCTCTAAGATCTCATGAAATTGAGACGTGTTCATGGTTGAAAAGAACAAAATCATGAGAAACATAAACGGTAAAAGGTTGGTTGTGTGACATGTGTTATCTAGGTGTACATTAAAGCTCGGCGGTTCAAAGATATCAAATATACCGATTGGCCGAGTGCATCCGATGCATGTTCACTACGGAAAGTTCAAAGGGAAACCCACTTATCCTCATGCAATCAGTCTTTGCTTGATGATCACATATTTGTCCGTAAAGTTTTACAAAGAATATCCATTACCCATTCATGTGGGGGATTGTTGGGTTCAATTGGTGTGAATGGAAAATGGAGGGACGCAACTTTTTATGAAAAGACATTGTTTTGGAAAAGAAGTGACTGTTCAGATAGTTGTGTCTGTTCAGAAAAAGACATAATGTTTTGAATGAACAGACATGACTCTTCTAAGGGATACACCTTTTCGGATGAACCATTGCCACCTTTTGGAAGGGGCACTTGATGGTTATATAAACCTGCATTTATCCACAGGTTTTGGAATGAAAAATTTTCTAAAATACAAACTTTTCTTGTCTTCAAAACATTCCTTGTGATCAATCAAATCGTTGTATGAGTTCGACGAATCCAATTATTTGAGGTACCACTATAATTGTATTGAAAGCCATTTTATCCTAGGAGGAAGATTCCAAAACCTCGAGTACAGTGAGGGAAATTATTTCTTAAGGACACTCCGTGAAGTCGGGGGACTTGTCTTTACATTTCTGTTTCATCTTAATTTATGAAAAACTAAATACACTTCTTAGAAAGATCACTTTGATCTTGTGTTGAGTGTGTTGTTGTACTTCATAGTGTTCTTGTTTTAAACTTGAACTAGTGTTGAAGAACTAGTGTTGAAGTTATTGTGTCAAATTACAAATTCTTGTATCTGAAAACATTGAACAACAACACCTTTTACATCTCTCACTTGCAGTGCTCTCCCTAACCATATCAAGATTTCATTTAGACACATCTTAGAGGATGGGCAATCAAAGAATAGGTGTTTTATTGTTGCAGGAGCTGCGTCACATATCAGATGTGTTGGTGTTTCATACACCCCACTACACTAGTTTCATTCTTATCTTCACTCTTTCTTGCATCACCGGTCAACAGATGAAGTCGTGCTTTGGAATATTGGTCACGTTCCATACACCCCTTCACCATGGCCATTCTTGTAACCTACCCCTCCTCCACATATATCCACTCTTGATAGTGTATGAACCTCCTGGTTTCATTCAGTCATTGTGCACATACCCATGTAGAAACTTCTATTTTATATAGCATATTTTTTTCCAATACCAACTACAATCCTTTGGTGCTTGATAATCTCTCCAGTGTTCATCTTTTAGATACACATGATCTATCCATTTAACCCATAGATTGTTAGCTAAATTTCACTCATATTTTGCAATAGTAGCTTCATTCCACACTATGAAATCAGTAATACCTAATCTTCCCTCTCTTTTGTCTCAGCATACTACCTTCGATGCTATCAAAGGTGCTCTATTTGTGTGTACACTACACGACCACTACATAGAAAACTTCTACATATGGATATTGTAGTCTTCAAGATACCTTTTGGTAATAAGAAAATAGTGGACCAGTAGGTATGTAGGTGCATCAGAACTGAGTTTATCAATTGAGTTTTCCTTGCATATGAGAGATTTCTGCTTCCCGAAGTGAGTACCCTGCAAATCAATACTAACATCTTACAATCTGTAGCTGATAGTCTTTTGGATGATATAGGTACCCCTAGGTATTTAAAAGGCACCTTGCCAGTGGTATAGCCAGTCATCTCACATATACCCTGTAGAACCTATGTATCCATGTTTGCTGAGAATATGTTTGATTTGCTGGCATTTGTGGTCAGACCCGAGGAGGATGAAAAAGTACTAAATCCGCTTAACATCAGCACTATAGGTACCAATCCCCTGTACAAAAAACCAACATATCATCAGCCTAAAATTAGTTTAGCTTCAAACTCTTGCACTTTGTGTGGAAAGCAAAACCTTCCGTAGTGGCCACCCAGTTCGTTATTCTTGAGAAACACTTTGTGCATATTACAAACAACAATGGGGACAAGGGGTCCCGTTATCTCAAACCTCTTTTTCTTTGTATGCTTCCATATACTCCACCATTTATAGAAATTATGTATTGGGGTGTTGTGATACACTCCATAACCAGTTTAATAATTGGGGTGTTGTGATACACTCCATAACCAGTTTAATAAAACCATAAGGAAAATCCAGCCAGTAAAGCATTTCTTTCACAAACTTCCGTTTCACATTGTCATATGCTTTCCTTAGGTATATTTTGCGAAATTCCTTTAGGATAATAGTCGGTATTAGGGTGATGACAGTGATTGATTTCCCCGCAACCATGGAGGTAGCGATTAGCTCGTCATCCTAGGTGATAATTTTTGAAGGTTTTATTCTTCCGGTTACATGGGATACAATTGCGTCCTATAGAACCATAATCAATTCTCTTTCTCTTTTGTCCCTAGCAAATAGAATATAACAATAATGTCATTGATATGAGAAGAACCAGAATAATTCACCTGTATGTCCCCATCTTTTTGATTAATTTCTTAACCAAATCGATCGATGGAGACTATTTTGCTTATCTTATTTTCAAAAATATATACAAGGTAAGGCTGCGTACATTGGTTTTGCTCATTTTTAGGTCTAACTTACAAGTTTTGACAGAGTATAATTATGTGACTATAGTTAAAACTTATAACCAACCTTTCTAGTTATTTGAAAAAGAGTTATGAAACTCTTTATAAAGGTGAGAGTTTATAAGTTACAAGTCTTCATATAGCGAGTCACATTTCATTTTCTACATAAAGCGTGTACTTCGCTTTAATGTGTTCGATTTTATAAAATCACTTTGATATTATACTTTCTCGAAATGACATATGAAGCAATTCATAGGTCGTTAGAAAGTATTAGATCGAGGACAACGAATTAATAGTAAAATATAATATAAAATAATATGTTATGGAAAGAATTTACTTAAAGTATTCCTATTAGACACTTTGAATTTAAAAAAAATATTTTTTACTTTTCACATGTCTCTTAAATGTTTAAGTTAAAACACATTAAAAAGTAGCAATATGAATACTTTGTTAAGTGTTCAGGTGCTCGATTGAAATAAATCATAATTCGAATGTTTAAATAAAATTTATCGACAAATTTAAAAAGTTGCCAACCTATTTCGTCAATATATTATATTATTGTATCTCGTCTTATATCTTTGTATGCTATCTCAATCATATCTATTAATTTATTTAATTTAACTTAAGTTTCATATTTTCATTGCAACATGATCAAGAGAAGAGAGAGGCATTAGTACTCGAAAAAAACTTAACAACATAAAACTTAACCTTTTAAGATGCAGTCATAGTCGCCACTAAGAAGTAACAAATAGGGAGAATATTAGAAATACTCTCTCCATTTTCAAATTTCAAAATTCAAATAAATTTATTTTTGACCATAATTTTATTATAAATCTTTTAAATATTTTGAATTGTCAATAATTGAAATATCTCAATCAATTTAAGGAACTGGCTATGTATTAAGCCAATAAATCAACTTTTCTATCTACTATTAAAAGATACAGCTATGTCTATCTCCAAACTAATAACGACAGGCTATATGTTGTATTGTTTACTCCATTCAATTTCATATGGGAAAAACTATGAATGCGCCAATGACGTTTTCTTTCATCTATTACTTAGAGAACATCAAACTAACTTACAATGTTGTTAGTCAAAAAAATTTAGGAAAAAATATTTCAATCATTCACTTACCATAATTTACAACACTACGCGATCTGAAACCTTTATAATTGTGAGTAGAGAAAACGAAAAGAGATTGAAACCTTTATAATTCTGATACCAAACGGTATCTAAAAGAGCAGGAAATAGTCCGCAATCACACAACCAGTCCACACGCACAAGACACTTAACGGAAACAACAAACACCAACATAAACGATAGAGAAGATATGTAACTTGACGCAAGGAGAACTCATAATGCAGCAACTAAAGAGTGTATTAATACTCTAAAAACTCTACAAAATAAGTTAACAAGCACCACGTTCTGAAGGAACACAAGAGAAGCTCGGTTCCCTCAAGCACTCTCGTTTCTAGCCGATACACAAAACACAAGAAGAAACCATTTCTTGTGGTGTCAAATGGTGGTCTACTCTCTTCTTGAGAGGAACATGATGTTCAATATTACAAGTGATTTTTAAGAATAATATAACTAAGAGAACAAGACTAAAGAAACACCTTAAATAGTCTTTACAAAAAGGATGGCAAAAGGACCCCTTTGCCCTTAATGAAAGGGGTGGGGGGTGGAGTGTTTGGGGAAGCCTTGGGGGTGTATTTTAGGCCCCTAATGTCGGCCCCCACATGTAAATAAGTACACTCCCTTGAGAGAGTTTGCAACAAGCTCAACCACGTCTATTTTCATAAACACGTCATGAAACCTTTGTAGTTCCCGAGCTTGACTTCTAGTAAATAGTCTAGAGCCCGTGACACCCGTATCATCCTCTTCATCTTGAGAGGAGTTTGACCTCAAACTCACGGGTTCTTCATCTTCAATGGTATCAATATGTGAGAGGTCACACACGTTGAATGTATTATACGCTTGGTATTCCGGTGGAAAGTCGATCTTGTAAGCATTATCGTTGATTCTTTCAAGAACTTGGAATGGACCGTCACCTCTTGGAAGCAACTTGCCCTTTTTTTGGTTGGGGAACCAGTCCTTACATAGGTGTACTGTCACGACCCGAACTAGGGCCTGGCCATGACGGACATCCGACCCATGAAGGCTCGGATGTCCCACTCTATCTGGTAATCTTGCACAACATTCATATAAAAAAGAAAAATGCAGAATTATAAATCGAATACAAAAACATGGTCATACTCTGAAATTAGTTTAACAATGAAGGAAAACTCCAAAAATATCTAAATAACATATGACTCAGTCTGCGAAATCTCTACTAAATCTCAAAATAATACTATCTGAAGTCTGGGAAAAGGCCCCCAATAGACCCAAACTGTAGAATGATGAATATCTGTAAGACATTAGGCCTTTCGGAATATAGAAGGCTCACCACTGCACAATCTCTTCTGTTGTTTGAATTATCTACTGCTTATCTTGACCCCTAGACTGTGCCTCAGAACCTGAGAGGTTAGAGGGGGAGGGGGGTCAATACAGATGTACTGGTACACAGAGCTAATCCAAATTAGTCATTTATAATTAACATATATGAGAGAAATTTAAAATAGTTCATAAACATATCATAAAGTAAGAAATCACATGGGCATTTTAAAGACTTTGAAACATTTCTTTGAAACCTAGACTCACTCTTTGTCTTACTTTTAGCTAGATGGTACACCCTACAATCTGTAATTCCACGGGCTATATGGAATCCTCCCTTGACTCGGCGGGCAAGCCCCCAATCCAAGTTTGATGCAAGAATTGGAGTATCCATAAGGGGGACACGCAAGATCACACAGCAGGGTGCCAAAATCCCTAATAAAGTCAATCTGTCATGGTAGTGCATAAGATCACAAAGCAGGGCACCTAACCATAGTCCCAATTTGGGAAAACATGAATCAAGGTACATAAGATCACAAAGCATGGTACCATAATCCCGTGTTGGCAAATCACGATTTCTAGCATAAAGTCTTTCAACTCGTACTTTCTTCGGGTAACCATCTAACTCTCTTAAATCAAACTCTAACTCTAACTCTGTCATGGCATACATTTATATGGTATCGTCATACCATTGACTTGCAAGTCACAGTACCACATCAATTTTCCAACTTTTCATGCCATTTACAACATGCACATATATAAAACTTTCACACACATCAAACACATGCACCATGGTTCTCAACATATAATAGTTTCAAGAAACTTTATCATTTATGAGTAATATCATGTCAATTGCAAAAACTCATGCTCTTAATGGTTTAACACAAGTATAGTGTGGGGTATAAAACATTATTATCGGGGATTTAAAGAATTCACAATTCATATACATCGCACCTTTTCGAAATTTAGATCACATGTTCACAATTCAACAATTGAAATATATGCAAGCCAACAACCCCATGATATTTCAATATTTCTTTCAAAACCATATCATAAAACATGTTATTGATATTAAAAAAAACCACTTGTAAAAACATATGTATACGTATAGATAGTAAGGTCTTATGTAAATTCTTTTCAAAAAGCATGCCCATAAAATTTGGGACAACCCCACGTACCTTTATTTTAGAAAGTAAATGGATGATTCTTGGAGCCTACGATACGAAGATTCCAAATCTCCAATTATCTTCTAAAACCCACGGTTAAATCTTGAGCTATGAGGATTTTTAGTCTGAAACCCTGCTGGAGTTTCTTGAGAGATTTTGATGAAAATAAACTTACTTTGGTGTTCTTGGGATTAAACCCTGTGTTAGAGATGATAAGGGATTGGAGAAGTACAATTTTTACCCTTAATGAGATGGAGTAAAAATATAACTGGTGCCCGATTTTATGGGCTACCGCGACGCGCCACAATCGTTGTGGCTCACTGGAAATTGCTAATTGGGAAATAGTCTCACTCCGCGATGCGCCACAATCGCGGAGTCTCACTGAAAATTGACAAATTCGAAATTGGGATCCTCCATGATGCGCTAAACACCTGAATGATGATATTTTACTACTAGTATATAAAATAGCCATAACTCCCTCTATGGGTGTCCATTTTGGACGGATCTTATATCAACTTTAAGCTTATTCAGTCACCTACGTAATGAAAAGTTAAAATTTAAAGAATTCCACAGGGATTTGATTATAATTCATTATAGAAGCCCATTCTTGATACTTTTAGGGACAAATTTTATCTTGGAAACTTTCGGGGCGTCACAATATCCCCACTTGGGAACATTCGTCCCCGAATGTTGACGCAGAACACAGACAAGCATGACTTCAAGCATACTAAGGCATAGAAAGAATAAGGCAAGGATTGTACCTTCCATTTCATTATCCACTGGGTCAAAAAGGTTTGGGTACCTAGCTCTCATGTCAACTTCGGATTCCCAAGTTGCTTCTTCAATTTTCTGGCTTCTCCACAACACTTTAACTGAGGAAATCTCTTTGTTTCTCAATTTTTTTAACTTGTCGATCCAAAATTTCTACAGGCTCTTCTTCATAGGATAAAGAGTCTGTCACTTTGATTTCTTTGATAGGAAACTGATACGCCCAAATTACACCTCTCTTACAAGAGAGTAAATGGTCGTTGTTAAATATATAACCCAACTAGGTTGGGGTCAAATGCCACAGGGAATATGGTGTTAATTAAGTTGTATGCAGATTAGTTGACTTCTAATCATTCGTTTCCATAAAATAAATAGGGGGAATTTGATTCAGTTCACAAATTAATGGTTTCAGTTTAACAAGATGAAATATGTGTAGTAGTATTCAAATTCAGAGAATGGCAAGCTAGGGTTATGTCCACCTTGTAGTTTTCAATACTTACTAACTATGAGCTTTATGAATTTATACATGCATCATGCTTATAGAGAAACGTATTGTATTTAATACATAATCCTAGTGTTTCTCAACCATCAAGGACTAATTCACTTTAGTTCTCTCGAATCAAAAGCGTTCACCAAAAACAATACGAAATCTCCAAGTAGTTAATCCTGCTAAGGCATTAACTTATAAAATAGGGGTTGGTAATCCTATTTTCTTGTCACTACTCTCTTTTCCGAACATCAACCTTTATTTCGAACAAGTTGTATTTTAAGACATATCCTCTATGTTTGCAACCACGAGAATTCAAGATAAGCGAAGAGAGTATGATGTAAACAAATCAATGCATAATGAATTCAAAACCCAAAGTGATAGATTGTGTGCTACAAGGCTTCCATAACCCTAACTAATAAACTTAGCTACTCATGAATAAAACGAAAAGCATCATAAATATATTCATCATACCAAAAGCTAGAAAACGATCTTGGTGTGCGAATAGTGAAAACAAGAGAGAAAAATATTTCTCTCTCTCCTCAAGATAAGCCGCCTTTCTCCTCTATCAGACTAATACAGATTAATGAATAATGAATAAAAATTCAGCAATTAAGTCTTTTAATAATCTCTTCTCTCATAATTTCCTTCTAAGTCCCTGAACTAATTATAAATGATAAATTAGTCTTGGACATAGTTTCTAGGCGCCACATTTGGTCCAGATTGCTACTCTCTCTTGTGTCATATGCCATCCGCATTCCATAGTCCCATTATGTCTTCATCTACCTCATTAATACTTGAAATCATGCTAATCACATCTGTTAGCTCAATTACATAGAAGTATAGTAAAAACATAAGAAACTAGGCACTTTGTTCTCTAAACATAGCTAAAATATGGATAAGTTATGGTGCTTAGGCGTATAAATACACCCAAGATCAGCAACACTAAAGAATGGTCTCAATGCACTTCTTTAACATAGATATATGAATTACCGGATGAACGGAACCCAAACTAGCAAGCAATTCTAACTCATACGCGACTGCACCTACCCTTCTCAAAATCTGATATGGTCCTATGTAGCGAGGACTCAGTTTACCTTTCTTCACGAACCGTATGACTCCCTTCATGGGAGAAACCATGAGAAACACCCAATCTCCAACCTCAAACTCTAAACCTCTTCTCCTAACATCAGCGTAGAACTACTAACGACTTTGGGCTGTCTTAAGTCGTTCTCTAATGACTTTCACATCCTCCATTGCCTGATGAATAAGATTAGGCTCAAAAATCTGCGTCCCACCCACTTCATACCACCCTATTAGTGACCTATATCTTCTTTCATACAACGCCTTAAATTGTGTCATCTTAATACTGGAATGGAAACTGTTATTATACGCGAACTCTATTAGGGGCAAGTGCTCCACCCAACTTTCTTTAAAATCAATCACACAGGCCCTCAACATGTCCTCAGGGGTCTGAATGGTGCGCTCAGCCTTCCCATCAGTCTGAGGGTGGAAAGCAGTGCTTAGGTTCACTTGGGTACCTAAGACTCAATGAAAATATCTCCAAAACTAAGAAAAAAACTGTGTACCTCAATCGGATATAATGGACACAGGTGCCCCATGCAAATGAACTATTTCGGCAATGAACATCTTGGCATAATCCTCTTCCGAGTAGTTAGTCCTGACAGGTAGAAAGTGGGCTGACTTGGTCAGCCTATCTACAGTTACCCAAATGGAATCATACTGGTTTCGGGACCTCAGAAGCCCTGTAATGAAGTCCATATTAATTATCTCCCACTTCCACAAGGATAAAGCTATCTCTTGGGAAGTACCACCTGGCCTCAAATGCTCTACTTTAACTTGTTGGCAATTAAAACAGTTGGAAACAAAGTCATCCACATCACGCTTCATATTATTCCACCAATACATAGATTTCAGATCATGTTACATCTTAGTAGAGCCTGGGTGAACAACATACCTCAAAGTGTGAGCTTCGTCAAGGATTCTCTGCCTCAGACCATCTACATCTGGCACGCACAACCTACCCTGATATCTCAAAATGCCATCACCACCAATCTCAAATGACATCACCTTCTGCTGACCCACATCACTCTTTATCTGCATTAAGATGGGATCTCCGACGTGCTTTTCTTTAACTTCTGCACAAAGGGATGATTTATCTATCTCATGCACCACCACCCCTCCATCATCGGAATCTAAGTGTCGCACTCCAAGATTTGCAAGTCGATGAACACCCTTTACCATTTCTCTCTTTCCTTCCTCAACATGAGAGAGGCTACCCATAGACAATCTGCTGAGGGCGTCGGCTACAACATTTTCCTTACCCAGATGATATTGTAGGCTCATGTCATAGTACTTTAAAAGTACCAACCATTGTCTCTGCCCAAGATTCAACTCTTTCTGCAAGAAAACATACTGTAAACTCTTGTGGTCAGTAAATATATCAACATACACCCCATATAAATAGTCCCGCCAGATCTTAAGTGCAAAAACCACAGTCGCTAATTCCAAGTCATGAGTAGGGTAGTTCCGCTCATGCACCTTCAACTACCTAGATGCATAAGCCACTACCTTACCGTGCTGCATAATAACACACCCAAGTCCCACTCGGGGCGCATCACAGTATACAGCAAAACCTTTTGTACCCTCTGGAAGAATCAAAACAGGAGCAGTAGTCAACTTGTCTTTCATTTTCTCAAAACTACTCTCACAAGAGTCAGACCACAAAAACTTTACCTTTTTCTGAGTCAACTTATTAAGTGGTGTAGCTATGGAAGAAAAACTCTCTACGAATCTTCTGTAATAACCCGGCAAACCCAAGAAGCTCTGAATATCGATTGGAGCCGTGGGTCTGGGCCATTTCCTCACTGCCTCAACCTTTTGGGGATCAACCCGAATCCCCTCACTAGACACAATATACCCCAAGAAAACAATAGCATTCAGCCAGAATTCACACTTGGAGAATTTTGCATACAACTTATGATCTTTGAGAGTTTGAAGAATAATCCGGAGGTGATTGGCATGGTCCTCCTCACTTTTAGAGTAGAACAAGATGTCATCGATAAAAACAATAACAAATAGGTCTAGAAACTGACGGAAAACCCTGTTCATTAGGTCCATGAAAGCTGCAGGAGCATTAGTCAATGAAGGACATGACCAAGAATTCATAATGACCATATCTGGTTTGAAAAGCTATTTTAGGAATGTCTGACTCCCTAACTTTCAACTGGTGATAGCCTGAACGAAGATCTATTTTAGAAAAACACTTAGCACCCTGAAGCTGATAAAAAAGGTCATCAATTTTAGGAAGAGGATATTTATTTTTCACTGTGACCTTATTCAACTGGCGGTAATATATGCATATACGCAGGGAACTATCTTTCTTCCACACGAAGAGTACAGGTGCACCCTAAGGAGAAACACTAGGTATGATAAAATCTTTATCTATGAGATCTACTAGCTGTTCTTTCAACTCTTTTAACTCTGCAGGAGCCATTCTATATAGCGGAATAAAAATAGGACGGGTATCTGGAAATACATCAATGCCAAAATCTATCTCCCTATCAGGTGGAATTCTTAGGAAATCATCTGGAAAAACTTCTGGGAATTCATTCAATACAGGAACAGACTGAAGAGGAAGACTTTCAGTGTTAAAAATTTTAACCCGAATAAAATGATACAAGAAATCTTTGGAAATGAGTTTATGGGCCCTGAGATAAAATATGAAGTGCCCCCTAGGTGATAAAGAGTGCCCTTCCCACTCTATTGCTGGCTCATTCGGAAAAGAAAAGGTAACCTTCCGGTTCTATAGTCTAGTGTAGCATAACACAAATGGAGCCAGTCCATCCCTATGATAGAATCAAAATCAACCATATCAAGTTCTATGAGATCTGCCACAGTATCCCGGCTAAGAATAGATACTACATAATTTTTATATATCCTCCTAGCCACAATAGAATCACTCACCAGAGTGGAAACAGAGAAAGGATCAGTAATGACTTCGGGCTCAAACCCAAAACCAACAACCACATATGGGGTCACATAAGATAAGGTAGACCCGGGATCAAGCAACACATATACATCACCGGAAAAGATTTGTAACATATCGGTGACCACATCTGGAGAGGCCTCTGCCTCCTGGCAGTTGGTCAAAGCATATATCCAGTTGCGACTGCTCCCAGCACCCGAAGTGGCTCCCGTCTGAGGTGCTGGTGCAGAAGAATTTTCCTGTGACTTGGCTCCCCCAACATTACCTTCTGTATCAGGGCAATCTCTCTGAAGGTGTACCACCTGACCGTAAGAATAACAATTTCTCCTCTTGAAGTAACACTTTCCAAGATGATTCCTCCCGCAGGTGTTACAATGGGAAAGAGATCTGGTGGGCAGCGCCACACTGCCCTGCAACTGAGTATCCTGAGCTCTAGGTCCCTGACTAGTCTGAAAACTCTAAGATTGCCTATCAACTGGGGGTCAGGGCGCTGGGGTGCTAGCTGCAGACTGCGCCTTTCCCTAAAACTTATTCTTTTGCCATTTAACACCCCAGTTACCACTCTATGGCTGATTGTGGTTCTGATCCGCTGTTCTGGCTCTCTTTTCCTGCCTATCTTTCACTCTAGATTCAGACATTTTCTTTTTGTTCTCTTTTACCTATTGCATATGGACTGATAGTCTAGCAAAGTCCACCTCCTTATTTAGCATCGCCTTTTGACATTCAAGTGATAGATCATCGAAAACGTCGGATGCAAATTTTCTCATTTGGTCCCTCATATTTCCTGTCATTTCTGGTGCATAACAAACCAGTTGATTAAACTTCAGAGTGTACTCATGGACACTCTTCTTCCCTTGTTTAAGATTCATGAATTTCTCTGCTTTGGCTTTCCCTCAACTCTAGAGAAAAGAATCGGTCAAGAAAAGCTCCCACGAACTCATCCCAAACTGTGGACTAAGCACTCTCCCCTTTCGCATCCTTCCACTCTTTGTACCATTGGTTCGCTATATCCTTAAGTTGGTATGCTGCTAACTCAACCCCTTCCACCTGATCCACATGCATAACTCAGAAAATCTTCTTTATTTCATCTATGAACTCCTGGGGGTCCTCTTCTACTTTAGTGCCAGAAAATTTAGGTGGGTTCATTCTCATGAACTGTCCCACCCTAGTGGTCTCAGAAGTGACAGATGTATACCCAGTATCTTCTAACCTCTGAGTCTGTACAGCTACCAGTTGTGCAAGTATATGAATGTACTGCTTGAATTCTGCAGTCGATATGTCCCTCTGAGAAGACTGGGGACAATTCACATTTGTCCTCGGAGCTCGAGGAGGACTGGTCGGGACTGGAGGAACTCCTAGAGTAGGAACAGTTTCTAGGGTGTGGGATCTGTTATGGGTCCGCATGACATGAGTGGGGAAGACTTCATCATCCTGAGTATTCTGGTTGCTGGAACGACAAGGAGGCATGACTATTTTCTGAAATACAATGGATCACTGATTAGAGAATAGTTCAAATTAAGACTCTAAAGCATGAACTAAATCACAAAGTGGGGAAACACTTTCCTAAGCGCCTAGTAGCTTCCTGCTTATAAGTGTGGCACACTACACACTCATAAACAAGACTCTACCCGATGCAATTTCGTAGACACCCTGGGACCTTGAACCATACTCTGATACCAAGTTTGTCACGACCCGAACTAGGGCCTGGCCGTGACGGACATCCGGCCCATAAAGCCCCGGATATCCCACTCTATATGGTAATCGTGCACAACATTCATATAAAAAAAGAAAATGCGGAATTATAAATTGAATACAAAAAAGCATGGTCATACTCTGAAATTAGTTTAACAATGCAGGAAAATTCCAACAATATCTAAATAACATCTGACTCAGTCTGCGAAATACCTACTAAATCTCAAAACAATACTATATAAAATCTGGGACAAGGCCCTCAGTAGACCAAATCTTTAGAATGATGAATATCTGTAAGACATTAGGGCTTCCGGAATATAGAAGGCTCACCACTGCACAATCTCTTCTGTTGTCTGAATTATCTACTGCTTATCTTGACCCCTAGACTGTGCCTCAGAACCTGAGATGTTGGAGGGGGAGGGGGGTCAATACAGATGTACTGGTACGTAGATCTAATCCAAAATAGTCATTTATAATCAACATATATGAGAGCAATTTAAAACAGTTCATAAACATATCATATAGTAAAAAATCACATGGGAACTTTAAAGACTTTGAAACATTTCTTTGAAACCATGACTCACTCTTTGTCTTACTTTTTGGCTAGATGGTACACCCTACAATCTGTAATTCCATGGGCTATATGGAATCCACCCTTGACTCAGTGCCCAAGCCCCCAATCCAAGTTTTCCGCAAGGATTAGAGTATCTATAAGGGGGACATGCAAGATCACACAGCAGGGTGCCAAAATCCCTAATCAAGTCAACATGTCATGGCAGTGCACAAGATCACAAAGCAGGGCACCTAACCATAGTCCCAATTTGGGACGACATTAATCAAGGTACACAAGATCACAAAGCATGGTACCATAATCCCGTGTCGGCAAATCACGATTTCTAGCATAGAGTCTTTCAACTCATACTTTCTTCGGGTAACCATCTAACTCTCTTAAATCAAACTCTAACTCTGTCATGGCATACATTTATATGGTATCTTCATACCATTGACTTGCAAGTCACAGTACCACATCAATTCTTTAACTTTTCATGCCATTTACAACATGCACATATATAAAACTTTCACACACATCAAACACATGCACCATGGTTCTTAAGATGTAATAGTTTCAAGAAACTTTATCATTTATGAGTAATATCATGTCAATTGCAAAAACTCATGCTCTCGATGGTTTAAAACAAGTATAGTGTGGGGTATAAAACATTATCATGGGGGATTTAAAGAATTCACAATTCATATAAATCACACCTTTTTGAAATTCAGATCACATGTTCATAATTCAACAATTGAAATATATGCAAGCCAACAACCCCATGATATTTCAATATTTCTTTCAAAACCATATCACAAAATATGTTATTGATATTAAAACAAAACCCCACTTATAAAACCATATGTATACGTATAGATAGTAAGGTCTTATGTAAATTCTTTTCAAAAATCATGCAGATGAAATTTGGGACAACCCCACGTACCTCTATTTCAGAAAGTAAATGGATGATTCTTGGAGCCTACGATGTGAGGATTCCAAATCTCCAATTATCTTCTAAAACCCACGGTTAAATATTGAGCTATGAGGATTTTTAGTCTGAAACCCTGATGGAGTTTCTTAAGAGATTTTGATGAAAATAAACTTACTTTGGTATTCTTGGGATTAAACCCCGTTTTAGAAATGATAAGGGGTTGGAGAAGTACCATTTTTACTATTAATGAGACGGAGTAAAAATATAACTTGTGCCCGATTTTATGGGCCACCGCGATGCGCCACAATCGTGGTGGCTCACTGGAAATGGCCAATTGGGAAATTGTCTCACTCCGCGATGCGCCACGATCGCGGAGTCTCACTGAAAATTGACGAATGCAAAATTGGGATCCTTCACGATGTGCTAAACACCTGAATGACGATGTTTTAAGACTAGCACACAAAATAGCCATAACTTCCCCATCGAGTGTCCATTTTGGATGAATCTTATATCAATGTAAATCTTATTCAGTTACCTACGTAATGAAAAGTTAAAATTTAAAGAATTCCATAGGGATTTGAGTATAATTCACTCTAGAAGCCCATGCTTGATATTTTTATGGACAAATTTTAGCTTGGAAACTTTCGGGGCATTACAATATCCCCCCTTGGGATTATTCGTCCCTGAATGTTGATGCGGAACACAGAAAAGCATGACTTCAAGCATACTAAGGAATAGAAATAATAAGGCAAGGATTGTACCTCCCATTTCGTCATCCACTAGGTTAAAAAGGTTTGGGTACCTAACTCTCATGTCAACTACGGATTCCCAAGTTGCTTCTTCATTTTTCTGGTTTCTCCACAACACTTTAACTGAGGCAATCTCTTTGTTTCTCAATTTTCTAACATGGTGATCCAAAATTTCTACATGCTCTTCTTCATAGGATAAGGAGTCTGCCACCTTGATTTCTTCGACAGGCTACACAAAAGAATGGTCTCCAATGCACTTCTTTAACAAAGATATATGAAATACCGGATGATCAGAACCCAAACTAGCAGGCAATTCTAACTCATACGCGACTGCACCTACCCTTCTCAAAATTTGTTATGGTCCTATGTAGCAAGGACTCAGCTTACCTTTCTTCCCGAACCGCATAACTCCCTTCATGAGAGAAACCTTGAGAAACACCCAATCTCCAACCTCAAACTCTAAACCTCTTCTCCTAACATCAGCGTAGGACTTCTGATGACTTTGGGTTGTCTTAAGTCATTCTTTAATGACTTTCACATACTCCATTGACTGATGAACAAGACCAAGCCCAAACATATGCGTCTCACTTACTTCATACCACCCTATTGGTGACCTATATCTTCTTCCATACAACGCCTCAAATGGTGACATCTTCATACTGGAATGGAAACTGTTATTATACGCGAACTCTATTAGGGGCAAGTGCTCTACCCAACTTCCTTTAAAATTAATCACACAGGCCCTCAACATGTCCTTAAGGGTCTGAATAGTGCGCTCAACCTGCCCATCAGTCTGAGGGTGGAAAGTAGTGCTTAGGTTCACTTGGGTACCTAAGACTCTATGAAAAGATCTCCAAAACTGAGAAGAAAAATATGTACCTCGTTCGGATATGATGGACACAGGTTCCCCATGCAAATGAACTATTTCTGCAATGAACAGCTTGGCATAATCCTCTCTCGAGTAATTAGTCATGATAGGTAGAAAGTAGGCCGACTTGTCAGCCTATCTTCAATTACCCAAATAGAATCATACAGGTTTTAGGACCTTGGAAGCCCTGCAAGGAAGTCCTTATTAATTATCTCCTACTTTCACAAGGGTAAATCTATATCTTGGGAAGAACCACCTCGCCTCAAATGCTCTACTTTAATATGTTGATAATGCAAACAGTTGGAAACAAAGTCAGCCACATCACGCTTCATATTATTCCACCAATACATAGATTTCAGATCATGGTACATCTTAGTAGAGCCTGGGTGAACAACATACATCGAAGTGTGAGCTTCGTCAAGGATTCTCTACATCAGACCATCTACATCTGGCACGCACAACCTACCCTGATATCTCAAAATGCCATCACCACCAATCTCAAATGACATCACCATTTGCTGACCCACATCACTCTTGATCTGCATCAAGATGGGATCTCTGACCTGCTTTTCTTTAACTTATGCACAAAGGGATGATTTATCTATCTCATGCACCACCACCCCTCCATCTTTAGAATTTAAGAGTCGCACTCCAAGATTTGAAAGTCAATGAATATCCTTCACCATTTCTCTCTTCCCTTCCTCAACATGAGAGAGGCTACCCATAGACAATCTGCTGAGGGCATTGGCTACCATATTTGCCTTACCCAGATGACAGTGCAGTCTCATGTCATAGTCTTTAAAAGTTCCAACCATCATCTCTGCCTGAGATTTAACTCTTTCTGCGAGAAAACATACTGTAAACTCTTGTGGTCAGTAAATATATCAACATGCACCCCATACAAATAGTGTCGCCAGATCTTAAGTGCAAAAACCACAACCGCTAATTCCATTCATAAGTAGGGTAGTTTCGCTCATGTACCTTCAGCTGCCTAGATGCATAAGCCACTACCTTACCGTGATGCATAAGAACACACCCAAGTCCCACTTGGGACACATCACAGTATACAACAAAACCTTTTGTACCTTCCGGAAGAGTCAAAACAGGAGTAGTAGTCAACTTGTCTTTCAGCTTCTTAAAACTACTCCCACAAGAGTCAGACCACAAAAACTTCACCATTTTATAAGTCAACTTAGTAAGTGGTGCAGCGATGGAAGAAAAACTCTCTACAAATCTTCTGTAATAACCCGCCAAACCAAAGAAACTCTGAATGTCGGTTGGATTCGTGGGTCTGGGCCATTTTCTCACTATATCAACCTTTTGGGGATCAACCCGAATCCCCTCACTAGACACAATATGCTCCAAGAAAGCAATAGCATTCAGTCAGAATTCACACTTGGAGAATTTCGCTTACAACTTATGATTTTTGAGAGTCTAAAGAATAATCCGGAGGTAATTGGCATGGTCCTCCTCACTTTTGGAGTAGATCAAGATGTCATCGATAAAAACTATGACAAATAGGTATAGGAACTTACGGAAACCCCTATTCATTAGGTCCATGAAAGTTGCAGGAGCATTAGTCAACCCGAAGGACATGACGAGGAATTCATAATGACCATATCTGGTTCAGAAAGTTGTTTTAGAAATGTTTGACTCCCTAACTTTCAACTGGTGATAGCCCGAACGAAGGTCTATTTTAGAAAAACACTTAGCACCCTGAAGCTGATCAAAATGGTCATCGATTCTAGGAAGATGATATTTATTTTTGACTGTGACCTATTCAACTGGTGGTAATCTATGCACATATGTAGGGAACCATCTTTCTTCCGCATGAAGAGTACAGGTGCACCCCAACGAGAAACACTAGGTCAGATAAAATCTTTATCTAGGAGATCTTCTAGCTATTTTTTTAACTCTTCTAACTCTGCAGGAGAAATTCTATATGGCGAAATAGAAATAGGATGGGTATCTGGAAATACATCAATGCTAAAATCTATCTCCCTATCAGGTGGAATTCCTGGGAGATTATCTGGAAAAACTTTTGGGAATTCATTCTCTACAGGAATAGACTGAAGAGAAAGACTTTTGGTGTTAGAATCTTTAACCCGAATAAGATGATACAAACAACCTTTGGAAATGAGTTTACGGGCCTTGAGATAAGATATGAAGTGACCCCTAGGTGCTAAAGAGTGCCCTTCCCACTCTATTACTAGCTCATTCGGAAAAGAAAAGGTAATCTTTTGGGTTCTACAGTTTAGTGTAGCATAACACGAATGGAGCCAGTCCATCCCTAGGATATCATCAAAATCAACCATATCAAGCTCAATGAGATCTGCCACAGTATCCCAGCTAAGAATAGACACTACACAATTTTTATATATCCTCCTAGCCACAACATAATCACCCACCGGAGTGGAAATAGAGAAAGGATCGGTAATGACTTCGGGCTTAAACCCAAAACCAATAGCCACATATGGGGTCACATAAGATAAGGTAGACCCGGGATCAAGCAACATATATACATCACGGGAAAAGATTTGTAACATACCGGTGACCATATCTGGAGAGGCCTCTACCTCCTGGCAGTTGGTCAAAGCATATAACCGGTTACGACCGCTCCCGACAGTCAAAGTAGCTCCCTTCTGAGGTACTGGTGTAAAAGAATTCGCCTGTGACTTGGCTCCCCAGACATTACCTCTTGTATCAGGGAAATCTCTCTGAAGGTGTCCCACCTTAACGCAAGAATAACTATTTCTCCTCTCGAAGTAACACTTTCCAGGATGATTCTTCCCGCAGGTGTTACAACGGGGAAGAGATCTGGCGGACTGCGCCACACTGCCCTGCAACTGAGTATCCTGAGCTCTGGGTCCCTGAATAGTTTGAAAACTCTGAGATCGCCTATCAACTGGGTGTCTGGGCGCTGGGGCGCTAGCTGCATATTGCTCCTTTCCCCAAAACTTATTCTTTTGCCATTTACCACCCCAGTTACCGCTCTATGGCTGACTGTGGTTCTGATCCGTTGTTCTGTCTCTCTTTGCCTACCTATCTTTCTCTCTAGATTCAGACATTTTCTTTTTTTTTTCTTCTACCTGTTACATATGAACTGATAGTATAGCAAAGTCCACCTCCCTATTTAGTATCGCCCCTTGACATTCAAGTGCTAGATCATCAGAAACGGTGGATGCAAATTTCCTCATCTGGGCCCTCATATTTTTTGTCATTTCTGGTGTATAACGAGCCAGTTGATTAAACTTCAGAGTGTACTCATGGACACTCATCTTCCCTTGTTTAAGATTTATGAATTACTCTGCTTTGGCTTCCCTCAACTCTAGAGAAAAGAATCGGTCAAGAAAAGCTCCCACGAACTCGTCCCAAACTGTAGGGTCAGCACTCTTCCCTTTCGCATCCTCCTACTCATTATACCATTGGATCGCTACATCCTTAAGTTGGTATGCTGCTAACTCAACCCCTTCCACCTGATCCACATACATAACTCTCAAAATCTTCTCCATTTCATCTATGAACTCCTGGGGGTCCTTTTCTACTTCAGTGCCAGAAAATTTGGGCGGGTTCATTCTCATGAACTGGCCCACCCTAGTGGCCTCAGAAGTGACAGATGCAGACCCTGTATCTTCTGACCTCTGAGTCTGTGCGGCTACCAGCTGTGCAAGCATGTGAATGGACTGCCTGAATTTTGTAGTCAATATGTCCTTCTGAGAAGACTGGGACGGTTAACATTTATCCTCGGAGCTCGAGGAGGACTGGTCGAGACTAGAGGTACTCCCAAAGTAGGAATAGGTTCTGGTGTGTGGGCTCTGTTATGGGTCCACATGCCATGAGTGGGGAGGACTTCATCATCCTGAGTATCCTGGTTGCTGGAACGACGAGGAGGCATGACTATTTTCTGAAATACAATGGATCACCGATTAGGGGACAGTTTTAATTCAGACTCTAAAGCACGAACTAAATCACAAAGAGGGGAAACACTTTCCTAAACGCCTAGTTGCTTCCTGCTTATAAGTGTGGCGCGCTACACACCCATAAATAAGACTCTACCCGACGCGATTTTGCACACACCCTGGGACCATGAACCGTGCTCTGATACTAAGTTTGTCATGACCCGAACTAGGGCCTGGATATGACGTACATCTGACCCATGAAGGCCCGAATGTCCCAATCTATCTGGTAATCGTACACAACATTCATATAAAAAAAGAAAAATACGGAATTATAAATCGAATACGAAAACATGGTCATACTCTGAAATTAGTTTAGCAATGAAGGAAAACTCCAACAATATCTAAATAACATCTGACTCAATCTGCAAAATCTCTACTAAATCTCAAAACAATACTATCTGAAGTCTGGGACAAGGCCCCCAGTGGACCAAAACTGTAGAATGATGAATATCTATAAGATATTAGGCCTTCCGGAATATAGAAGGCTCACCACTGCACAATCTCTTCTGTTGTCTGAATTATCTACTGTTTATCTTGACCCTTAGACTGTGCCTCAGAACCTGAGAGGTTAGAGGGGGAGGGGGGTCAATACAGATGTACTGGTACGCAGAGCTAATCCAAAATAGTCATTTATAACCAACATATATGAGAGAAATTTAAAACAATTCATTAATATATCATATAGTAAGAAATCACATGGGCATTTTAAAAACTTTCAAACATTTCTTTGAAACCATGACTCACTCTTTGTCTTACTTTTTAGCTAGATGGTACACCCTACAATCTGTAATTCCACGGGCTATTTGGAATCCGCCCTTGACTTGGCAGCCAAGCCCCCAATCCATGTTTTCCACAAGGATTAGAGTATCTAAAAGGGGGACACGCAAGATCACACAACAGGGTGCCAAAATCCCTAATCAAGTCAACATATCATGGTAGTGCACAAGATCACAAAGAAGGGAACCTAACCATAGTTCCAATTTGGTACGATATGAATCAAAGGTACAAAATATCACAAAGCATGGTACCATAATCCCGTATTGGCAAATCACGGTTTCAAGCATAGAGTCTTTCAACTCATACTTTCTTCGGGTAACCATCTAACTCTCTTAAATCAAACTCTAACTCTGTCATGGCGTACATTTATATGGTATCGTCATACCATTGACTTGCAAGTCACATTACCACATCAATTCTCTAACTTTTCATGCCATTTACAATATGCACATATATAAAACTTTCACACACATCAAACACATGCACCATGGTTCTCAATATGTAATAGTTTTAAAAAACTTTATCATTTATGAGTAATATCATGTCAATTGCAAAAACTCATGCTCTCGATGGTTTAACACAAGTATAGTGTGGGGTATAAAACATTATCATGGGGGATTTAAAGAATTCACAATTCAACAATTGAAATATATGCATGCCAACAACCCCATGATATTTCAATATTTCTTTCAAAACCATATCACAAACTATGTTATTGATATCAAAACAAAACCCCACTTGTAAAAACATATGCATACGTATAGATAGTAAGGTCTTGTGTAAATTCTTTTAAAAAACTATGCCCATGAAATTTGGGACAACCCCACGTACCTCTATTTCAGAAAGTAAATGGATGATTCTTGGAGCCTACGATGAGAGGATTCCAAATCTCCAATTATCTTCTTAAACTATGGTTAAATCTTGAGCTATGAGGATTTTTAGTCTGAAACCCTAATGGAGTTTCTTGAGAGATTTTGATGAAAATAAACTTACTTTGGTGTTCTTGGGATTAAACCTCGGGTTAGAGATGATAAGGGGTTGGATAAGTACCATTTTTACCCTTAATAAGACGGAGTAATAATATAACTGGTGCCCGATTTTATGGGCCACCGCAACACGCCACAATCGCGGTGGCTCACTGGAAATTTCCAATTGGGAAATTGTCTCACTCCGCGATGCGCCACGATCATGGAGTCTCACTGGAAATTGACGAATGCGAAATTGGGATCCTCCACAATGCGCTATACACCTGAATGATGATGTTTTACGACTAGCACATAAAATATCCATAACTCCCTTACCCAGTGTCCATTTTGGACGAATCTTATATCAACAGAAAGCCTATTCAGTCACCTACATAATGAAAAGTTAAAATTTAAAGAATTCCATAGGGGATTGAGTATAATTCACTCTATAATCCCATGCTTGATACTTTTAGGGACAAATTTTACCTTGGAAACTTTCAGGGCATTATATGTACCCACACCCAGTCTCCCGGCTCAAGTACAAGACGTTTTCTCCCTTTGTTGACTCATTTGTCCACTTCTTGCTTCTTCTTTTCCAGCCGCATCCTCACCTTCTCATGCAAGATTTTCTTGGCTTCGGCCTTCTTATTTCTATCTAAGCTAATAACCACATCACTTGACAAAAGAGTTAGATCCAAGGGGGTTAGGGGATTGAAGCCCTACCCACAGCTTCACTTTCCCTAAAGATAGAAACGAAGTAAGGGTCCTTAGGATACAAAGACTTGAGGATCTCAAACCCTATTAGCTTGGAAGACAATGTGGACACAAGAACATGCTTTCTAGATAATGCATCGGCTACCACATTATCCTTCCCCCTTTTGTATTGAATCACATAGGGACAGGTTTCAAGAAATTCAATCTATTTGGCATGTCATTTGTTAAGCTTATCTTGTGCCCGAAGATGCTTCAAGGATTCATGATCCATTCGGATTACGAATTCCTTGGTCCAAAGATAGTGTTGCCAATTTCCTAACACTCTAATCAAGGCATACAACTCCAAGCCATACGTAGAGTAGTTTAGAGTTGCTCCTTTGAGCTTTTCACTAAAATAAGCAATGGGCTTTAAATCTTGCATCAAAACAGCCCCTATGCCTACTTTACTAGCATCGCATTCAACTTCGAACATCTTATCAAAGTTAGGAAATTGCAACAACGGTGTCGAAGTGAGCATATCTTTCAAGGTCTTAAAGGCCTTAGATTGCTCCTCACCCCACTGAAAAGGTTGGTCCCTTCGGATGATTTCGATCAAGGGGGTGGCAATGGTACTAAATCCTTTGACGAACCTCCTATAAAAACTTGCCAACTATGGAAGCTTCGAACTTCACCCACAGCTTTTGGGATTGGCTAATCTTTAATGGCGGTTATCTTGGATTCGTCTACCTTCACTCCCCTCGAGCTTACAACAAATCCCAAAAACACAACTTTATCAACACTAAAGGAACATTTTTCAATATTAGAATACAACTTTTCTTTCCTAAGAACATCAAACACACTCCTTAGATGCAAGACATGATCAATAAGAGACTTACTATAAACTAAAACATCATCAAAGTACACGACCATAAATTTGCCAATAAACGGCTTCATCACATGATTCATTAGCCACATAAAGGTACTAGGAGGTTGGTAAGACCAAATGGCATGACCATCTACTATATAGACCAAATTTGGTCTTAAATGTGGTCTTCCATTCATCACCCGGTTGCATACGAATTTGGTGATATCCGCTCCTAAGATCAACCTTAGAAAACACACAAGAGCTATTTAGTTCGTCAAGCATATCATCTAGCCTAGGAATAGGATGACGCTACTTTACCGTAATTTTATTTATGGCTCGACAGTCCACGCATATTTGCCACGTCCCATCCTTCTGCGGCACAAGCAACACCGGGACCGCGCATGGAATCATGCTTTTCTTGATATATCCTTTGTTGAGGAGGTCCTCAATTTACTGTTGGAGTTCCTTTGTATCCGTGGGATTGCTCCTATAAGATGGCTTGTTTGGCAATTACGACCCCAGAACAAAATCGATTTGGTGCTCGATTCCTCAAAGTAGAGGAAGTCCTTGCGGCAACTCACTTGGGAACACATCATCAAATTCCTAAAAAACATTAGAAATAGAAGACGGGATAGGGGAAGTGGATGGGTTAGCATTCAAAACATTTGCCAAAAGTAGCATGGGAGTAGTATCATCATACTCTTTGAAGAGGTCGCCCTTACGAGCCAACATTACCATCGAATCCCTACCCCTCAATGATGAAACTCACTCTCCACCCTCACCCTTCCCACTCTAGGGTTCCTCCCTTCTACCCATGGGTTCTTTCTCTTTCTTTCCCTTTCCTGGAAAATTCTTCATTTGTTGATGTGCCTCACACACTTGTAATGGTGATAGTGGTTGGAGGTTGTACTTTTGACCCTTGAACTCAAAGGAATAATAGTTGGTTCGGCCATCATTCTTGGTCGACCTATCAAATTGCCATGGCCGACCCAACAAAAGATTACAATCATGCATAGGAATGATGTCTCAAAGTACCTCTTCCTCATAATTTCCAACCTTGAACCGAATCACCAATTGACGAGTCACCTTTAACTCTCCATAATCATTCAACCATTGGAGTCTATATGGACTCGTATATGGAGTAGTTGGCAACTTCAAGTGATTCACCATTGAGGCACTAACTACATTAGCACAACTTTTGTTATCAATAATCAAGGAGCACACACTCTCCTTAATGAGGCACTTAGTATGAAAGGGGTTTTCCCGTTGGCTAGGATCATCCAACTCTTTGCTAATCATAAATATTTGTACCACATAATTAGGTACTTCAAGTTCACCTTCTTGAGGCCAAACCTCCTCTTCCTCATCATCACTAGGCCTCTCGGCCCCCCCTCCCTCTCCATCTTGAGTGACTTCTTCATTTTTAGCCCCTTCAAGTCCCAATTCTTCCCCCAAGAAATACAATTTCCCTTCTTTCAATATCATATTTCTCCGATTAGGACATTCACTAGCCTTGTGTCCCCATCTGTGGCATTTAAAGAATTAGAATCCCTTGATATTGAAAAAACATTTGGCTTTCCCTCAAGTCGTGGAAGAGGTGGTTGAGCACTCTTGCTCATGGGTGGAGGGGTCTTGACTGGTTGTTGTTTGGATTTGTTCTACCCTAAAGATAAGGGAACCACTTCTCTCCACTTGGTCAAACCCGAGGGACCTTGGTAGGCTTTGGTTTTGTAGGTCGACCTTTCCTTGTTCTCTCGTTCAATCTCTAAAGCCATTTGAAAGATCCCTTCAATAGTTTCAAACTTATGAAGTGTCATGTGTGTAGAGATTTCCTTATTTAGGCCGACCTTGAACCGGATGATATCGTGGCTCACTTGTTCTCCTCTATGATCAAGTTTCAAGATGAGTTGTTGAAACTCATCATAGTAGGCTGCCACACTTTTGTTTCCTTGCTTCAAGTTGTACAATTTTGCAAGAAGTTCATGTTGATAGCTTTCGGTAAGGTACCTTTGCCTCATAAGATACCTTAATCGAAACCAAGGAGGGGGTTGCCCCTTAATCAATATGTTGCCAAAATGTTTGACATACTTCCACCACGTGGAAGCATATCCCTCAAATTGAGCAATGGCTTAGCAACTCTTTTTCTCCTCCGTGAGATCATTCACTTGAAAGACTCTCTCGCATGCGGATTTCCATGCGAGAAACTCTTCGGGATCACTTTCTCCCTTAAAGATCGGAAGCCCTATTTTGATAGTGTTGAGGCCAACATCCCTTTCCAGAACACCTTGGCCGCCCCTATCTTCAAGCCCTTGGTTCTCCCCCGGGTGTATCCTTCTACCTCTCATCCCCTCTTCCATAAAATAAGGATCATCATACATTCCATATCCTCCCCTTCGGTTCTCTCTCAGAAATCCCTCTTCTTGCATTGGAGGGTTTTGGACATTTGGAATTTGGTATGGTGGATTGGCATTTAGTGGTAGAGTTCTTTGGATTGGCTGATTTTGGTTTGGAGGAGTCGGATTTAATGGTGGCATTTGGGTTCCAAGTCCGTCATGTGGGACTTGGTAATATGGGGAATGTCTTGGTCCATCAAGGCCTCGGCCTT
Source organism: Capsicum pubescens (assembly GCA_030864215.1). Taxonomy (NCBI): domain Eukaryota; kingdom Viridiplantae; phylum Streptophyta; class Magnoliopsida; order Solanales; family Solanaceae; genus Capsicum; species Capsicum pubescens. Next base: position 277,196,917 of record CM061538.1, read on the forward strand.
GTGAGTAATAGTTGGCTTGAGGTATGGCATTTGGTGGATACATTCTTTGGTGTGTGGCTTCAAGGGTAATAGTTGGGGATATGTTTTGAGGAGTTGAGGGTCGATAACTACGTTGGCTTTCTACCCTTTCCATTCAGCCACTAATAGAGGCCACTTCCACTCCCAACTTATAAAAACCCGCATTCACTCTAGCCACGTCCTGAGACAAAGATTCAAGATTAGCCACAAGAGCATTCAAAACATTTTGGTCCACGGTTTGTGCATTGGAAGTTTCGGGTTCCATGTGTAATGATTCCATTTTCCAATGTACCTACAAAAGAAACAAACATTAGTTTAAAATATCCTCACACACTCTTTACACTTGGCTTCCTCACTTGGCCCTTCAAGTGTTGTAAGCCGGTTATCAATCCTTGAGTGCTTAGGAGTGAGTCTACTCTTGAGTTAGAATGGATTTTGGTTTTGAAGACTCAAGGAAGTTTCGTACGCACTTGAACCAAGAACAACTACAAATGGTAAACGAACAAAGCACCACAAAGAATGTTAACACGAAGACGTACTCGAAAACTAGTTCACAACTTAGTAGGTTGTTACTTAGTTGCCAACAAGTGTAGGAGTCAATAGAAAGAAAACTAATAGGGACAAGGAAAGAAACTTGGAAGGTCCTATGACTTGAGTTTGTTGTTGATGTGGCCCACAATTTTTATTTTGATCGTTTGGTATTGTTGTTTTTGTTTAAGTTTGATGTTGTCCCACTTGAATGACTCAATCTTGATTGTTTGGTGAGGCTTTTTTGGTTTTTGGAGTGAAAAAAAGCAAGACTTGGAACTCTTTTTCCAGAGGCCAAGGTGTCAATAAGCTTTTCACCAACTTGCACCAAAATGGCAAAAACACCCTTTTTGTCTTTGGTTTGTCCCTTCCCCCTTTTGGATCTTTTTTTAAAAAGGTTTGACACGTAAGTAAGCCTTTTGGGAGAACCTTTGTCTATTTGCCTCTTTGGTATTGTCTTGAAACTAATTCCTAGACAAACACAAGACCTTGCCTCTTTTCTTTTCTTTTTTCAAATCAAACACACCTTTTGTTGAACGAACATTCACCTCACGAACATTATCAACAACAATAAGAACACTTATGAACAACAACAATATTCAAGTCATCCAACCCTTTAACAACACTAAATAAAAGCTCAAATCTTGGACTTTAGACTCAAGTGTGCTAGAGAAACAACAAGTTAACAAACGAAACTACTAAGACAAGAAAAATAACACCTATAACTAGACACAGATTCGGCCAAACAACAAGAATGGACAGATTTGCTTCTTTTTGGAATTTTCAGATTTTCAACACTTATTTTTTTTTTTTTTTCGACTTAGAGAGCCCAAGATTGGTAGTGTAGGAACACAACCAGCCTTAGATCTGATACCAAATGATACCAAACGGTATCTAAAAGAGCACGAAATAGTCCGCAATCGCACAAACAGTCCACACGCACAAGACACTTAACGGAAACAACAAACACCAACTTAAACGATAGAGAAGATATGTAACTTGACGCAAGGAGAACTCATAATGCAGCAACTAAAAAGTGTATTAATACTCTAAAACCTCTACAAAATAAGTTAACAAGCACCACGTTCTTACGGAACGTAAGAGGAGCTCGGTTCCCTCAAGCACTCTCGTTTCTAGCTGATACACACAACACAAGAAGAAACCATTTCTTGTGGTGTCAAATGGTGGTCTACTCGCTTCTTGAGAGGAAGATGATGTTCAATATTACAAGTGACTTTTAAGAATAAGCTAACTAAGAGAACAAGACTAAAGAAACACCTTAAATAGTCTTTACAAAAATGATGGCAAAAGGACCCCTTTGCCCTTAATGAAAGGGGAGGGTGTGGAGTGTTTGGGGCAGCCTTGGGGGTGTATTTTAGGCCCCTAATGTCATCCCCCACATGTCAATACGTACACTCCCTTGGGCGAGTTTGCAACAAGCTCAACCACGTCCATTTTCATAAACACGCCATGAAGCCTTTGTAGTTCCCGAGCTTGACTTCTAGTAAATGGTCTAGAGCCCATGACACCCGTATCAAATTCGAGGTCCGTTATCAAGAAGGTGTGAAGTCCTAATAATATATTTGACACAACATGAAACTGGTCCTCTTCGAAGATGCTATCGTTGACTGTCGGAGTTGCCATCATTGACGGATATTGTGTTTGTATGAAAATCCAAACAACAGTTAGAATGAGGGAGTCAAGCTGCATATGCTTGAACAATCAGAAAACTTTATATTCTTTTTTTTTTCGTTGTTGGCGTTTTCTGTCTTCTTTTCCAAGAAAAATTAGTGTTGCATGGATCGTGTACACATACCTTCAAATTCTTTGTTAATCGGCACAAAGCCTCAATCACACACTACCATAAATTCATAAATCTTTCTTCACCTGCTCAACAATATTAAAAAAACAATAATGAATCATATGTTCTTGTTCATATATTGTTTGGAGAAGATAAGAATATCTAATAATTTTATAAAACCAACAAATATGAATTATTGATGAGGAAAACTAATTAAGAACGAAGCAAAGCGAGACAAAAAAGAGCAGATGTTTTTGTGATGAATCTTCTACTAAAAAAGAAATAATAAAGACCCCTAAAAATCTCATGAACTACAAATCTTATAAGGAATCCTATTTGATCATACTATGAAGGAGACTATTTACCATAAATGTAAAAATTTAACTATAATTGAATTTGCTACTAGATGAAGGAGCCTATTTTTTTGGGATAACTTGGAGAGTTTAAGGGGAAAAAAATACCATAAATAAAAATTACCATAAGTTTAGGAATTTAACTACAATTAATAAGAAAACCCTTTTCATTTAATTTTGAATATATTTATTATAGTTAATATTTAATATTTTAATAATTTAAGTAAAAAGTGAAAATAATTTTATCTAAAGCGAAAACTTTTAATAAAGGATAAAAGGCTCAAATAATTTTTCTCAGAATTTTTTCACTTTTAATATAATATACTATAGATATTTATGTTTCAAGCTCTTATGAACCTGGATTCGTTTATTTTCTATCAGACTACACATCCTAGGTTTACTGCAGAAAACTTTAAAAGAACAATTATTTTTGTCTTCGTATGGAAGGAATAGCTAAGAACCATGGATGCTATCATCTTTTTATTTCTATTTGTTTTAGTTTCTTTCCTTCTTCTTCGTCCGTTGTTGTTTTATTTAGATTTTGATGATTGAAATTGTATTCTTAGGTGCAACTTAGTGAAGTAAATTTAGTTTAGGACCAAGCGATTCCTTTTCTTCATATTTCATATAAATCAATCTAAAACTCTAGAGTATATTTTTCCACGGATCGAAGAAAAATAATTAATTCAATCTAATATTTCTTTTTTTATTTTTTTATCGGTTAGAAAAAGAGATAATCTATTATTTTTTATTTTAGAAAATTCAAAAAAATTTAGAAAAAAAGAAAAGAAAAGAAATAGGAGACTGAAAATAAAAGTCTTTTTCTCAAAAATTAATCAAATATATTTATGGTAAAACTTTTTCTTATTAAAAGTTATTTGAATTAATTACAATTAATACTTTTTTCATTAGTTTAAAAACTCTAAATCAACCAAATTTGATTTTAAGAAGATTTGAAAAATCTAAAAATAAATATTAAGTGTTAGAATAAGAAAAATTTAAGAAGTACCATATTTTTAAAAGGTTTTTTTTACGTTATAAGAATGCAATCAATGATTTTATAAGGATTTGACTTTAAAAACAAAGAAAAGTTTAAAATATAGAAAAAAAAAATCATACCCCAAATATTATTCAAATTGATGTATCTACTTTAGCCCTTGACAACAAGTAAAAGAGGTACTATATGATAAACACAAAAGTGACGATCTATCAATTACTTGGAACTTCTGGTGGTAAAATATATATGTGCTTATGATAAAATATATGTTTATGTTTATATGATTATATTAAAATGTGAAGGATTTTTTAAAATTGATTTGAACTTTTTACACTTCATAAAATCTCCACAATAAACAAAAATACTTAATTTTAAATAATCATATGTTACACGTGTGAGACACATGCAGTTAAACTAGTAAATTAAAAAGACGAGAGTAAGTATATTGGGTTGATACTAAGTAGGTGTTTGACCATAAGAATTTTTCTCACTCTAGTAAAAATTATTTTGAAAAAGAAATTTATTTCCACTCTTATTTCTCTTATTTCTCTTATAAAATTTTAAAATAAATCGTGAAAAATTACTTATTATTTTAATGATCAAACAAACTGTGATCGAGGGAATAATAGTATTTTCTCCGTCCCAAATTGATATGATATATTGATTAAAAAAATAATTAATAATATGATTAATTTATTATAGTATTTCTATTAAATGATATTTATATTTTAATTTAAAGAAAAAATAATTAATGCAAAAAGTAAACCATGAAAAAAAAATTATTTCTTTTTAATTAATGAAAAAAAGATAAATAAAATAATAAATTAAATTAAAAATTTTGGGATGAATAATTTAGAACGGAGAGAGTATTTCAAAGAACCATTTGTAACGTAACAAAAGTAACTGATAAGTTTTTGCACACTTTTCCCCATAATGATCATTACTTTACACTATTTCCATTGTATTGTAGCTAGTACTCAAGCTACATTTTCCCATAACTGCTCTTAAAGCCTATCTCATCTTTTCCTTCGTTTGTCATGACATCTCTATCTCTTTTTTTCCTTCCTTTGTCATATTATCTCTTTGGCATCTACTTTTTATTCTAGTTCTTGAAAGTTTTTTACAAAGACAAAGAGCAGAAGGGGCTTGTCCTTGTTGTGGGGATGGTTCAACCAGTGAAATGACTAAAGATGAAGTAGCTACTCAAGAATCAGGTATGTTGTCCTTCTCTCAAGAAAAATTATATTACGGAAAGTTGATTCTTGCTATTTTATTTGAAGTGTTTTCCTTCTTGTTTTACCTTTTTCGTTCCTCTTTGTTTTGTTAATGTTATTTAGGTCATCTTCTTATTAGACTTGTGTGTTCAAAGTGACTGCACTTGTGATTTTGTTTCGTTCTTCTTATTTTCGTTTATTGATTTATGTTATACACATTTGTGAAGTTGTGTAAGTTCTTTAATGCGTTTGAAATAGCCTAACACTTATGGATAAATTCAATGTTAATGTTTCCTGCTTGATTGGCTTAAAATGATTTTCTACTTGGGTTTCAATTCTTAATTTGGTCATCTGATTTACTTTGCAAAACATGTTATTCTGTATTTGCAATACCTGAGGTTGTATTCATGGTATATCTTATCTTTCAAGTAAAGTTTTTGAAATATTCTTATTGTCCCCTCCCTCTCCTACTAAGGGCTCTCACGAGGGTCGATTTGGTTGTATGAACGGAGCAATCTTTTTCATACTTTGTAGCTGCTGAGATGTTGAAATAATTTTTCAGCATTGTAGGTGATCATTTGTACTCAATTTGAGGATTTAGAGAGATTCTTTTATCAATTTACTTGGACACATATGAATTTGTGAAACCTTGATCGATTGAAGAAACGGAGTAATCCCTTGTTAAGATGTTGAATTAGTTTTTCAGCATTGTCATGACCCTTTGTACTCAATTTGAGGATGTTTGAACTAGGATACAACAGTTGTGAATATGCGGTGGTTAGGATTTAGATAAGTTTCTTTTATCAATTTACTAGGACATATAAGAATCTGTGAATCCTTGATTTGGTTGCTGCAAAGTAGCAATCTTTCCATACTTTTTAGCTACCTGGTGGGGGTGCCTATGTGACTTGTGATGGGCGTTTGATTATTCTTAGTTGAGATTGCGGTCATCATGTTGGTGAACAATCAACATTATTTCTGTAGTTTTGATTAGTGTCCTCTCAGGAAGGAATACCCAACTTCTGGGGTCAGCTTCGATCACGAGGAGAGAAGAGCGGACCATTGAAAGTCTCGATTTCAAATCCAACGATTTATTGGTACAGTTTTCTGTATGCTTTTATTTCATCAGCTGATTTGTTACGTAAATGTAGAACCTGCAATTTATAAATGGGTTCAAAAGCGTGTTGTCCTAGTTAACCAAGTGGGTTTTTCATAGTGGAAAAAAACTACGTTTCATCACTCTAAATTTGACTGACAACGTAATTCTTTTCCTATGCGATTTTAGATTTTTTTTTTAATTTCCTTAAGACCAACCACAACCTTTGAAACTCGGGAGTGATGGGCCCAATCCTCTATCGTTCTCCACTTGAATACTAGTCTTGATTCGTTGGGCATAGGACTTGACCCCGTCACCTTAGTCACAAAGTCCTTCAACCTTTGCCAAGTGAGCTAAGGCCCGGGGACACATATAAGTGTTAGCATTCACTCTTTGCTTATTATTACAGCTAGTTCACCTGGATTACTATTCCCTATTTTCCTACGGAGGTTTTTTTGGGGGTAAGGGTGGGGGTGGGTGCTGGGGGTTAATTGGTCTCCAAATTTCTAGTTTTATAAAAACTGTAAATTAATCAAGCTATTATCAGATAATCTAATTGTATATGACATCCAATTCTTTTTGCTAAAAAATTGGTGTTTTATGTCTTGCGCACCCATTTTTTTATGAAAATAAAGTACATTTTGAGGGAACTTAACTTGCATTTTAATATATTCAATGTGAAATTTCCTAGTTGTCTTCTAACTTTTGTGCTAAGGTGAGTTTCAACGACCTTTTTGACATTTAGACACTAGTTTTCAAAAATTGAGAAAATGGACACCCTAATGGGTCCACAAAAATAAATGGCAACTTTAGCACTAAGTTAAAAAATGTAAACGTTAGTCCTTCTCCTATTATCAAGCTTCTCAACCAATTCACTACCAACCACCTGATTTTTTCGCCATTCCCTCAATCTTTTGACCATTTTTCGGTCATTTTTCGTCGATTTTTCCGGCATCCACCGGATAATGACATTACTTTCATTGTTTTAAGCCATTTTCTCATATTTTTAGCCCCAAATTTTCATCTATTTTCATACAAAAAGCTTGAAAATAAGTTTCACATTTTGAAATTGATTCTTGGCTCAATAGCAACATTTCAAATTTCCAACACTCCTTAGGTTGTTTCTAACCTGTAATCTGTTGGATTATTCTGGTGGTCGTCGGAAAAGGCGAGATCAGGTATTGTACGGGAAGCAGCTAAGAAGAAGACGAGACTACAGTCTATTAAGTCTAGACTCATAAACTACTGTTTAGGTTTATTAAATACTATTATCGAGGTATATCATGTCTATTATAGAATACGTGGTTGTTGGTGACATATTTTCTCATGAATGGGAGGAGACTCCTAAATGTTGGGTTTGAAAAACTGTGTTTAAGGAAACAATGTCCATTGCCCTTCGTCGCAACGGTTCATACATCGATTTGGTTAAAAGCGTAATGGAGAGCGGTGAATTAAGTTGTGATAAAAATAATGTGGTAATTAGTTACTTGATGAACGGGAGGGAGAAAATCTATCCAACGTTCATAAGGAAAGATAGACACATGAAATTATACATGTTTTGTGTTGATTCTAATAATTTCAGGCCTATATTGTGGGTTAACGTTGTTGGAAGTTCCCGAGAAGAAGCTTCTACATCAGCCCCACCCCCACCCCCGGCACTGGATGATACGTCAATGGAATACGATTGCATGGGTGGTGATTAATGGGATAATAGTGAAGATTGTAAAGAAGAGAATTATGGAGGAGGTGAGGATGGGCAGTTCAGGACACAAGGAAACCACTCTTTCTCAGACCACACCAATCTTTGTGTAGGACAAACATTCAAGGATAAGAAAATGTTGAATCTTTTGTTGAAGAAGGCATTGGTGGAAATGTCTTTTAATTACACAATGGTGAAGAGTTGTAAGAAATACTTGAGGGTGAGGTGTGTAGATCCTACTTGTCGGTGGATGGTGTGCGCATGTGAGATCGGAGAATCAGGTTGGTTTTATATCCACAAGTACGTGGGAGAGCATAGTTGTAGCGTTGATCATGTCACGGGAAAGCACAAGAATGTCACCGCAGAGGTCATTGCCTTGCTTATTTAAACTTTTTCATCGACAACAAAGGTCCAAGCCATAAAAAGATCGAGAGAATCGTATTTAAGGAGCTACATTGCAGGTCGGGCTATTGGATGGTAGGCGTCATTGTGAAGAACATAGATAGAGTAACACCCGAGCACGGATACGTAGTGTTGCCTGCCTTTTGATATGTTTTCAACGACCTCAATTCTAGGTCTGTAAATTCCCTTATGGTCCATGAAGAGTCGGGCAGGTTTATGTACTACTTTATGGCGTTTGGGGCTTACATTCATGGATATGCACACATGAGAAAGGTCGTTGTCGTTGATGACACGCATTTGTTCGGTAAATACGAGGTGTTGTCCGCTGTCTCTCAAGATAAGCAAAAATATATCTATCCCTTCATGTATTGTGTGCTGGATAAGGAGAATGATGCGCCGTGGGGCTTCTTCTTCGAGAAGCTTAAGGCCTTTGTCGTCGACGAACCATAGTTGTGCGTTATCTCCGACAGACACGTAAGCATAGCCAACAGCCTCGCAAGTTATTATCCACTTTCGCATCATGGTGTTTGTATGAGGCATCTCGGTGAAAATTTTCGAATGAATCACCACTGTGCAGATTCTCTCTATTTGTACTACCATGCGACTAAGGCGTACAAGTTGGAAGAATTTAATGACTACTTCAACGCCCTTAAAGAAAGATGCCCCGGCACAACAGTTTTCCTCGAGCATGACATTGGATTTGAAAAGTGGTGTCGGGCTCACTTTTCAGGTAATAAATTCAATGTCATGACCACAAACATCGTTGAATCGCTCAACTCAATGTTGCTAGACAAAACAGAGTAACCAGTGGTGGCCATCTTCAATTCAATTGCACATAGGTTTGGAAACATATTCAGGAAGAAGTATGCGGAGGTGAACAATTCAAGGACAAACATATTCAGGAAGAAGTATGCGGAGGTGAACAATTCAAGGACACCATTTGTTCCCGTAGCCGAGAAGATCTTGAGGGAAAACATCACCGAGGGCGACAAATTGTATGTGAACAACATAGACGAAAGCACCGACGAATTCACCGTACTTGGGTATGGTTCTTCTGCCAAAGTTAATCTATCGAGAATGTCATGTTCTTGCAGGAAGCTCGACTTGGTGAAATTGCCATGCGCTCATACAATGGAAGCGTTACGTTTGAAGCACATGGACGATTAATGTACTAGCATTTACAACTACTCTTCACCCATATATTCGAAAGAATCATACCTTTTTGCATACTTGGAACCTATTTGTGCAGTACCTCTGGAGTCAGAGTGGAGTGTGGTGTGGGAGTATTTAGAAATGCTAGTTCTTCCACATGATTTTGATCTCAAAGTAGGGAGGAGGAGGGTAAGACGCGTTAAAGGTGTGTTGGAGTCTTCAAGGCCCAAGAAAAGGAATAAGTGATTCAAGTGTAAAAGGTCGGGACATAAGAGAACAACATACAACCTTAATGTAGGAAAATAGGATTGACATTGTATTTTATGTTTTTGGTTTTGTCAAATGCACCGGTCAATGAACTGCAGTCAAAATCGACTTTTTTTGTTGTGCATTATCGATTTCAGTTCATATATTATATACTATGTACTAAATAGTTTATACACTGTAATAATTGACTAACCTCATAATATAATAATAAATTAGTGTTTGGTCTACAAAGTGAATATTCAATACATAGTATATAATAAACTTTTCACATTGTCTATTGAGCAAATCCTTTTCTTTGTACACTGTTGAGTTCAGAATAACTATGACGCATTGAAAAAGGTGTCATTTTGAAAATATATAATAGATCGATACAGTCTATAGAGTATAGGTTAAACTACATAGTATATAATCAACCTTTCGAGTAGTCAATTACAAAAATCTTTTTCTTCGTACACTGAATATTTCAATGTAATTATTACATTTCGAGAAATGTGACGATTTGAAATAACTCGATTGCCATAACTGCCACGCTTTTCATTTACTATTCCCCCACACCTTTTCCTTTTATCAGCACATGTATAGCTTTTATTGGTCGATTGTGTCTTTCTCTGATCTATTTAAAGAGGCCATAGTCGATTGTAAACCCAATTTAAAAAAAAAAAGACTAAGAAGAGAAAAAAAAATGACAAGGAGAAGGTACCCACTTTGTCCAATGCACAGGATGAGGACAACCAACAACATCGAATTGCTCCGGCTTAGAAGCGACCTAAATTTTCTTTTCTAGGGTCTTGCCGCTGATCAGTGACGGCTGGATATGGAGCTCGGGTGGATGACTCGTTTACTTCGGGACATAGCCGAGAGGCTCCACTTCGACCCCCATGAGCTCATCCCCCCCTTTCTTTGCCCTAGTCTACTTTAGTTTAGAAAGGTGTAGTTCATTGCTGAAGCTTTCATGGTGGGATTTTGTAAATGAATGCTTAGGAGCGACCTGAGTTTTCTTTTTCAGGGTCTTGCCACTGATAAGCGGCGGCTGGACAGGGAGCTCCGGCGGATGACCCATTTTCTTCAGGCCATAGCCGAGAGGCTCCACCTGAACCCCATGACCTCATCACCCCTCTCCCTTCTTTGCCGTAGTCAGTTTAGTTTAGAAAGGTGTAGTTCATTGCTGAAGCTTTCATGGTGGGATTTTGTAAATGAAAGCTTTCTTTTTGTCTTTTTGGTTGGTATTTTATCTCAAAATTTTTAAATTTACATGCAATGAACTTTTATCTATCTATGAACACATTTGTGTTTACTTTATCTTCTATTTATTTATAATGATTTCACGTCTTTCAGTCTTTGTTGATGATTCTTCGATAGTGCTTGTTTAAAGATTTGTAAACACTATTTCATACATGGCACTCATTTGAAAATAGACCTATGATGATATCTTTGAGCTCTATACGTGGCACTACTGAAAAATCATCACCAAAGACAAAGACGTAAAATCATCATACATAAATAGAAGATAAAGTAAACAAAAACTTGTTCATAGATAGATAAAAATTTATTTCATGAAAATTTACAAATTTTGAGACAAAATTCCAACCAAAAAGACAAAAAGGAATCTTTCATTTACAAAACCCCACATGAAAGCTTCAACAATAAACTACACCTTTCTAAACTAAACTAGACTAGGGGTAAGAAGGAGGGTGATGAGGGTACAGGTGGAGCCTCTCGGCTATGGCTAGAAGAAAATGGGCCATTCGTCGGAGCTCCCTGTCCAGCCGCCATTGATTAGTGGCAAGACCCTGGAAAAGAAGATTCAGGTTGCTCTTAAGCCGGAGCAATTCGATGTTGTTGGCTGTCCTCATCCTGTGCATTAGACGAAATGGGTACCTTCTCCTTGCCATTTTTCTTCTTCTTAGTCTTTTATTTTGAAATTGAGTTTACAATCGACAATGACCTCTTTAAATAGACCAGTGCAAGACACAATCGACCAATAGAAGCTATATATGTGCTGATAGAAGGGGAAAAGACGTGTGGAATAGTAAAAAAAATTACGGCAGTTGTGATAGTCGAGTCATTTCAAATCGTCGTGTTTCCTCAAGTGTAATAATTACATTAAAATATTCAGTGTACGAAGAAAAGGGTTTTTGTAATAGACTACTCGAAAGGTCGATTATATACTATGTAGTTTAACCTATACTCTGTAGACTATGCATTGATCTATTATATATTTTCAAAATGACACCTTTTCCAATGCGTCATAATTATTTTGAACTCAATAGTGTACGGAGAAAAAGGTTTGTTCAATAGACAACGTGAAAGGTTTATTATACACTACGTATTGAATATTTTCTCTATAGATCAAACACTGATTTATTATATATTATGAGGCTAGTCGATTATTTTAGTGTATAATCTATTTAGTATGTAGTTTATAATATATAAATTGGAATCGATAATGCGCAACAAAAAAAATAATTTTGACTGTAGTTCATTGTCCTGTGCATTTGACAAAACCAAAAACATAAAATACAATGCTAATCCTATTTTCCTACGTTAAGGCTATATATTGTTCTCTTATGTCTTGACCTTTTGCACTTGGAGCCCTTATTTCTTTTCTTGGGCCTTGAAGACTCCAACACACCCTTAACGTGTCTCACCCTCCTCTTCCCTACTTTGGGATCGAAATCGGGTGGAACAACTTGCATTTCTAGATACTCCCGCGCCACACTCTACTCTGACTTCAGAGGTACTGCACAAATAGGTTTCAAGTATGCAATGAGGTATGATTCTTTCAAATATATGAGCAAAGAGTAGTTGTAAAAGCTAGTACCGTAATTGTTCTCGTGCTTCAAACGCAACACTGCCATTGCATGAGCGCATGGAAATTTCACCAAGTCAAACTTCTTGAAAGAACATGACCTTCTCGATAGATTAACTTTTGGCGGAAGGACCATAACCAAGCACAGTGAATTCGTCGGTGCTTCCCTTTATGTTGTTCACATATAATTTATCACCCTCGGTCGGCTATGGGAACAAATGGTGTCCTTGAATTGTTCACTGCATGCATACCTCTTCCTGAATATTTTTTCAAACCTATGTGCAATTGAATTGAAGATGGCCTCCGTGGGATATTCTCTTTCGTCGAGCAACATTAAGTTGAGCGACTCAGCGATGTTTGTGGTCATGAAGTTGAATCTATTACCTGAAAAGTGAGCTCGACTCCACTTTTCAAATTCAAAGTCATGCTCGAGGCAAGCTGCTGTGCTGGGACATTTTTCTTTAAGGGCATTGAAATAGTCATTAAATTCTTTCAATGTGTATGCCTTGGCTGCATGGTAGTACAAATAGAGAGAATTTACACAATGGTGATTCGTTCGAAGATTTTCATCGAGATGCCTCATACAAAAACCATGATGCGCAAGTGGATAATGCCTTGCGAGGCCGTTGGCTATGCTTACGTGTCTGTCGGAGACACAACTCTGGTTCGTCGACGACAAAGGCCTTAGCTTCTCATAGAAGAAGCTCCACGATGCATCATTCTCCTTATCCACCACACAATACGCTAAGGGATAGATATGCTTTTGGATATCTTGAGTGACAACGGACAGCAGCACGCCCACGTACTTGTCGGACAAATGCATGACATCAACGACCTTTCTCATGTGTGCATATCCACGGATGGAAGCCCCAAACGCCATAAAGTAGTACATAAACTTGCCAGACTCCTCATCGACCATAAGGGAATTTATAGATTCGGTATTGAAGCCGTTGAAAACATATGAAAAGGTGGGTAGCACTGCATATGTAATGACCCTTACGATCATTTTTCTATATTTTCATATAATTTTAGTACTAACTAAATGTATCGTGGATTATTTAATTTAATTTGGCATTTGGTAGAAATATAATATAGTACCCTTATAGAATATTTTTGATAGTGATAAAATTCTTTAAGTCATGATATATTTATATTATTTTATAATAAGTTTTTGTGATTTATTAATATTTTATGCAGAGATAGTAAATTTAAAATATTAAAATATTATTATTATATAATATAGGTTTTGTTAAAAATAATTTTCTATTAATTATGATATATTCAAAGTATTATAATTATTTTTATCATGAATTTATGCAATACCCGAATATGTATGCAGTGTAGAAAAAACTATTTGATATGGCAATACCACCACACACGTGGGAAATGATGGACCACATGTTGCTACCACTTGTCCAAAACTTAGACCAAATATATCTTATATACTATATATGGTCTATTGACTTTTAGAAGTAGAAAAAAAAGAAGAGTGAGCTTGCGAGGGTATACATATACACGTCTATATCTCTATATTGGCCTTTCTCAGTTTTTTTTTTTTCATCCTTCTTTAGAAAATCAATTAAAGTTCTTGGCAAGTCTTATAAAATTTCATATAAGTTAATTATTCGAATCCATTATTCAAGCTCGGGTTCTACTAGTATTATTCGGAGGCTTTGCGGACAAATATTCTAGCTTTGGCGTCCAGGTAGGCTAGGTTTACCTACTTTTAGATTGAGCTTATATACCGAAATTGTGAACTATTATGCTAGCTTTGAATAAATACTTGTAGATGCATATTATTTGATTTATATAAACTGTCTTATTTATTCGGATTAGGGCCTCATTCTAGCAAATATTAAAATATTATCTTTTCGCATAATATAGCATCTATTACTTTAGAACGTGAAGCTAAATTGCAAACCTTGAATTTATCCCTTTTTAATTAAGATTAATGAATGATTATTTAGACATTAATATTGTTATGATATGGATTTTAATATTATCGGTGGGTTATGGTTACTATAAGTTTCAGTTCGAGTCTGGCAATTGATTATTATGATTACTATAAGTTCCGGTTCGAGTCCGGCAATTGATTATTATGATTACTATAAGTTCCGGTTCGAGTCCGGCAATTGATTATTTGATTACTATGAGTTCCGGTTTGAGTCCGGCAATTGATTATTATGATTACTATGAGCTCCAAATTGAGTCCGACATCTGATTATAGTTGGGGGTTACTCTGAGTTTCGGTTCGTGTCCGGCATCTGATTATTTATGTTTACTTTCACCACTTGTGTGTCCCACCGGCTTATGGGGGTACGGTTGGGTTAATTGTCTTCTTCAGTGTTCTTAGCGGGTTTATGGGGTCTCAGTTAGGTTATGTTTGATTTATTTGTTATTACTGCATCATTTTTTTTTTCGGTATTGCACAAGTTTATTCCTTTACCGCCATTGCATAGCTTGGTTGTTGTTTACCTTTCCATCCCTATTTACTAATAACTCAGATTATGTCCTTGCATTGTAGTTACACATTTTCTGTATTAAGCTCAGTCGGCCGATGATGCCCACTGAGTACCCGTTGTTTTTGGTACTCATACTACACTTCTGCATCTTTATCTTAATGCAGATCCAGGTACTAGCAGTCAGCGTTGACGTGGTTCCTACCTTTCAGTGTTGGTTTAGAACGGGGTGAGCTTACTGTCGTCCGAGGCTGATCCTTCTCTATCTACTCTAGTTAGTCTTTTTCTCTCGAGACTACTTGTGTACATTGTAGATTTTTGTCTAGTACTCTGGGTACCTATTAGTAGTGGCTCTAGTACTGACCTTATCAGGTCTTGGGAGAGATTCATTTGTATAGATGGTCCTTTTTCCTTCTCTCGTTTGGATATAATACATATGTTTTCTTCTTAGTTTCCACTTATTATTGAGGTTGTTATTATCATACCCGCTCTTTTATTTTGTCTCTGCCTAATAGCCCATTACCTATCATTTTGGGTTATGTTTTGGCTTGCCTACTGGTGGTATCAGAGCTTAGGTCACACTGGTATTGTTAGTACTGGAGCCGATGTTTAGTAGAGTCCCATGGATCGGTACGGAGACGTCTGTATCCTATTCTTGGGAGACTACAGAGCATTTTTAGGGAAAAAATCTCATTTTCTTGATCCATTTTATGCGTTGAGTCTGTTTAAGTTGTAATCTTTTTATTGGTTCACTCTTTATGCAGATGGCTAGGATACGAGGTTCGAGAGCAGGGGGTTGGGACCGCGGGTCCGCTTCTAGAGTTTTATCTTGGGGTCGAGGTCGACCCAGATATCAGGGGCAGGGTAGAGCAGCAACCCCTATTCGAGATCAGGTCAGGTATCCAACACCTAATCCTGTTATAGCTCCGGGGATTGAGATAGCTCCAGGTATTCTGCCACATCAGCAGGTGGGCCAGGGGGCATCCCAGGCTCCTCCTGTCTTTATATCTTCTTCGGTTATTCGGGATACATTATTTCAGTTATTGGGGTTGGTGGTCCACCGGTCGTGGGAGTTCAGCCAGCAGGACAGGGTGGTGTAGATTTAGGGGCACAGCCTGCGGCAGCGGCGCCTAGGGTAGAGGTTCCGCCAGCACCAGTAGTCCCACAACCGGCAGTAGTCCAACCACTTATGTCTACAGAGGAGCAGAAGATGTTGGGTAGATTTTTTAGATTGACACCACTTAGGTTTGCTGGGACCCTAGGAGAGGATGCTTATAAGTTCCTATCCAGTTGCGAGCAACGATTGCGGAATTTGGGGTTGGTTGAGGCACGAGGAGTAGACTTTGTTTCTTATCAGTTTGACATGGCAGCGAGGAGGTGGTGGACAGGTTATCTTGATTCCAGGCCAGCTGGATCTCCACCAGTGACTTGGACTCAGTTCTCTGAGGCTTACTTGGGGAAGTATATGCCTCGTAGCATGCGTGAGCGTCTACGGGATGAGTTTACCGCATTGAGACATGGCTCTATGATGGTGGCCGAGTATGAGGCGAGATTCCATGAGTTAGCCAGACACGTCACTATGATTTTGGATACGGAGTATGAGCGGATTCGATGCTTTGTCAGGGGATTGAGATTGTCACTCCGTAGAGCTACACAGAGTTTGGTGACTTCAGGGAAGTCTTTTTCAGAGATAGCCGAGCATGTTTATTCCATAGAAGAGATGGATCGTGAGGCCCAAGGGGGCAGCGATAAGAGACCACGCTACCAGGGTAGTTACAGTGGTTCACAGTCCTCAGGTCGAGGATTTCACAGTCGGTACCTTTATTAGCAGCCTTCTCAGTATCAGGGTTAGCCTAGTCGGCCAGTTCAGCCATCGCTTCAGATATCCGAAAGGGGTCAGCCAGTCTATTGTAGTTCTAGTGGTCAGAGTAGCAGCCAGCCGCAGAGGGTTTTTCAGTCAGGATCGTCGAGTAAGGGTGGTCATTCTGGATTCGCTGGACCTTCTAGTCATAGCAGGGTGCCCGGGGCATGTTATGACTGTGGATTTATTGGTCACTTCGCCCGTGAGTGTCCTCGGCGTAGGATGATTGAGCCTCTAGTTCTGGCTGTGCAGCCGATCAGATTAGTGCCGCCGTTAGGTAGGGGTGGTGTACAGGGTTGTGAAGGTGGTTCCTAGGGTTCTAGAGATGGTTTGCAAGAAGGTAGGGCAGGCGGTCGGGCAGGTACCCAGTCTAGTAGTGGACAGGGTAATTTGTATACAGTTCCAGGTAGATCAGAGGCTGAGGCTTCAGATACTGTGATCACAGGTACGATTTCCGTATTCCATTAGCCAGCTTCTGCTTTGTTTGATCCCGGTTCCACCTTTTCATATGTTTCTACTTATTTTGTATCGCAACTAGGTTTATGTTCGGAGTCCTTATCTATGCCGATACGTGTGGCTACCCCAGAGGGTGACTCTTTAGTAGTGGATCGGGTATATAGATCTTGTTTGGTTACTATTCGGGAGTTTGATACTCATATTGACCTTATTGTCTTAGATATGGTAGATTTTGACGTGATTCTAGGCATGAAGTGGTTGTCTCCTTACCATGCGATCTTGGATTGTTTTGCTAAGACCGTTACCTTAGATTTGCCTGACATACCCCTAGTTTTTCTAAGTGGTTGTCTTCATGACTTCCATAAGATAATGTACTATCATTTTCCACAATGGCTTCAACACTAGGTGAATCAGCTAGTGTATCCACAATCTCAAGTTGTACATTATCATCACAAAATGAAGGCACATTCGGCTCACTTAAAGACAAACTATCATTCACACTTAGTTGACTATTATCCTCATTCACTAGAGTGCAAAAGTTAGTTTGATTACCTTGTAGCTCATGTGGAGCATGGCCACTCACGGGAATTTGATTAGGAAGGCTTGGATGCTCCATCAAGTTATCCAACTTCTTGCACAGAGAGCCTTTCATCCCTTCCAATCTTTCTTCCATTCCTATCTATGGCATCAAGCCTTGCCATGATGGATTTAACCCAACTAGGCATTTCGGATTCATTCTTCATTGTACCCATCAAGAGCTACTAAGCAAACAACACGAAAACAATAAACACATTAAATATTAGCAAAAATCAATCCACAATTCATCACAAAACAGTCCACAATGCGTCTCAAAATAGTCCACAATCCCTCACTTTCACACTTTGGATTTTTCACTCTATTGGCCTTAAAGGTGTTGATAACTCGCTTATACTCCAATGAGGTTACTTGGTCCCAATTTTGGCTCGAGGTCGGAGTAGATTCTTGTTTGAAATGACTCAAATAAGTAATGTACGAATTTAGATTTCTTAGTTTCATTTTATTGTTTCCTAGTTTCGTTTGTTTGCTCAACACTAATTGATAACCTAGTAATATCCTACTAGCATGTAAGTTAGTTTTGTGTACGTTTTTCGTGTTAACGTTGTTTGTTGTGTGCTTTTCTAATTTTTGAGTCGTAGTATCTTTTTTGGTTCAAGTTCGTACATTACTTTTTTGTGAACAGTACTTTAGTGATGTGGCAGTTCACTATTGGCCGCGAGTTTTATCAAAATTTTATTTCCAGTCTTAATCAATATACAATTTGGAATTGGTGGATTTGGTTAATGGAGGGAAAAGTGGTCTTGTAGCCTTTTTGTTCAAATTTCAAAAGCAAAACTTGACTTCTTTGAAGTAATGGGGACAAGTCTTTCACTAACAACTACTACAAGCTTGTCTTTCACCCTTTTAGATCTAGTTTGCACTTTAAGGATTAACAAGATGATGAAAAGGTGAAGAACCTTAAGAACACTACAACAACTCCAAGAACAACAATAATTTCAGTTTCCAACTCCACTACAACAAGACCATCAAATCGGCCAAGGTTTAGGTAACAACAACATCCAACTCAGCCACACCTTGTTCACATCAACAACTTCAACAAGTTCAAGTTCAAACTTAGATCTGGACACTTTTTAGTGTTGTAAGAAAGAAACCAACACTAGAAACACTCTAAAAAAACAAAAGACTACAAGTTCTAGACACACAACAAACAAATCTTGGCCAAGATAACAACAACACAATTTTCGGCCAAGAACACAAAATGGACAGATTTGCACTTTTCTAGATTTTTTTTCAGTTTTTATTTTTTATTTTTTTTTAATTTTCGTTCAAGAGAATCCAAGATTGGTAGTGTAAGAACATAACCAGTCTTGTTTTGATACCAAATGATACCAAACTCCCCAAGAACACAACAACACAAACACTAAAATCAATCCAATATTTCAAGAACTATGGACCCTTTTGATGACCTCTCTCGAATTCGCAAGAAGAACAAGAAGGGAAGTGATATCAAGAGTAAAAACACTAAAACAACAACACTTGATGAATAAAATGCAATAACAACAACCCATGGTTACAAGACAAGAACACAAACGGATTACACTAGATATAAACAAACGATTACAAGAAAGTAAAGATAGATAGATAGACAAAGGGATGGTATAATATTGACAACCCAAAAGCTTATTCCACTTTTGGACCTTTAATATCACACACAACCTAAACCTATCTCTTACGTGACCTCAAAGGAACCGGAATTCCCAAGCAATCTCTGTTTCTAAGCAAATGATCAACACAAGGATTCCACCTTGTCCAAGGATTCCACCTTGCTAAAGACTCTCAAAGACGCTACAAAATATATTCTCCAAAAATCTCCCAAAAATGACCTAATGAGGTTCTATTTATACCTAGGTTAACTTATTACAAATGACTAAAAAAACCCTTGCAAAGGGCGGATGAACAGTGAACACGGATGAACAATGAACAGTTTTGGAGCTTATGGGACTTGTTCTCTACACGTCAAAGCTTGTTCCTTGAATGGGCAGCCCCCCGATCTCGAGTCTTGATGCATTGGACCCCAATCATGATTGTATCCGTATCACTGATGAAACATTTTTTATATGCATAGAATCATCTTCCATATTAATTGGATGATCGCCATCATTCTCGTAATCATTTAAATCGTCGTCGACTGCCAGGTACCGAGTTGGGGATGCTGATGAATTCAACGGTCTTTCAAAGGACCTCTCAACTACATTTATCCTTAAAATAAGCCTAAAGCCTTTTGCATCAACATCCATCATGTACGTTAACACCCGTACATCATTATTTATGATCATAGGATTCACCTTTCCCCTCAAATGCATTAGATAACTAATCACCAATTCTCTCGGCATGCAATCTAGATCCCCACTCTGCATTACGCTTGCGATCAATTCATCGTATGAACTGTTGCGGCGAATAACAATGGACAGTGTCACCTTGGTAGAAGATCTCCATTTCCAACATTTGGTAGTCTCCATCCATTCTCCTATGAAATCACTAGAAACTAGAATAAATTTTGCAATAGACGCTTTGGTCGATTATGTTTATGGTCTTGGTCGGGATATATACACGGTCGATGACTGGGAAACTATCCGTACGAAAATATTGAAATTGTAAATATTTCTTAGAATCAATGATCGTTGGGTTTATGGAATAGAGAAATGAACTTGGAGTCGCCTGAGGTGCTGTAATGTACTTTCTAAAGTGGTTTTGAGTAATGTAAGAAATTTAAAGTTTTTTAACAATGGTGGAAAGTGTGTTTGAAAAGATAACAAACAAATTGGGTAACAATGGATACAATGGACAAACTTATGATGTTTATGGACTGATTTAGAGTTGATCGTCGGAAAGTAACGCCGAAAAAGTGGCCGGAATCGGAGCTTTTTGGAGGGAAGTGGAAGCTTCTATTTTAAGTTATTGGATTTTTTTTAATTAGTTTTGGAAACTCAATATATTTTAAATATAATGGTGGATGATGGAGTGGGTTGAAGTGTATTATTAGAAACTTGTGGGTGAATTTGTTAAGTTGGAAATATTGGGTTAAAGTATATTATTACAAAACTTGTGGGTGAATATGTTGAGTTTGAAGACTTATTGATGATGTGGATTAAAGTGGGTATATGGCAAATTTTTAAAAACTGGTATCTTAATGGATAAATAGTTTTCAAAAGATCCTTTTTGGCAGCAAAGCCCCAGTTTTTGCCTTAGACAGACAAATATCTACACCCTGTAGTTTTTCTGACCACAACTTCAACAATGAAACATACCAGATGAAGCCTTAGACAGGTCCTGTAAAAGAGCTCTTTTTACTGAACTTCACATGTAAAAGATAAGATCCACGAGTCAATCAAAGAATGATATCTTGAAACTTGAGAAGATTTAGTTAAAGGGACACTTCTAAAACTTATTTTGAGAAATAGACACTTTTTTTCATTTAAATGTTTAGGATTTGGGATAAAATGTTGGGGTATGGATTAAAGTGAAAAATAAAAGCTTTTGGCACCTTAAGCCTTTTTTAAATACTTTTCAGGGGCTCTTTGCTAAAAGTCCACATGTAGAACTATTTTTGACATTTAGACACTAGTTTTCAAAAATTGAGAAAATGGACACCCTAATGGGTCCAAAAAAATAAATGACAACCCTAGCGTTCAAGTTAAAAAATGTACACTTTAGTCCCTCTCTTATTTCAAACCCTATTTTTAAAAAATTACACTTTAGTCAATGTCCAAAAATATAAATATTAGAAATTTAATTTAAAAAAAGAAAAAGAAAATATCAAGCTTCTCAACAAATCCACTACCAACCACCTGATTTTTCCGCCATTCCCTCGATTTTTTGGTCATTTTTTGTTGATTTTTTCGGCATTCATCGAAAAGTGAATGAATGGGTTAAAGTTGTTGGAAGGTCCTGGGAGGAACCTTTCACATCAGCCTCACCCCCATCCTCAACCCCGGCAGTGGATGATACATCAATGAAATACGATTGCATGGGTGGTGATGAATGGGATAATAGTAAAGATTATGAAGAAGAGGATTATAGAGGAGGTGAGGACGGGCATTTTGGACCACAAAGAAGCCACTCTTTTTCGGACGTCACCAATCTTTGTGTAGGACAAACATTCAAGGATAAGAAAACATTGAATCTTTTGTTGAAGAAGGCATTGGTGGAAATGTCTTTCAATTATACAACAGTGAATAGTTGTAAGAAATACTTGACGGTGAGGTGTGTAGATCCTACTTGTCGGTGGATGGTGCGCGCATGTACGATCGGAGAATCAGGTTAGTTTTATATCCACAAGTACGTGGGAGAGCATAGTTGTGGCATTGATCATGTCACGGGAAAGCACAAGAATGTCACCGCGGAGGTTATTGCCTCACTTATTTTGAACTTTTTCATCGACAACAAAGGTCCAAGCCCGAAAGAGATCGAGAGGATCATATTTAGGGAGCTACATTGCTGGTCGGGCTATTGGAAGTGCTGGATGGCAAGCATCATTGCGAAAAACATAGTTCGAGGTACACCTGAGCATAGATATGCAGTGTTGCCCACCTTTTCATATGTTTTCAACGGCCTCAATATCGGGTCTATAAATTCACTTATGGTAGATGAGTAGTCTGACAAGTTTATGTACCACTTTATGGCGTTTGGGGCTTCTTTCCATGGATATGCACACATGAGAAAGGTCGTTGATGGCGTGCATTTGTCTGAAAAATACGGGAGCGTGTTGCTTTTTGCTGTTTCTCAAGATATACAGAAGCATATCTATCTCTTAGCATATTGTGTGGTGGATAAGGAGAATGATGCGTCGTGGGGCTTCTAAGGCCTTTGTCGTCGACGAACCAGAGTTGTATGTTATCTTCGACAGACACATAAGCATAGCCAATGGCCTCACAAGGCATTATCCACTTGCATATCATGGTGTTTGTATGAGGCATCTAGATGAAAATCTCTTAACGAATCACCATTGTGTAGATTCTCTCTATTTGTACTACCATGCGGCCAAGGCATATACGTTGACAGAATTTAATGACTACTTCAATGCCCTTAAAGTAAGATTCCCCAACACAACAACTTTCCTCGAGCATGACTTTAGATTTGAAAACTGGAGTCGTATTCACTTTCCAGGTAATAGATTCAACGTCATGACCACAAACATCGTTGAGTCGCTCAACTCAATGTTGCTCGATGAAAGAGAGTATCCAATGGAGACCATCTTCAATTCAATTGCACTTAGGTTTGAAAAATATTCAGGAAGAGGTATGCGGTGTGCAATTGAAGGACACCATTCATTTCCGTAGTCGAGAAGTTCTTGAGGGAAAATATGACCGAGGGCAATAAATTATATAGGAACAACATAAACGGAAGCACCAACGAATTCACCGTTCTTGGTTATGGTCCTTCCGCCAAATCTATCGAGAAGGTCATGTTCTTGCAGGAAGATCGACTTGGTGAAATTTCCATGCGCTCATGCAATGGCAGCATTGCGTTTGAAGCACTGGGAAGACTACGGTACTAGCTTTTACAACTACTCTTTGCCCATATATTCGAAAGAATCATACCTCCTTGCATACTTGAAACCTATTTGTGTTGTGCCTCTAAAGTTAGAATGGAGTGGGGCGTGGGAGTACCTAAAAATGCAAGTTGTTCCACCCGATTTCGATTCCAAAGTAGGGAAGAGGAGAGTGAGACGCGTTAAGGGTGTGTTGGAGTCTTCAAGGCCCAAGAAAAGAAACAAGGGCTCCAACTGCAAAAGGTCGGGGCATAAGAGAACAACGTACAACCTTAACGTAGGAAAATAGGATTGACATTGTATTTTATGTTTTTGGTTTTGTCAAATGCACTGGCCAATGAACTGCAGTCAAAATTAATTTTTTTTTGTTGTGCATTATCGATTCCAATTCATATATTATATACTACATACTAAATAGATTATACACTGAAATAATCAATTAGCCTCATAATATATAATAAATCAATATTTGGTCTACAAAGTAATTATTCAATACTTAGTGTATAATAAACCTTTCACGTTGTCTATTGAACAAACCCTTTTCATTGACACTGTTGAGTTTAGAATAATTATGACGCATTGAAAAAGGTGTCATTTTGTAAATATATAATAGATCAATGCATAGTCTACAGAGTATAAGTTAAATTACATAGTATATAATCGACCATTCGAGTAGTTTATTACAAAAACCCTTTTCTTCGTACATTGAATATTTCAATGTAATTATTACAACTGCCGCAACTTTTTTTTACCATTCCACACGTCTTTTTCCCTTCCATCAGCATGTGTATAGCTTATATTGGTTGATTGTGTCTTGCTCTGGTCTATTTAAAGAGGTCATAGTCGATTGTAAACCCAATTTCAAAAGAAAAGACTAAGAAGAGAAAAATGGCAAGGAGAAGGTACCCACTTCGTCCAATGCACAAGATGAGGATAGCCAATAGTATCGAATTGCTCCGACTTAGAAATGACCTGGATGTTCTATTCCATGGTCTTGCCGCTGATCAACGACGGTTGGACAGGGAGCTCCAGCGAATCGATGGACCCTCAAAGCACAAGTATATTTTTTACTGTAATATTTTTTTAACATATTATTAAGGGTCCATCGATTACGAGTTTCTACGGTAGACTTTAGTATCTCGTTGATGACTGATTTATGTCATGATCTACGACCATCTATTAAGTGTCACCAATAGTTCAAAAAAAACAATTACTATTCCAGCGGAAACAAATGACTAGTTTTATATTCCTTCAGTGTTAACAGTTCTTTTTTACTTTATATATAATGTCCTCCATCCCTCATTATTTTATTTCATCCACTTTATTTTTATTTTAAAATTCTACGATGATTCAAACATCCCAAACACCTAATTCTAAAAAGACTCTAATTTGTCATTGTGGAAATGCGGTTGTCTTGAGGATGTCACACACAGACTCAAATTTTATGATTGTGCATTTGCGAAGGTGAGTCGTGATTGCCTTTTTTATAAAGTTAAGTAAATCTTTATGTAACTATCATTTTTTACTAGGATAATGGCCCATGGTCATTTTTTAAATGGTTTGATGAGGTATCACCTTCAAGCAGTCCATCAACATTGAGTCCGGAACCCGAGACATCAAATTTTCATGACTTGTCAAAATTTAATCTACTGCAAAGGCTCCGAGAATGCGAAGAAAATAGAGATTTTATCATGACTTTGTTCATAGAAGCCGAAGAGCTGAGGGATCACTTGAAAGTGTTGCTACATGACACCCAAATAGAAAGGGATCAACTAAAACAAAAATTGGTTTTGGCCGAAGGAAGGGAGAATGGCCTAAAAATGATGTTATGTGCTATAATGCTAGTATTCGTTCTTTGAAAAAGTTTAACATGGATGTAGTGATATTGAATAAATAAAAATACTGCTATTTTTCTATAATGTTAATACTGTCTTTAATAGAATCATAGTTAATCAAACAACACATCAACTTTAAATCGAGTAGCATGATAATGATAGACTATGAAAGCAGTATACAATAGATTAAATATGCATTCTATGATGTCAACTATACACACTATCAATTATGACAATACAATGCATATTCAAATTCCATGCAACAATACAATTTGATAGAAACAGATTCAGTGCAGAATCATAACAAATTTTATAAAATAAAAGAATGTTTCTCATATCCTACCAACAGATCGTTCAAGTTTCATATTTGTCAAATAAAAAAATATTTGTCATATCCTAACAACTGATCATTCAACAACACATTAACAATATTAGTATTCAGATGTCTTTTTTCCCATTTTCCTCATCAACACAAATGTTACTATTGATTTCATCAACGATATCCATGACCACATCTTTTTGGTCTGCTTCTTGTTTTTCTTCTTTCTGTTCTCCTTTTTCTTTGTCTGTTGTTTCATCCTTTCCATCTTCAGCTTCATCTCTTTTTTTCTCAACATCTGCAGCTGTTGCTTCAATCTCGCCTTGCTCTCCTTCTTTTTCAGCATCTGCAACATCTGTTGCTTCTTTAGCTTTCTTTTCTTCCTCATCTTCTTCTTTTTCTTCACCCGTACCAGCTGTTTCTTCCTCAGCTTTCTTTTTTCCTCAACTTCTTCTTTTACTTCTCCTGCTTCTTCTTACTCAAATTCTTCTTCTTCTTCACTAGTTTTTTCTTATTCCTCGCTTTCATCTTCATTTTCTACTACTTCTTTTTCAGCTTCTTCTTCTTCTGTAGATGCTTCTTTTCCAGTTTCTTCTTGGCTCTTATCTTCTTCCATTTCTTCTTCTTCATCCTTCTTTTCTTCTTCTTTTTCCTCTTCTGCCACCACAGTGGCCAACTCATCCATTTTGCTCTTTTTTTCTCCTTCTTCATTCCTCTCCATTTTTCGAAGGTACACATATACTGTGTCATCATATTACAAAGTGTTACTAATATTTAAGGCTACAAATTCATTAACTATATCAATTATTAAATGAGTTATCTTGCTCATGTTGTCGCTCATCCTTTTCCTTTTTGTTCAGTCTCTTCTCTTTTATATAAGCAGCAATATTCAACACCGCTTCCTCGGGCATAGCAACACGCTTATGAAGATCCTTATCGATAGAGGTGCTCTCTGTATCTTTGGAGGTGTTCGGAGAAGCATCATCACCAATGCGTACTCCAACGGGGATACCACCCAAATATCCGTCCTCATCACTGTCCTCATTTGAAGTAAGGACAATCACCCCTTCTAACTCTTTCTTCAGACCATTGAGGATGTTATTTTTCACCTCATCTGTATGTGGCTTAAACGTAACCATGTAATCCATTTTCGTCTCACGATCAGTAGGGATGATGTACGGGTGGACGTTCTACAAAAAATCAATTAACAATTACATAACATCTGATACAACAATAGTATTATTGCATAATAAAAAATTCAAAGTCTATGACAGAGTATAAATAAAACACGAATCTACAATAATCTCACTAAAGGGTTAATGGTAGATACCATGAATGCCCAGTGAAATCCGAATAGAGCATAGGATGCCTTCTGTTTCTCATCAAATACTTCCCTCTGCTTCTTCATGTCACTTTTCTTCAGATAGTCCTTGGTCAGTTGAAATGTCTCTTTCCCCCACAGATAACTCTCGAAGAAACTCAAAGAATCGACTATTCTAATCAGTTTTGTGTCAACAACCTTCGTCGAATCTTTTGCAAGCAACATGGTGTGCTAGAACTACAGTAAACAACACTTAAACTTCTGCTCCTCGTTTAGCTTATTCCCTCTTATCAAGTGTAATAATTTGACCGCCGTAATGTTTTTATTTTTCGTCACCTTAAAGAAAAAATGCTCCCCCTTAGCTAACACCTTCTTCATTTTTTATTCACTGGGGTATGATGAGTAATTCAGCCTCGTGATCAAACAAAACTCTTTCAAGACAAAATAGGCAAGCTTCTTGTTAACGCAGACCACATCTCATGATGCATCTTATCGTACTTGACGCGTCGCAATAATAAATAATGGACCAACTGCCCATTGAATTTGAGATGTTTCGGCGGGTTTCTCAGGTGTCCAAAACAAAACCTCTTCAAATCCTGATCGATAAGAACTTTCTTAAATTCTCGATAAGTATCCATTCTTGATCTGATCGACATCTTTGCTAGGAAAGATCCAACCTTGTCAATTATAATTCGAAGGTCATACCGCTCCATGAAAATGAACCTTGAAAAAGATGGCACGAACAAGGGATCATTATCCCCATCATCACTATTTCTTCCACTTCTCTCGCTCTCTTCACTATCACCACTAGCACTACATTTGGCTACATCTTCACTAGAATCGACGTATTCTCTTATTTCCTTTAATTCCGAATCTGATTCGGACACTGCCTCTTTAATTTTCTTCCTTTTTGAGACATTTTTAACTGTCTCAGTTTTTTTTTCTACAACTACCAGTAGAATCAGATGTGGTACCAGCTTTGTATTTAGCTATGGGTCTTTTTTTAGCCATTTTCAACAGAATCTACACCTATAGAACAAATCTGCCATTTTCAGTTCATAAATATAACACCCCACATTTTCGAGCTAGAAATTAGACCGTCGCTCCTACGTGTGTAAACTCAAATCACATGACTCATATTTAAATTCATGTGTCATGATCTTTATCCTAGTGTGTTAAGTTATTATGAGGTGAAAATTGTTCATAGAAACCACCTAGAGTAAAGTTGAGCTAAGAATCTTTGATTCGTCCAAAGTTTGGTATTCGATTCTACAAGGGTCTACTTTGAACGTGTATAACTTTTCATATACGTGAAATTTTTCAGTTCAAGACCCACCAAATTGTAGATAACTGAGTCATCTTTCCAACGGAACCAATTTCGCCTTAATTCGATACCTGAGCAAAAACTTATAGTTATTATCGTGTGAGAGGCAGTGAGGTCGCGTGATTATCGTGCGACGCACGCTCCACTTCACCCCTAGTTTTCAGCTGTTGGTTCCGTGGTTTTAAGGGCTTTTTAGTCGTTTCTTACCTTATAACTACCAGCCCACACCTGATAACCCTTAAGGGGCGATATTTTCCTCATTTTTCATCTCAAATCCTCTCAAAACATAACCCTAGCTCCTCCCCAAAGATCAAGAATTCAAGCCTTTCAATTCAAGATTCTCAAGAAAGGTTTCAAGATTAAGGTTCCATTTTTCAAATTAAACAACCTAAGGTATGTGGGACTACTCTAAACACCATGGGCATAAGATTTACTGTTTTATCAAGTTTAAAGATCCCCAATCATGTTTCTAAAGAAGGGTTTTGATACTGTTGCGAAAAGTATGTATCATGGAATTGTTTTGATGAAATTATATGTTGTCTTGAACCATTTTTCACAAAATTTGAATTGTAACTATATATGTATGCTTTCGTTCGCAATGAAAAGTTGATTGAGAAAACCCGCCTTTTTCTTTTATAATGTCTTTGATTCCAAGTGTTGTGGATGGTTTAAATTGCATGAAATTTTTAAAAGTAAACTAAAGGGTGAATGTTTGTTTAATGATCATGGATTGGTATTGTGTATGACATGTTGAGAGGGTGTTTTCGCATGATAAACGTTCATTGTGTCAAATTAACACTTTTCATGAGTTTTAAGTAATTACAAATATGAGGTGACCACCTATTGATTTTACAATTGGGAGGAGAATGTTTTGATAAAAAATTGAATGAAAGCTCTATTGCATAACTCTCTCTCATCTGATATTTAAAAGCTAGGGGTGGACATTAATATGATAGTAAGTGAAAAAGGTTGCAGATATAATGTGATGTGATGTGATTTGATTGACTTGCAAGTCAGGGTATGACGATACCCGATGATTTCATGTCCTTAACAAGATAGTGTTAAATATTTTGAAAGTATGAAAATGCTTTCTTTAAAGAACTAAAAGTTGGGCTTAAGAGAGCTAGTAGGTTACCCGAAGAAGACGTTTGAGGGAAAGGACTCATCGCTGGAAACCGTAGTTGCCGATGTGGGACTTATGATATATGATCCTACATGAAAGGACATTTTTAGGACATCTCACAAGGGGGGATTTCCTGCGATGTGCTCACTTGGGGGGTATCACTACTCCAATCCTGGCAGCTACTTGGATTGGAGTCTTGGCCGTCCAGTCAAGGACAGGTCCCACATAGCTCTGGGATTACAGATTTGTAGGGTGTACCGACTAGCTCAGAAGAATAACAAAGAGTGCAAGAATTGATTTGAAATTTATCCAATATGCCTATGTATTTTTACTTACAAAATGTTCACTGTTGTTGTGAAATGCTCTTACCTATTTTGTATAAAAGTATGCTATTTTTAGGTTGTTTCACATACCAGTGCAATTGTATTGACCCTCTATATTTTAGGATCTGAGGCACAGTCCCAGGGTTTCGTTAAGCAGTAGAGTTGTTTGGCCAGAAGTTGCAGTTGGTGTTTTTCCCTTATTTCAGAAGGCCTAGTTATTAGTTATTGTTATTTTATTTTGATTCATGGTCCGACTGGGGGCCTTGTCCCAGTATTATTACGTATGTTGGTTCTTGTATTATTAGAGATTTTGCAGACTAGTGTCATGTGTTTTGAATGTTAAGAACTCCCTTTTGAATTGTTCAGTCGAACTAACAGATTGACCATGTTTTTGTCTTATTATATTTTTCATATTTCTTTATAGTATATGAAAAGTGTGCATGATTGCTAGAAAGAGATGGGCGTCTGGACCATTATGGTTTGGGATGCTCGTCGCAGCTAGGGCCTCGGCTCGGGTCGTGACAAACTTGGTATCAGAGCACGGTTCATGGTCCCAGGGTTTCTGCGAAATCGTATCTAGTAGAGTCTTTCTTACTATGTCTATGATCATAGTAACACTGTATACTGAGTTTTGATAACTGAATGACTGATATCTGAGTTTATTAATAACTGTATTACTGATAGTTGGGTGACTGTTTCTGACAATTTTGATTCTGTAGAACTGAACTGAGTTCTATACTGAGCTGGGTGACTGTGTTTGACAGTCCTGATTCTGTAGAACTGAACTGAGTTCTATACTGAGACTGAAACTGAAATTGTGGGAGGTAATCCTCTAACCGACATACCTCTTCTCTGAACTGATTTGGGGTCCAACCTATAACCCCAGTTGGAAGGGTATCAGTACCGTGCCACGGGTAAAGACAAATGTTAAGTCACCCTTATCTGGCAGGTGCTCTAAACAAGAATGGTGGTACCCTCAACTGGCAGGTAGAACACCTTATTAACCCTCAACTGGCAGGTTGATGTCTCAACCTACGATGGCTAAGTAGTTCTGGAACACAAAGACTACTGCTAAGGATCACACCCTCTACTGGAAGGTGAGTCCCCATTCTTGGGTTTACTCGGTGTTGAATCCTACTCCCAACTGAATAGACGCTAAACTGATTTCTAAATTGAACTAGGCTAGACTGAACTTTTATTGATCGTGCTATCTAACTGAATTGAACTGAATTCACTGGGTTCCATTAACTGACGGAGTACTACTGAGTTCTATTAGCTGACTGAGTTTACTAAGTTCTGAACTGAGACTGTCACTAATTTTTGTGTACTACAGTTCACGACACTACTGAGACTATTCTGTAACTACTGTAGCTCTAAGTAAACAACTAGATTTTTCGGGTATTGGATACCCCCAAGACTCGATAGCATGAAAAGCAAAACACTGCATGACTTTAATAGCACAATAGTACTTGTTTACCAATAATGCATTCATTTAGACATTTTTTGTCAAAACACTAGATATACATAGGCTTGTGTATGATTGAAATCACATAATAACATGTTATGCCACTAGTCAATTCATATAAGCATTTTGACAAAACTTGGAAGGCATGGGCATTTCACATATCAATTAACATGTAACACTATCATAGGTACTACATTCACTTGCAATTCAAGAGTTCAACATAAAGTTCACATAATTTAATCCACATCTATCTAGTTTTCATGAGACTTATGATAAATCATGGAATTGAAAACCCATTTAACATCATAGTCCAGATTACATTCAAATCCAACATAAAATCTATGAAATCAATTAACTTGTAGTTTAAAAGAGTTTCTTGAACTCCAAGGGTAGAAGGAAACCCTTGAATGAACACTTCACGTACCTTGGTGTTTGAATCCGTGAAGCTTGATGGTGCGTTCTTGAATCTTGAATTTGAAATTAGATCCCCTAGGGTTTGTTCTTGAGAGGATTTTAGAGAGAATGAGTGAAATTTGCCCTTTGGATGATTGATTTCGTGTTTTGGGGTTTGAATAGAAGTGGGATAAAGACCCAACCCCTTTGGATGCAAAATTAAAAGAGTAAAAATCGTGCCCAGTGACGCGCAGACTGATACACATGCTCCATTTCACCCCTTATTTTCCAGTTTTTGAATCCACGTAATTGGGGGCAATTAGGACATTTATCTCGCCCAAAACCATCCAAAACACAAGATTTTAAGCACCAAAGAGCGTTGTAACATCATTATTTCTTCATCTGCTCCAAGAAAACCCTAAACCTCCCCAAAGATCAAGAATCAAGATCCTAAATCAAGAATTCCAAGAAACGAGTCAAGATTCAAGTTCTATTATTCGAACTGCGTAATCTAAGGTACGTGAGGTTTTCCTAAAACAACATGGGCATGGTGAAATAGTTTAATGATATTTGAATGTTGAGAAACCATGAAATTACAAAAGGGTTTTGAGATTTTCATTGAAAATTATGCATTGTGGATCCCTTTTTGACAATATTGTTTTTGGTCTTGAGGCCTTCCATTGAAAATTGATCTTTCCCTTGTGTATATATATGTGTATGCATTTGATGTTTTGAAATATTAATTGAGAGCATGAATTAATGAATTCCCCCTCTCTCATAGAGTTATTTCTTGATTTACAAGTTATAGGTTCCTAAATTACAAGTTTTAAAGAATGAGTCAAGAGCTTTACTATCTTATATGAACTTTATGTTGGTTGAGAATTGAAGAGGGGAATAATATCTTGTTTTAAATGCTAAATGTGATAATTGAAGGAATTGCATGATTTGTTTTGAGAAATTGACCACCATTTGTTGAAATGTTGAAAAGAGAGAATTTTTGCATGGTTTGACATATGTTTTGAAATATGAACCCTCTTGTACTGCTTGAATGTTTTGGTGGTCTAAACATTGTTTTGAATGAAAGAATTGTACATGATATTTTATGGCTCAAAAGATATTACTTGCAAGTGGTATGATGATACTAAACAGATGAATGTCATTGCAAATTCAGAACAGACTAAATACAAAATTTACTCAGATTTTGAATTCAGAAATAGGCATGTTTAGCAAATGTTAAAATGGGCTTAAAGAGAGTTAGATGGTTACCCGAAGAAAGTACGAGTTGACAGACTCAACGCTAGAAACCGTGATTTGCCGACACGGGGTTATGGTACCATGTTGTGTGGTCTTGTGTACCTTGATTCATGTCATCCCAATTTGGGACTATGGTTAGGAGCCATGCTTTGTGGTCTTGTTCACCATCATGAATGTTGATTTGATTGGGGATCATGGCACCATGCTGTGTGGCCTTGCGTGTCTCCCCTTACTGATACTCCAATCCTTGCGGTAAACTTGGATTGGAGGCTTGGCCGCCAAGTCAAGGGAAGATTTCATATAGCCCGTGGAATTACAGACTGTAGGGTGTACCATCTAGCTCATATGTAAGATAAAAAGTGATTCATGATTTCAAAGAATTATTTCAAAGTCTTTTAAATATGCCATGTGTTTTTATATATATCGTATGTAAAATGTTTTATAAATTGCTCTCACTTATGTTGGATAAAAGTATGTTATTTTGGATTGCTCTGCGTACCAGTACATTTGTATTGACCCCCTATATTTCAGGATCTATGGTACAGTTCCAGGGTCCCGCTAAACAGTAGACCAATTTTTCGAACGTTTGTAGTTGGTGAGCCTCCCTTATTTCGGAAGGCCTTATTTCATGTGTTGTTTTCATTTGGACTTGGTTTATGGTCCGATCGGGGGCCTTGTCCCAGTTTTCAGACAGATGTCAGTTGTTAGTAGAGATTTCGCAAACTGATGTCATATGCTTGAATATTATGAACTAAATTTCATGTTGTTCAGTTGAATTAAGAGATTGACCATGTTTCTGTTTTTATTATTTTTTTGCATTTCTTTATAGTATATGAATAGTGTGCATGATTTCCAGATAGAAAGGGTGCTCGGGCCTTCATGGTTTGAGATGCTCGTCGCGGCCAGGGCCTCAGCTCGGGTCGTGACAAGTGAGACTCAAATTTTTGTTGTTAGGTGTGTTATGAAAAAAAAATTGTAAGTTGGAAATGATGAAGTATGTTATTTATTATTTGGGGCATAGATGAGTAGTGTCCTTAAGTTTAAATCTATTCGTTGCATCACGAAAGGTGGAGAATACTTCTATCCCTATCTTCCGTGAAACCTTATTTCATGATTAGTACCAATTTAAATCAGGACTATTATCACCAAATCAACCCATGCCTTATGTTGTGATGATTATATTTCATAGAACTTACGTGCAAGATCATCCCTATGTAAAGTCTCGTTACCTCGCGCTTCGTGCTTACATGTTTCACTAGAGGTTATCATGAATCTCGTTGATGCCTTTTGCGTATTTCATTAAGGAAAAATGTTCAATACGATATTATGTTCTTTATTCTACACTTTTAGAGCTTCAAAAGGTCCCTACCCACCTTTCTGGGACAAATGATCCCAAGGGGGACATAATGTAATGCCCTGCATTTTCGAGCTAGAAATTGGAATGTCGTTCTTACGTGTGTAAACTCAAATCACATGACTCATATTTAAATTCATGTGTCATGATATTTATCCTAGTGTGTTAAGTTATTATGAGGAGAAAATTGTTCATAGAAACCACCTAGAGTTAAGTTGAGCTAAGAATCTTTGATTCGTCCAAAGTTTGGTATTCGATTCTACAAGGGTCTATTTTGAACGTGTATAACTTTTGATATACGGGGATTTTTTCAGCTCAAGACCCACCAAATTGTAGATAATTGATTCATCTTTCCAACGGTACCAATTTCGGCTTAATCCGATACCCGAGCGAAAACTTGTAGCTATTTTTGTGAGAGAGGCAGTGAGGTCGCTTGATTAGCATGCGACGCACGCTCCATTTCAACCTTAGTTTTCAACTGTTGGTTCTGCGTTTTTAAGGGCTTTTTAGTCGTTTCTTACCTTATAACTGCCAGCCCACGCCTGATAACCCTCAAGGGGCGATGTTTTCCTCATATTTCATCAATTACACATCTCAAATCCTCTCAAAAACATAACCCTAGCTCCTCCCCAAAGATCAAGAATCCAAGCCTTTCAATTCAAGATTCTCAAGAAAGGTTTCAAGATTAAGGTTCCATTTTTCAAATTAAACAACCTAAGGTATGTGGGACTACTCTAAACACCATGGGCATAAGATTTACTGTTTTATCAAGTTTAAAGATCCTCAATCATGTTTATAAAGAAGGGTTTTGATATTGTTGCGAAAAGTATGTATCATAGAATTGTTTTGATGAAATTATATGTTGTCTTGAACCATTTTCACAAAATTTTAATTGTAACTATATATGTATGTTTTCGTTCGCAATGAAAAGTTGATTGAGAAAACCCCCCCTTTCCTTTTATAACGTCTTTGATTCCAAGTGTTGTGGATGGTTTAAATTGCATGAACTTTCTTAAAGAAAACTAAAGGGTGAATGTTTGTTTAACGGTCATGGATTGGTATTGTGTATGACATGTTGAGAGGGTATTTTCGCATGATAAATGTTCATTGTGTCAAATTAACACTTTCATGAGTTTTAAGTAATTACAAATATGAGGTGACCACCTATTGATTTTACAATTGGGAGGAGAATGTTTTGATGAAAATTTGAATGAAAGGTCTATAGCATAACTCTCTCTCATCTGATGTTTAAAATCTAGGGGTGGTTGTTAATATGATAATAAGTGAAAAGGGATGCAGATATGATGTCATGTGATGTGATTTGATTGACTTGCAAGTCAGGGTATGAAGATACCCGATGATTTCATGCCCTTAACAAGATAGTGTTGAATGTTTTGAAAGTATGAACATGTTTTCTTTAAAAAACTAAAAGTTGGGCTTAAGAGAGCTAGTAGGCTACCCGAAGAAGGCGTTTGAGTGCAAAAGCTCATCACTGGAAATCGTAGTTGCCGATGCGGGACTTATGATATGTCATCCTTCATGAAAGGATATTTTTTAGGACATCTCACATGGGGGAATTTCCTACGGTGTGCTCACTTGGGGGTATCACCACTCCAATCCTGACGGCTACTTAAATTGGAGGCTTGGCCGCCGAGTCAAGGGCGGATCCCACATCGCCTGTGGGATTACAGATTTGTAGGGTGTACCGACTAGCTCAGAAGAATAACAAAGAGTGCAAGAATTGATTTGAAATTTATCAAATATGCCCATGTATTTTTACTTACAAAATGGTCACTGTTATTGTGAAATGGTGACACCTATTTTGTATAAAAGCATGCTATTTTTAGGTTGTTTCACATACCAGTACAATTGTATTGACCCCCTATATTTCAGGATCTGAGGTACAGTTCCGGAGTTTCGTTAAGCAGTAGAGTTGTTTGGTCAGAAGTTGCAGTTGGTGAGCCTCCCTTATTTCGAAAGGCCTAGTTCTGAGTTACTATTATTTTATTTTGATTCATGGTCCGACTGGGGGGCCTTGTCCCAGTATTATTACGTATGTTGGTTCTTGTATTGTTAGAGATTTCACAGACTGGTGTCATGTGTTTTGAATGTTAAGAACTCCTTTTTGAATTGTTCAGTCGAACTAAGAGATTAACCATGTTTTCGTCTTATTACGTTTTCCACATTTTTTATAGTATATGAAAAGTGTGCATGATTGCCAGAAAGAGATGGGCGTCCGGGCCATTATGATTTGGGATGCTCGTCGCAGTCAGGACCTAGGATCGGGCCGTGACAATAGACCACAAGTCTACCAACAGGAAAAACTCAATGCTCAAATGAAAAACCCAAAAAAACTAAGAAATACCTCACCATTAAATAGTTCACTGCACAAAAATATAGTAACTAAACCAAAATTCAACATGCAGTACTAAAAATCAAACTAGTTCTACAAATCAAACTAATTAGCTATTGATCATTCAATTTTCACTATTTCAGCAATCATATTTTAAAAGAATTTCATACGTCTAAAAATTGATTTCAATTTAGGGCATTCTAATTTCATAGACCACGGGTATACGGAAAGAAACAGGTCACTATTTGAATCAAATTGTCAAAATAACTCTTAAAATAACAATTATCCCACAATTCAACACTTCATTGCTATAAAAATAATAACTAAACCAAAACTCCTTAACAAAAATTTCAAAATTCAACACCGTGATCGACCAAAAAATCTGTCAAAAATGTCAAATAAAACCTCAACCATTGCTTCAAAATCAAACTCATTACCTATAAAATTCTCATATTTTAACTACTTAATCTATCAATTTAGAAAAAAAAAATTCCTACATCACTACAAATCGATTAGCAGTGAAACTCATTTAAATGAATCTACAAATAATTGAAACTTGATTTTAACTAATCTTACGAAACAACAACGAGTCCTTAGCAGTTGGATAAGAAGGAGAAACAAAAATGGCGTTTTGGGAGCAACGTTCTTGAAAGCGGGAGTTGGGAAAGAATTGAAGAGGGGAGAGAAGTTTTTTTTTTATATTGAAATAAGTGGAGGGTGTTAAGTGTATTATATTAAATTTGCAAAGTTATAAAAATGATGAAATGATCTCTTGGCCCACGTATGGACCCTACTTTTTCAACTTTTCTCCACCTTTTTCACGCTAACTCTAAAAATTAAATCAAAAAGAAATTAAGTGGGTATATGGCAAAATAGTTTTGCCAATTTTTTCCAAAAACTGCTTCTTTATTCAATAGCAAGATTTCCTAAATCAAATTTACTTCTCTATTCTCATCATTCAAATGTCTAAAGGCTTTGAATAGCATGAACTCGCCACTAAACTTGTCAATTTAATTCAAATGCATGAAAAAACGAGAAATTATGTCTATATATTAATATTAATATTCTTTCTTAAATTACAATCAATTAATTCAAATCATAGAACTCACAACTCATAAGAAATTTCACAACAGGTTTTACCAAATATTCAACAATTTTTCTTGTAGACACGTGATTTTTGATCCTTCTCGAATTTTAATTTATTTTTGATATTAAATATTTATATTTGGTATAATATTATTTAATTTCTTATTTTATTTTAATTTTAATGAAGTTTTAGTTTAATAAATCAATAATTAAATAAATTTAATTTTGAGATTTTTTTATTTTTATTTTTTTATCCTAATTTTAAAAATAATAGAAAAATTCAAAATATATATATACTATTTATTCTAAATTTTAATAAATAAATTAATAGTTTTAATACTATTTTGTTATATTTTTTTTTTCTATTTATAAATTTTTATTATGTTTTGATTAATATAAAATTAATTAATTATTATATTTATTGTTATTTATTTACTATCATTTATTTTTATTTATTTGTTATTATTTATTATTATTTTATTGTCTTCAAAAAAAATAATTCAAAATTCAAAAAATCCTATCCTAATAGATAACTACTCCCCCATTCCCCCCCCCCCCCAAAAAAAAAAAAAAATTCTCTACTTAAAGGACTCCCACCCACAAAAAGAAAAACTACGTACTATTCTAACCATATACACTGTATCAAAAAAACATCCGAGAACAGAAAAAAAAAAAACAAAGTGAGAAAACAAGCAAGAAAAATAAAGAAAAGAGAGTGAGGATTCAAAAATTCGTCTAAGGATTTCGGTGACAGCGTTTGAATTTCTGCTTTAGTTCATAACAGGTTCTTATTTAATCATGTATTATGCATTTTATAGATGTTATTGCGAAAAACATGAATGAAAAATGCTTAAATAATTTCTATGCATTATTTATCAATATATGATTGATCAATAATGTGAACTTTCATTATTATATGTCGTAGAATTATGTTTTTGTTTAACATTTATGTTAAAGTCCTGTATCTGTATATCATTAACACACACCAGTACAAATGAAAACAGATAAGGAAAAATCAGATAGTAATAAAAATGGAATAGAAAATTGATTTAAAAATAAGAATGCAGAGATTGATAGTATAGTCATCTTCTCCATTATTTTATATAATACACAGTGCACACACCTATTCACAGAATCCAGCTTTTACACACACCGTACACTTACATATAACTCATCAATTTGTACGCATCACACAACATACACAGTACAACAAACATGGAAAAAACAGTAAGAAAAAAAAAAGAGAAAAGCAGATTAGAAAATTTAATTTTTTTTCGGCGATTTATCGCCGAAAACCAACCATTAACTGCGTGTCATCTCCCTTTCCAAACCACCGTTAAACACTGCCCAGTGAGCCACCCCCATCGCCGGCCTTCCATCCCTCTCCCCTCCCTGCGCCACTCGTCTTTCCTTCTCCCCTTTCCTTCGCCACTAGCCTGCCTATTTTGCTTCAGATCCACCGAAAAACGGCGATAACTCAGCAGCAAAACGCCGCCAATAGACGGCCGCTGCTTCTTCCTTCTCTTTTCTAATTACTGCCATAAAAAAAAAAAAAAGATTTCTGCTAACACCGAAAAATCTCAATAATAATTTATGTTCATGAGTATTTAAGATAAAAATAGAATTTTTGTTTGTTGAAGGAACGAAAATCGACAAGATTCAATCTTTGTTTATTACAAGTTGGTTAGTGGTAAAAAATGGTTATTAATTACAAAGAATAAAAAACGTTAGATGGGTTTATTTTGGGATTTTGATACTTCTGTGGCTTCTTTTTTTTTCTCATTATATTAAAGTTAATATAATAATGATTAGTTGGATTTTTAATAATGAATTGAGTTCATAATAAATTTTTAACATAATAGTAGTGGTTTTATTTTTTATTTTTTTATTTTTTTATTTTTTTTATTTTTTGTATATATTTTACTATTTTATTATTTATTATTTATAATTTTATTTTTATTTTATAATTATTAATAGAATTTAATAATTATTTATTAAAATTAATTAATTATTTTAAATGAATTTTTGTTTTAATTTATTGTTAAAGTTAAGTATTCCGAATTTATAAGAAACAACCAACATCTTTAACATTAGACAAGTTTTAGACATATTTAAAATATTCGTTCTCAAATTAAGAATGCGGCATACGCATCTTTCCGAGACATTTTAAAAATTCAAGTATGCAATAATGAATCTTGGTAAATATTTTTCTAAATTAATTTTTATCGATTTATTTAACATCAAAGGTGTAGACAGATATTTTCGATATAATAAAAATCATTGAATTTAGGCCCAAACATAATTTATCAAAATAGTTCAAGTCAAAATAAGTCAATAAAGCGACCGTGCTAGAACCACGGGACTCGAGGGGTGCCTCACACCTTCCCCTCGGTCAACAGAATTTCTTACTCAGTTTTCTGTTTTCGCAGATCAAAATAAGAGTCATTTCCTTTTGATTAGGGATTCAATAAGGTGGTTTGGAACACCATAACTCAATTCCAAGTGACGATTCTGTTAATAAAACAATCCCTACTCAATATTGTC
The DNA here is from genome assembly GCA_030864215.1 of Capsicum pubescens. Taxonomy (NCBI): domain Eukaryota; kingdom Viridiplantae; phylum Streptophyta; class Magnoliopsida; order Solanales; family Solanaceae; genus Capsicum; species Capsicum pubescens. The sequence goes on from CM061538.1 coordinate 277,236,811, forward strand.
ACTTTAATTGAAAAAATTCTTCGACTCGACCCTCGGGCGAAAAAGGGGTGTGACATCCCTGGCGACTCTGCTGAGGAGTAATAAGAATTCGAGTTTTTTTATATTGACTTATACTTGCTTTAATTATTGTTGATATTGTGTTTGTTGGCCTTATGTGCTACTTGTCGCTTATTTACAGCTTTTATATTGATTGAACTATATTATATACTGTCTTCTCTTGCGCACCTCCTCTAAGTCTCTGAAATAGGATAGAAAGAATGCAGCGCATGCATTCTACTTTTTTTTTAGATAGCCGGAGTGTCAAGGCACCTGGTGAAGGATTATAGTCACACATGTTAGGTGGGGTTCGGATCGGCAACGAAGGCGGTGTTGCCCTGCTACCGACCAAGTTGTCCCTCTCCGGATCGAGTGTCTGCTCGGGTAAGATAGTCTAGACACCTATCCCTATTAGGCTTAAACTTAGAAGAACTGAAAACTCAGAATTTGGTTATCCCTATTAGGTGTCATTTTATTTGCATCAAATGCATTTGACTTAGCGGGACTCGGCACAGGGGTCAGGTTTGTCTAGGACAGGTGACCTACTTCATAAAGACCAACATATGCATCCTACGTGCTCTTTGACATTTGTTTGGAAGGCTATTTATTTGTTGACCAATTTTAGGCAACTTTAAAATGCAAGAGATTAATTTATCCTCACATTTAGTGAATTATTTTTTTCAAAGAAAAATTTTATTTTTAAAAGAAAGGAAAAAATTTTAGTAACTCAAATTTTTCGGTCTTCATGAACTACGAGGTTCTGATTCTCACATCTTTGTGAGATACGTAGGAAGTCCTTCCCAGGATACGTCCCTATCTTTTGAAAAATTATTCGTAGATTTGTTAGGGAATATTTTGAAAACATGATTACTTTTATAATTGTTTTCCTACTCTTCAAGTCTAATTTTTATATTTTTATATATCTTAATAGCCCTGAATCTTTAGGGATCATGAGGTTAAGTTTTTACAAAATAAAAAATATAAATAAATCTTAACAGCCCTGAACCTTTAGGGGTCTTGAGGCTGAGTTTTGTACGACATAATTTTCAAGAACTATGCACACCTGATTCTCATTTTAATGAGATATGTAGGCAGTCCTCAATGGATTCGGTGATCTTAAAAAAAATTGGATGTCTTTCCTTCTAAAAAAAAAAGAAAAAAAATATTTTAAGAAATTAAAAATGTTATTCAAAAATAAAAAAATTGTTTCTCATATTTCAAATAATAATAATTAAAAAAAAGGTATATTTCTTTGTATGCAAGATCTGATTCATGTCTTGGCATGATACGTAGGCAACCCTCTAAAGGGTTCAATCAAAATTTTTCAAAAAATTGCGCCTAGAAAGCCGGGATGAAACATAAAGTCTTGCCTAATAAGTTGGAAAATGCATCTAGAAGCATAACATATAACGTGACATTATAATGTGTTAAATATATAACACTCACCCGTTTGCTACTTGATAACAGAAAGATCAAGTAGTTGGTGGTTGGTTTGTTGTTTAAACTGGCATCACATCCGTACAACACCAGATACAAGGGAAAAAGAAAAATGACCCGCAAAGAGGGTGTAGGTCTGACAGTGAGGAGGAGCAAAATCAGTTGATTTCGCCAGAATTAGCATCAATGGAAGAGGTTAAGTTATTGAAACAACAGATGGCGGAATAGTACCAAGCTTGGTTAAATGGACAAGCCCCGCCTTCCTCAATCCCTGGACTTGCGAATATGAATGATCCAAATCCTACTCAAGCTCAAACTAGCGATTCATTTTACCCGCCTGGATTCGGCCCATATGCTAATGTGTCTGGCGCTATAGGTACTTCTACCATGGGCCCACCAAATCTGTCTGTCACAAATAACCCATTTTTCACTTCTGTAGCACCAGCTCCTGCGGGTCTTCAATCGACAGCACAGAAGAATATAGGGGAACCAAGTCATGATCTGTTGTTCCTCCTGAAATGACTTGCAAACCTCAAAATCCACATTATCATGCTCATTAACACGATTCTCCTATCGTGATTGAAAAGATTGTTAAGAATGAGGAACAAGATGAGATGGCTAGGAAAGTAAGAATCTTGGAGCAGAGTATGAGAAATATGCAAGGATTGAGAGGACCAAACAGTGTTTCATACAAGGATTTGTGTATGTTTCCTGATGTCCATTTGTCGTTGGGGTTCAAAATGCCAAAGTTTGACAAATACGAAGGTCATGGCGATCCTGTAGCTCACTTGAAAATTTTTTGCAATCAATTAAGGGGAGCAAAAGGAAAAAAAGAATTACTCATGGATTACTTTGGAGAAAGCTTGGAAGGGGTAGCTTCTGAATGGTTTATTGACCATGACATTTCCCGTTGGCACGTGTGGGATGACATGGATCGGGATTTTGTTCAACAGTTTCAATATAACATCTATATAGTCCCAGATCACACCACAGTGACTAATATGAGAAAAAAGACAACTAAAAGTTTTCGAGAATATGCTATTAGATGGAGAGAACAGGCTGCAAGAGTCAGACCATCGATAAAAGAGTCTGAAATGATTGATATCTTTCTGCAGGCACAAGAACCTAATTATTTTCATCATTTGCTTTCTAATATTGGAAACACATTTGCTGAGGTCATTAAAATTGGAGAAATGGTAGAGAGTGGAATTAAGTCCGGAAAGATTATCAGCCAAGCCGCTTTAAAAACAACAACACGAGCAATTCAAAGTGGTTCAGAAATCTTTGGTGGAAATAAAAGAAAAGAGGATGTAGCAACTATTATACCAAGTCCACGACAAAATTGGAGAGGTGTGCGTCACCCTTACGCACAATCTCAGTCCCAAATTTATGTCCAAGACCCATATAACCATCCACGACACTATGTTCCACCACAAAATCCATTATATTCCATTTCATCTCCTCAGTATTCTATCTATAATGCACAACCATATGTTCGGACTCCTTCTTACCCGCAATGGCGTGCACCAACCCCTCAAAATCATTCTCCAATTCCCCAAACATACCCAAGCCCCTCCAGACTCGATTTTCGCTCTAAGCCAAACAATGAAAAGAGGCATAAGCTAAGGGATAGTTTCACACCAATTGGAGAATCATATAACAGTTTATTCCAGAAACTGAGACAAAATGACATGATCACTCCTCTTCTTGGGTATACCCCTGACCCACAATCAAGAAAATTTGACCCTAATGTACGATGTGTATATCATTCTGATGTACAGGGTCATAGTACTGAAGATTGCCGTACTTTGAAAAAAGAAATAGAAAGAATGATTCAAGATAAATTGATTATGGTCCAGGATGTTGATCGTGGTGGAAGTTCTAGTCATGTTGATATGCAAATCAGTGGCTAAGTTGTCAGGCTGAGTAATTCAGAAGTCACCCCTCTCCCTACTAGGGTGAGGTCTAGTAGTTTATTTTCTTTTTTTTCTTTTCTGTTACCTGAATTATTTTAGGGTTGTAGTTTAGGACCTGTCTTGTCTGATTTTCTTATCGTCGTTTTTTGTTCAAACTCTTCTATCTTTCTGTTAACAAAATGTGTGTCCCTTTTATTTTTATTTCTCAATATATATTATCTTTCTTTTTTTTCTTCAAAGAGCTCTTTCTATGGTGATTCTGGTAATATGATAAGCATGTTGAATTTTCAGCCAGATCTTAAAACCCAATCTAATGTTGAAACATTCGATCAAGAACCTAGAGTTGAAAAAAAAATGTGTAAGAAAAATAAGTAAAGTGCTGAGATATTTTGGGGACCTAGTTACATCCTCACTTGAATGTTTTGAGGCAATCACTTCGTGAATAAAAAATGACTTGATCTTCAATGAGAAGGTTCAACTCAAGCATTTTTTAATGAGATCAACTAGAGGATATATAGTTTCTATTGTCAGAAGAAGCAAAAAGAAGTTAGCTAAAAAAAGAGTCATCTATTATGAGGAAAATACAATACAAGTAGACTTGTATGGTTTAAAGTTTAAAAGAAGTGACGCATGTGCATGTACTTAGTCACGGTCAATATTGAAAAGATGCGTATGATCTTCATATTCCATTACTAGATTGCATATTATGTACTTGCATTTTTAAGGATTGATATGACGAAGGCATTTCATTCTACTATCCAAATGTTGTATCATTCTTTGTTATCCCTTTTGAGCTTTTGTTTTATTTCTTTTATATCTCTCATTTGGAATCAAAATAAAGTTAGAAAAGTGTCAAGAAAAAATGAAGTCGGGAAAAATATCTCTCTCAAAAAAAAAAAAAAAAAAGTCAAAAAAAAAAATCAAGCAAAAGAACAAGATTCCTGAACTACGTTTGACCTAATTCTTGTTGTGACAAAATACGTAGGCAGCCCTACTCTGGGGTCGGTCCAACCAAAAGAAAATTCAAATCACCCAGAACGAAACGAAACTAGGGCAAAGTTTATTTCCTTAAAAAAAATTGATTCCAAAAGTTGTATGTTTGACCTAATGTTATGTAAATTTTTTAGCCTCATGCCAACCTTTCTTTCTAACCCTTTCCAAAAGACAAGTTACAACCAAAGAAAGACCTTCAGATCGATCATTGAGAATGTCAAGGCTAAACATGTTATGGGTACATGATGTTTAGTATTTGGGCATTATTTTCAAAAAAAAAAAGATGAAAAAATGAATGATTAAAAATGAGAGAGTCTTATTGGTGAAAACCCTTTTAGGAACCATAAGGCGAAAGTGAGCTGAGAAAGAAATGAAAATGAGATAGGCGTTGGCAAAAACCCATTAAGGTGCCACTAGTCGAAGGAGGATTGTGATCTAGAGGGAACATATTTTAGATTGATTCCATTTCAAACTCAATGAGTGAACAAGAGTTGTCATGATTAGTATGGGTAGATCAGGTTGTTTAATTCAAAATATATGTCATAATAATTAGAGTTGACTATCATTTTCAGATAAATTTTTCTTTCTTTATTTATTTTTATTTTTTTGAAAAGGGACATTCATTGTCTTTTCTTCCTTTTCTATATTTCTATTTTTTTCTTCTTGAGTCAGTTATTCAAAAAAAAAATTATCATTGTCATTTTTCTCGTGTCCTTGAGTCAAGTCCATTTCAAAACAAGTGGGAAATGATCTCAAAACTTAGTACCAACTTCTTCAATTGCACAAAGCAAGATAAAAATCCAACACGTGAAGGAGACATGATTGTGAGCCGAAATAAGGCATGCAAAAAGTTTTGTCAACAGACGAGTCTGGGAACTCATGGAAATACCAGGGTTCAAAGGGTTTATTTGAGGAGCATGGCAAAGCAGAAATACTGTGTTTGTTTCAAAGTTACTTTTAATAATATGATTTTGCGTTAATGATGCATCAAGTTGATGAAGGATGATAATGGTTGGGAGCAAGGTTAAATATGAAGAGGGCAAGAGTGATTGCCACGAAAGATAAAGCCACAAACCTGCCACCATGTTTTTGAACTCATAAAATTTTCTTTGATGAAACAGAAAACATGTTACTTTCAAATCAAGAACTTTAGAGTATAAATATCAAGGGTTGCAATGCCTCATTTCCACAGATGCAGGAAGCAATGTTGCTACACAAGTTTGATAATCAAATTATGGTAAAAATGCAATCCCTAGGAGACGCACTTCCTAATCTGGATAATACAAGTTTCGTTTGTTAGGTGAAGCACTTCCTAACTTGAACCATCACTCCTAGAAGATGCACTTTCTGGTCGAGTCATTTCATTCAACCCCTAGAAGACGCACTTCCTAGTCAGGGTATGTCAGTTTTCATTCATTAGGTAACGCACTTCCTAACTTATACCTTCACTCTTAGAAGACGCACTTTCTAGTCAAGTCGTTTCATTTAACCCCTAGGAGACGCACTTCCTAGTCTGAATAAGTCAGTTCTCATTTGTTAGGTGAAACACTTCCTAACTTGAACATTCACTCCTAGAAGACGTACTTTCTAGTCGAGTCCTTCAATTAACTCTTAGGAGACACACTTCCTAATTTTGGTCATCAGTTTTACTCAGACGAGACACATTTCTTTAGCAGGGCTTTGATTCACACTCTTTCTGTACTTTTCAAAAACTGTAATCAGTAATGCTCACAAAATTTTCTAGTACAAACTGGGGCAAAAATTTTGTTCATGTTTATTGAGTTTTACTTTCTGCTCAAGACCTTCATGAAGAATGGGACAGGACCCTCCTGAAGAATGAAAATTTATTTTTTATGATCAGGATCCTCCTGAAGAATGGGACAGGACCCCCCTGAAGAATGAAAATATATTTTTTGTCCAGGAACCTCCTGAAGAATAGGTTGTTATTTTTCTATTTCACCTTTTATTTTGAGTTCAGGAACATATTTTAAAAAATCAGAAAAGGAAATCCAGGAGATCGCCTGAAGAACAAGTTGAAGAAAAGAAAGAGTTGTAAATCGAGTGTTGAAGTAAATTTCTATTCGAGTTTTCGGTGAAGTCGATCGTGCTTCTTGCAGTTAGTTAATTATTTAGGAACACATGTTGCCTTCAAATCAATGATTTCAAAGCCTAAACATCAAAGGCCGTAATTTCTTAAAGCGGCATTCGTGGGGAGACGTACTTCCTTGTTTGATAATTCAAGCAACATTTGTAAGGAAACGCACTTCCTAGTTTTGTAATTAAAGCAATATTTGTGGGGAGACGCATTTCCTTGTTTAGTAATTCAAGCGGCATTCGTGGGGAGACCCACTTTCTTGTTTGGTAATTCAAGCAACATTCGTGGGGAGACACACTTCCTTGTTTGGTAATTCAAGCAACATTTGTGGGGAGACGCACTTTCTTGTTTGGTAATTCAAGCAACATTTGTGGGGAGACACATTTCCTTGTTTGGTAATTCAAGAGACATTTGTAAGGAGACACACTTCCTTGTTTGGTAATTCAAGTAACATTCGTGGGGAGACACACTTCCTTGTTTGGTAATTCAAGCAACATTTGTAAGGAGATGCACTTCCTTGTTTTGTAATTCAAGCAACATTTGTGGGGAGACACACTTTTTTGTTTGGACAATTCAAGCAACATTTGTAAGGAGACGCACTTCCTGATTTGGGTAATTCAAGCGACATTTGTAAAGAGACGCACTTCATTGTTTGGGTAATTAAAGAGACATTTATTAGGAGACACATTTTCTTGTTTTGGGTAATTCAAGAGGTATTTGTAAGGAGACGTACTTCCTTGTTTGGATAATTCAAGCGGCATCGATAAGGAAACGCACTTCCTTGTTTTGGTAATTCAAACGACATTGGTAAGGAGACGCATTTCCTTGGTTTGGTGATTCAAGTGGCATTGAGACGTACTTCCTTGTTTTGGTAATTCAAGCGGCATTGGAGCCCGCCTGAAGAACAGGGTGAAGAAATAACAAGTCAGGAGTCCGCCTGAAGAATAGGGTGAATTTTCAAAATCAAGTCGTGAAGAGTAGAATCAAGATTCTAGAGATTACAATTTTCATTTATATTTTTCATTTTTGGTTAGTTATTTGAATGTAAAAGGCAGAAGTCGTCTACCGGAAACTCGACAAAATCTCACTTGACTTTAACTTTTTCTCTCACCATGTTACCTTTGAACTACTCGTGACCTGATTCCCTTATAGCTCGGGATAGGTAGGAGGTTCAAAACCAGGACTCGGTCACATTTTTCCTTTTATTTTTATTTTTATTTTTATTTTTATTTTTATTTTTATTTTTATTTTTATTTTTATTTTTATTTTTATTTTTATTTTTATTTTTATTTTTATTTTTCAAATAATTGGAGGGTCAAAAATCATATCTTGTCTACTTCTTTGTATGAAAACTCTTCGAGATTCCACACAAAGGGGCAAAAATGTAGACACGTGATTTTTGATCCTCCTGGAATTTTAATTTGTTTTTGATATTAAATATTTATATTTGGTATAATATTATTTAATTTCTTATTTTATTTTGATTTTGATAAAGTTTTAGTTAAAAAAATCAATAATTAAATAAATTTAATTTTGAGATTTTTTTATTTTTATATTTTATCCTAATTTTAAAAATAATACAAAAATTCAAAAAAAAAATATATATACTACTTATTCTAAATTTTAATAAATAAATTAATAGTTTTAATACTATTTTTTTATATTTATTTTTGTCTATTTATAAATTGTTGTTATGTTTTGATTAATATAAAATTAATTAATTATTATATTTATTGTTATTATTATTTTATTTATTTTTTTATTTTTATCTATTTATTATCATTTATTTTTATTTATTTATTATTATTTATTATTATTTTATTGTCTTCAAAATATATATATATATATATTTCAAAATTCAAAAAATCCTATCCTAATAGACAACTACTCCCCCCCATTCCCTCGCCCCCCCCCCCCCCCTAAAATCCCTCTACTTAAAGGACTCCCACCCCCCAAAAAGAAAAACTATATAAACTGTATCAAAAAACATCAGAGAACAAAGAAAAACAAACTGAGAAAACAAGGAAGTAAAAATAAAGAAAAGAGAGTGAGGATTCAAAAATTGAAAATTTCGTCTAAGAATTTCGGTGACGACGTTCGAGTTTCTACTTTAGTTCATAAAAGGTTCTTATTTAATCATGTATTATGCATTTTATAGATGTTATTGAGAAAAACATGAATGAAAAATGCTTAAATAATTTCTATGCGTTATTTATCAATATATGATTGATCAATAATGTGAACTTTCATTATTATATGTTGTAGAATTATGTTTTTGTTGAACATTTATGTTGAAGTCCTATATCTGTATATCATTAACATACACCTGTACAAACGAAAACAGATAAGGAAAAATCAGATAGTAATAAAAATGAAATAGAAAATTGATTTAAAAATAAGAATGCAGAGATTGATAGTATAGTCATCTTCTCCATTATTTTACATAATACACAATGCACACACCTATTCACAGAATCCGTCTTTTACACACATTGTACACTTACATATATAACTCACCAATTTGTACACATCACACAACATACACAGTACAACAAACATGGAAAAAACAGTAAAAAACAGAGAGAAAAAAGGAGATTAGAAAATTTAATTTTTTTTCCAGCGATTTATCGCCGAAAACCAACCATTAACTGTGTGCCATCTCCCTTTCCAAACTACCATTAAACATTGCCCAGCGAGCCACCCCCATCGCCGCCCTGCCATCCCTCTCCCCTCCCTACGCCGCACCGGCTTTCCTTCTCCCCTTTCCTTCGCCACTAGCCTGCCTATTTTGCTTCAGATCCACCAGAAAACTACGATAACTCACCGGCAAAACGCCACCAATAAACGACCGCTGCTTCTTCCTTCTCTTTTTTAATTACTACCATAAGAAAAAAAGAGATTTCTGCTAACACCGAAAAATCTCAACAATAATTTATGTTCATGAATGTATTAAGATAAAAATAGAATTTTTGTTTGTTGAAGGGACGAAAATCAACAAGATTCAATCTTTGTTTGTTACAAGTTGGTTAGTGGTAAAAAATGGTTACTAATTACAAATAATAAAAAACGTTAGATGGGTTTATTTTGGGACTTTGATACTTCAGGGCTTTATGTTTTTTTTTTATTTTTTTTTCTCATTATATTAAAGTTAATATAATAATGATTAGTTGGATTTTTAATAATGAATTGAGTTCATAATAAATTTTTAACATAATAGTAGTGGTTTTATTTTATTTTATTTATTTTATTTTTTATTTTTATTATTTTTTGTAGATATTTTACTATTTTATTATTTATTATTTATTATTTTATTTTTATTTTATAATTATTAATAGAATTTAATAATTATTTATTAAAATTAATTAATTATTTTAAATGAATTTTTGTTTTAATTTATTGTTAAGGTTAAGTATTCCGAATTTATAAGAAACAACCAACATCTTTAACATTAGACAAGTTTTACACATGTTTAAAATATTCGTCTCAAATTAAGAATGTGGCATACGCATCTTTCCGAGACATTTTAAAAATTCAAGTATGCAATAATGCATCTTGGTAAATATTTTTCTAAATTAATTTTTATCGATTTATTTAATATTAAAGGTATAGACAAATATTTTTGGTATAATAAAAATGAGCGAATTTACGCCCAAACATAATTTATCAAAATAGTTCAAGTCAAAATAAATCAATAAAGAGACCGTGCTAGAACCATGGGACTCGAGGGGTGCCTCACACCTTTCCCTCGGTCAACAGAATTCCTTACTCAGTCTTTTGTTTTCGCAGACCATAATAAGAGTCATTTCCTTTTGATTAGGGATTCAATAAGGTGGTTTGGAACACCATAACTCAATTCCAAGTGGTGACTCTGTTAATAAAATAATCCCTACTCAATATTGTCACTTTAATTGATAAAACTCTTCGACTCGACCCTCGGGCGAAAAAGGGGTGTGACATTTCTAGCTTCAGTTAGAAATTAATTGATAGTACTCCTAAGCTCGATCCTTACTATTTCTCATCAATTTTCCTCGTCTACATAGTAGTATGATGCAAAAATGAGTTCCATTAACCCTGAACTTCATTATGGGGTTAAAACAGAAAGACAATCCCATAAAATAGTATCTCCAAATCATTATCCTCTTCTTGCAGCGCAAACTCGCAAATATAGACATTGAAGCTCGTCGCTAGTAATTATCTTCTTTCCTTGCGAGTCCAGCTCGTTAAATGAATGCACTATAATGTCTCCATGTTCAAGTGTGTTATTTGCCAATTAGTCTGCAAGATGGTTGCCTTCCCTTATAACACGAGTCACCTGAACATTTAAGTTCTCCTGTAGCTCGCCTATTTCCTCCAATTCAGTAGTTATATTCCATGGCGGCTTTCAAGTACAATTAATTATATTTTTTAGAAACAAAGAATCTGTCTCTACTATCAAATTAAACACATTATGAGTTACAGAATATCAAGCGGCCTTCAGAATTGCAAGTCTCTGAAAATCTATTTGTGTCATCTCTAATTTCCTTAGCTTCTGCATATATCAAATCACCAAAAAGATCTCTAATACAAAATTCTTAGGAACTTATACCTGGATTACCTCTAGATACTCCATTCGTATTGCATTTTAACCAATTATCTGGAGGTAAATTCCAATGCACTTGAGTAATCTTCAATGCTGGCACAAATTTTTCCAAGACTTGAATTATGTTTGGCCATCTATGTGGAACCTGTTTGATTCGGGTGTTTTGCGGAGAAATGAATTTTGAGGTTTTCACGAGTTCAAATACTTTCGAAAAAATTTCAGAACTCGAGAATAGAGTCGCCACTTAATTTATTTAGAAAAATCAAGAAAATCTTTGACTAGTAGGGAATTTAACTAGTTCTAAGAAAGCTACTATCAAATAGCACAAAAAGGGAAAGGAGAGAATTATAAGACTTAGGCTCGTAAGTCCAAATTCCTGTCCTAATTTAATTGGGCTTCTGGCCCACCTGCACCTGTCCTAAACTATTCACTTGGGCTTTTAGATCTTTGGGCTTTTGGCCCACAACCTGCTTCACCTGTATTAATTTACAACTTTGATTTCGAGGCCCAAATGAATGAACAAATAGATAAATAAATAAAGAATAAGACAATAATAAATATTGAGACTTTTCATGTCTCTTAGCGACCTCATCAATGAGTTTTGACCCATTTTTCTTCTTCTTCTATCTTCCTGCACCCGCACACCATACAATCAACTTTGAGTTTAAACTTCTAACTTGACTCGAAGAGGTGGGCCTCGTTGACCCATTACGAAATGGAAGAGGAAAGGAGTCCATTTGGACTCCAAAACAGATTCATGCAAAGAAAAAGATAAAAGAAAAATAATTAAAATGTGTTTGAAAATTCTACACTTATACATAAATGATGAAATGAAAAAGATAAACATTCTCAAGCATACAAAAATAGTAAACTATAAGACATGTTTCTGTAAGAAAGTGTCCAATCATGCCAACTCCTATTTTAGTTCTACACCATTTCAACAAAATCCATAACCCTAACAACTTTTCAATCTAAACAAGAAAAAATCAAAGGCAGTTTTGACCACGAAAATGAGTAACTCACTACTTCAAATTGAGAAACAATTTCACAGACCCTTAACAATAATAACCATTCCTTTTTTACGTAAAGGAAATAACTTTACATACTAAAAGCAAACGTATCCACCAATAATGAATTTAAACAAAGCATGAGTACACATTTTAAGCAAAGATCAAAATTTTATCCATAATAATCAAAAAATAAAGCCAAAAGGCGAAACAATTAATATTAACTATTCTTTTCAACATAAAGGAAACAACTTTAAGAACTTAACATGCTAAAAACAAACATACCCGCCAACAATGAGTTTAAACAAAACATAAGTACATATTTTGAGCAAAGATCAAAACTTTATCCATAATAATCAAAGAATAAAGTCAAAAGGCGAAACAATCAATATTAACTATTCTTTTCAACACAAAATAAACAACTTTACATGCTATAAACAAACATATCCGTCAACAATAATTTAAACAAAGCATAAGTACGTTTTTTAAGCAAATATCAAAACTTTATGCATAATAATCAAAGAATAAAGACAAAAAAATACGTTCAACTATAGCTAACTCATTTTTATATCATGAACATGAAAATAGCCATAATTCAAGGCCTTTTACAGCAAGCAAAATTATAACACGAATTACGAAGTAGAAGATGAAGAAGGAAACAATAATAAAACTAAAAGGGGAAAGGTGTGTTGACCTTTTTTGGGGTAGCAAAACGGAACTTCAAGCTTTCTTCGGAGTCTTGATCACCACCGAAAAATAATCTTTCGAGAATTTTGATTAGACTACTGCTTGAAAATTTTTACTAAAGCAAAGAAATTTAATTATTTACTCAAAAGTTTTTACCACTCTTTTTTTTTACTTCCATCTTCTTTCAAAATAGTGGTAGTATTTATAGGAAAGGATGAGGATTCAATTCTTTTCATCCACCAATGTGGAAAAAAAAATTAGGGGTGCTTTTGGAAATTTAAAATTGAGAAAAAGGTTTGTTGGAGGATAAGGTGAGGTGAAATTGTACAATTTAGTATAAATTTTGAATTTAAAAAATAAAAAAAAGACAAGGTTGAGGGAGAATTGTAAAAATCTAGTATCAATTTGAAATTCAAAATTTGAATTTCAAAAATGGAAAAAGAACAAGGTTGAGGGGAAATTGTACAATCTAGTACAAATTTTGAATTTCAAAAATGAAAAAAGGACAAGGTTGAGGGGAAATTGTACAATCTAGTACAAATTTTGAATTTCAAAATGAAAAAAAGACAAGGTTGATGTGAAATTATACCATCTAGTATAAAATTTGAATTTCAAAAATTTGAATTTTTGATTTTGGTGGGTTGTTGTTATTTGGGTAGATTATGGTCATTTTTTGGAATTTTGGGGTTATTTGAAATATAACCCCAATTGAAATATAAAATTTAGCCAAATTTATTTAATTTTGATCAAATTGAAAATCAATTGGCGGATTGCATTGCAATTATGGCTAATTTGATTTTAATTAGGGTCAAATCTAATAGATTGGCTAAATTAAATTGAAATTCGAAATGAATTAATACTTCATTTAATCCTGAGCTTCTTGATTAGATAAAATCAAATAAACATTTTACCAAACAAATCATATTTAAATCTAGATTTTACCCATTTGAATTATTTTTCAAGATAAACTTTGATTAAAATTTGATATTTCGTAAAATAAATATTTAAGCAACAAAATTATATAATTACATGTAATTAAATACAATGATATATAATCGCTACTTAAAATGATAAAATTACTCAGATAAATACTTTGAAAAGCTTTTTATTCGGATAAAATAAATATTGTAATTTTATTTAAAATCAAAGAAACTCAAAATTAAACTTAGTTGTGGAGGACAAAAACTAAGTGTCAATATTGGGTTTCGGGGTTTAGGGGTTCATCGAGGTTTGGGGTTTGAGGTTCTCGATTCCGGGTTTTGAGTTTTGATTTTGAGGTTTGGGTTTTGGGGTTCTCAGTTTCGGGTTTCAAGTTTAAGGTTCGGGGTTTGGGGTTTCAGGGTTTGAGTTTTTTGTCTGGGTTCTTCAGGATTTAGGATTTAGGATTTAGGGTTTGAGGTTCAGGGTTCATTAAGGTTCGGGGTCCGAGTTCCATCGATTAAAGACCTCAAAACTGATGGTAACTTTAATTTTTTTCTTCTTCCTCAAAATCTCCTCGCGATATACAACGGAACCTTATTCGTCCATTTTTACGACTCTTTATGCTACAACAACAACAAAGACAATATTATTATCTCCTCCCACATTTGATTGTATCCTGTAGGTTAATTAGTTGAGTGATTTTGATATTTTATAAAAATTGAGGGTATAAAATTATAATTTAAAAAGTCTTTCCAAAATTTTAAAAAAGAAAAATCCTAAAAAACATTGTCAAACACAACTCTCCAACTTCAACCCCAATTTCAATTCCAAATTTTTTTTAATTTTCATGGCCAAATGCCTACTTATTTCCTCGTGAATCCTCTAGAGAGATGAAGTGGAATACAACTTCCCATACACTTCAGTCTCTAAGACACATTATAAGTGCACATGGACCCTTTATCTTCTACGTTTTAATTGCATCCTTTAATTTATTTGAAAGTAAAAAATAACTAAAATTGGTATGATGTATGTAAATGTGTCATTAACAATTTTTTTCATTCTAAAATTCGAATGATTGACTAAAAAAATATGCTTCTGAAATTTATAATTGGTTAAACCCATCGACAGACCCTCAAACTTATTCCGAAAATGTATTTAGACTCCTGTACCTATCAGACACTTCAACTACTTAAATTGATACCTATTAGGCACAAAATGCTGATTTGGCAAGGAGAGTGTAACTCCTCAGGCGCGTGAGTTGAAGAAAAAATAACTCCGTTCATCGTCTTCACAGCCCCCCGAGCATCATCATCTTCACACACACACCTCGTCGTCGTCTTCATAACAAAGAAAAGCAAGATCTAACAATATTTCCAACTAATTCCATCTCCGAAAAATCAAGAAACCCAGAATTGAGAAAACAGCAACACTGCCAATCACACCAGCAATGATCACAACAATGACACGCGATGGTAACGACAAATTCCTCCTGCTATCCGCAGATAGATTATTAACAAAATTTTGTGTCGAATATCTCAAATAACATCCCGCAATTAAAGATCTAGCATCTCTGCTCGGAAAACACCCTTTGATATCTCTACTTGCTTTGTCCAAACATTCTCTGCAACCTTTATTACTCAAAGTTTTCCAACACTGTGCCAATCCATAAATTCCATTCAAATGCATCGATGCATAACCACCGTTCACCACCGCTGTCCCCGTCAAGTTGTCAATCAAATTTCCAGCTGATGCGTCAATAATCATCTAATTGATTGATTGTTTATTGAAATTGGATTAAAATTTATCATCTCCATCTACTTCTCCATTGAAGGTGTCATCTCCATCATCTGACTCCATTGAAGAACAACAATTTTCTTCTTTAACCATATGAGGAAAGTAAACAAAATATCAATATTGGTTTAGCATTATTTAAAAACAACATGAAAATATTTAATCCACATGGAAAATATTGAATGAACTAACTAACTTTCCACGTCAGCCGCGGTTGATATCACGCGGATGAGATTTGATGAGGCATGACAAAAAAAAGGCCTAAATGGATCAAATTTCGGGTAGGTTAAGTGTCTGATAGGTACAGATCTTAGTTTAGGGGTCTAAGTAAATTTTCGTAACAAGTTTGAGGGACTGGCGATGGATTTAGCCTTTATAATTTTACTCTATAACAATTATGCGTCTGTCGTGTTTTTGAAGTTTACCATTTTAAATATGCTATCATTTAACGTACATTGTTGGATCAGTGTAGCGTCACATAAATTGAAGCAGACAAAGTAACGTATAAATTTGAAATGATGTAAAAAAATAGATAAATCATAATAATTAATAATTTTAAATATTTTATGAAAACATAAAAATTTAGCTCACCCCAAATTTATCGACGCTATATAAATAGGGATAAAACTAATAACATTATTTGAAAATATGTAGAAAGTATTATATATTATAGTAATTAACAACTTAAAATATATAAAAAAAAAATTATGAATCTTCAAATTTTATCAGCATCACATAAATTGGAAAATAGAGTGTGACATATATTATTTGAAAATTATGTAAAAAGTACTATAAATCATATTAATAATTAACAATTTAAAATATGTAAAAATAATACAACAATTTAAAATTATATTAAAAAATTTCGTTGACTCTTCAAATTTCATTAGTGTTGTATAAATTGAAACAACAAAAAATTATAAAATATTATATATCGCAATAATTAATAACTTAAAATATTTAAAAATTATTCGTAAAATTTAATTGACTCTTAAAAATTTATGATATGAAGACAAAAAAATAATACGGGCAAATGCTTTATCAAGGTTCTTTCTTTCTTTAGTTTTAGCTGATGTTGCGTTATTTTTCCCGCTATTTTAAGAGTGGATGTCTGGATAAGAGTTCTTAGCTTCATGAAAAGGTCCTTTCATTGGATGCAAACCATTTTTTCCATGAAAAACACCATATTTCCTTATAATTCTAAAACAGATCCTATGATAAATATGCTGGAGTGAGACTTTTATGTGATAAAACATTGTACATGACCAATCCTTCAGGAAAATGATCACTTGGAGTTCTTCGTAATATTTCAAAACTTGTCCTTATATTTTGTCTTTCAGATGCCTTGATTTGTCGGTCTCCATATTCAACACTATATTTCATGTATTAATTCTTGCATATTGAGCAGCCACCCTTTAAGGTCGACTTATGATGCTCGCTACGAAGTATAAAGTGGGCTTAGAGTCTGTTAATGTGTGTGACATGACAATAAATAAGATAAAATATATTCCCTTTGAACCTGACCACACTTGTTGTAGTTGAACCAGCTTTCGTAAGATAAAATTTCATTTGGTTCATTTGTTAAATAAAAGAGCTTTTCTATTTGAACTTTCTGTAATATGCTTTTTTACTGTTTTCTCATTTAAACTATATATGTCGGTATCGTTAGACCCTTTTTGACACCTCGGTTGATGAGAGCTGCCGCTAAAAGAGATAGGAATCCGAACGACTTTTATTATTTGTGGTGATCAGGAACTCACCCAATCAGTTCACGTCTGTAATATGCTCTCTTTTCTGTTATTCTTGTACACAAAGGTCAATTGTCACTTACCTTTCATTTACTGGTTCTGATCTAATATGGATCAGTTATGTTTTTATTGCCCAATTGCACTTGTACCTTTCATATACTTGTTTCTTAAGATGATTGTTTCTACCACTTTCAGAATATTTAATTCTTGTTCATTAAAAATTGAACTAATGCGAAAGAAGTGTTTTAATGAAGTTCTTAACTGTTATTCACATTTCGTTCAATGATGACTTGTATGCAGAAGAAAAAACAAGTTTGATGAAAGCTGTTGTGAGGCCTGGTGGTGGTGAATTGAAACCTGCCGAGGGTAATCAGGTATACTCGTACATTTTATTCCATTAGGAAGGAAAAATATTGGTTACTTATTATGTTTTCGATGAATTTAAGTGAGTTTTATGCAGGAAAAAAATATTGGTTACTATTATGTTTTGACGAATTTGACCAGGTAATATATCATTCATTGTACAGTTACATAACTAGATGGAGTTACAATTGAATCGACACAGCCAGAGTTTGGAGGTAGGATTGATATGTGGAACCTTTCAGAAGCTATAGGTTTTACGGGCAAACTACTTATGCAGAAGAGTTATGGATGTAAACGTGTTGCTTACATCATTATTCTTGTTTGGAATACGGAATACCGAGTAGTAGATAAGTACCATGAATGAATGTTTGCTGATAGGATTTACAAATAAAAATACCCCACTTCTATATTTTGATTTTGTCATATAATTTAACTCGGTCTTATTTCCATTGTTTCATTAGGACTGCATATTTTAGTAATAGTTTTTTTTAACTCTGTTTCTTGGAATGGTTGCACTACATTTTAGTTTAACTCACTCTTACATGCATCTAGCCACATGAACTCTGTCTGTAGTTTGGAGTATGTGAATCTTGACTTATTGCACTGAAATCTCTTTTCTTTTACGTTTTATTACGCAGGTAAGGGTACCCCAATAAGGCATGTTATTGGAAAAAGCAGGGTCATTTTAGGGTTGCAGCAGGGGATTCCAACAATGTTGAAGGGTGAAGTTGCGATGGTATATAATTTTGGCTTTTCATTTAGTTATCGCGACACAAATCTGTATATTTGAAGTCCTTCATAAATAGATCTTTAACATGCTCTCCGCTAAATTATCCTGAAATTGTGAAGTTTTCTTTATTTTCTCCGGTAATTTCTTATTAGTTTCATGACAAGAACATGTTAAGTCTACTTTTTTTAATCACCTCTCAGAATATAATACGTCTCCAATATTTGGATGCTGTTAAAGGGGATAAAACAGAAAGAATGATCTCTGACTATTTTCATAAGTAAAATACAATTATATTCCCTTTAATATGAGCTTGTGAAGTCGTTTTCTCTTTGTTCTTACACTTTGCATTGATGGTATGAAAATCATATTCATAGCTCACTATTTTTCCGCTAATTTAATCTCAGTTCAAAATAAAACCTGAAATGCACTATGGAGAGAAGGATTGTCCAGTTGCAGCCCCGGATAACTTTCCCAAGGATTCTGAGCTTCATTTGAGATTGAGCTGATTGAATTCTCCAAAGTGAAGGCAAGAATGCTCCTACATCCTATTTAATGATGATATTGGTATTAAAGTTGCAATCCAGATTAATGTGCTTCCTCTAGTTCCCTGTGCTCTCGGTCATGTACTCGTATGAATAGGTGCCTTCATAGCCTTGTTGGAGTCGTATGTGCTGCTATTTTTCGTGACAATGACACCTGTTGATAACTTCATAATACTTATATTGTCCCTTGTTTAGTATGATGATGATATGAATAATCTAAAATGAAGAGGTGCAAATTCATATAGCCTACCCCAACTTAATTGGGACTGAAGCATAGTTGTTGTGCTTGTAGTATGGTATCCTATCTTTCTTACTGCATCTTATTGTTGCAAATTGCTACTAGAAGAGTGGTAGTACTATGAAAAGAAATATTCTACTTAGAAGAAACCTATAGCTATCATTTAAGGCAGTTCCTATCATTTTCGTTTCTTCCCTTTTCTCTAGTTCTTTGTAGTTTGGTTTCGTTAGTTTTTTTCCTTCTCAAATCAGTACGAGATTTCCCGGAGTTGTGCCAATGCTTTTTCTGTCACATTTTTGTATTCTTACTTTTCCACCTCTTGTAGAAATTTTGCCAGTTTCATTTATGGTAGGATGTATCTCAATTTTTTTTTTATATTTTTTTCATTCTCAGGTGATCATGGATGATTTGGGAGGCCTTAAAAAGGTACACAGGTTGCTGCTTAACAGTTATTTTCCTTCATCCACACCCGCACCTTAAGAAACCTATTTGAACACTTGGGTAAAATGTATGTCATGAGTACATACCTACTCGGTCTGATAAGTAGCTGTTTTGATAGCTTGCAATTTTCGAGCATATAGTGGCAACTACATGAATGAGAATTGTTATAGTGAGATGTGGTTTCAAAATGGCATATTTAACTCGAAAGTGTATTAGATGTAACAAGTGAAATGATTGTTTTGGAATGTTAAACAGGTTATAAAAGGACAAAGATGGGAAACCCCTCGGAAACCTTATGAAGTAAAAGCTTGGTAGAAACCCTTCTTTCTCCTGAGGCACCTATTTCCTGTGGACGCTGCAATGATAGTTGTAAATATGTGAGTCTGTAAGTGTAAGTCGAATGTGTATAGTCTCTAGAACTAGAGAATTTGGCCGTGCTTCGCGCGATCATTGAAATAATTGTTAAAAAATTATTTTCTCTTGAGGAGCTATATGTTTTTATTATTGTCTAATTACAATATATCATTTGCTTTTTAATTATATTATGAAGATTATTTCAAAATAATGACTGAAAATGAATCTGCAAATCATTCGAGGTGCAGTTGAAGTCTTGAACAAGGTTAGGAGAATTGCCGCAAGCCTGATATGGGAAACTAAATTAATAGATCATGAAGATGGACCCTTGGTGCTTGAGAAAATTTTGTTTGCTGTCAAACAATATTTTGTTGAAGGTGATGAAGACCAAAACCCACCAACCGATGAATGAGACTCTGTCAATATTTGAGCATAGAAAAACCTGAGAAATCTGAGGTGGAAGATAAATTTCCAGAAAGATATACCAAGGTTTTCTCCTCAAAGATGGCATATAACAAATAGTGCAAGTCCTCATGGAAAGCAATTTTAGTTTATTTTTTTCTTTGATGTGTGATTTTGGGGAGGGTAGTGAAAAGTTAAAAACATTTTTCTTCAAATAATGAAAGCAAAGCAAGAGTTCATTAGTGATATGTATATGTGGGAGCAAATTGATAGTTGTTCCCTCTAGCTACAAAGTTGAATTCTGAAACATTTGCAATTCATATTTTTTTATCTTGGTAATTTAATTGATTTGAACTTTCACCAGTCTTACAAATTATGTTGGTCCAATAAATATAGGCCTGTCATCTATTTGAGATAGTTTCTCTATTTCTTTTTTAAACTATTTTTTCTTGAGTGCTTATGGAAAATAATTTCTCTACTTTTGAGGTAAGAATAAAGTCGCATGCACTCTATCCTCTCCCTATACTATATTGGTATAAACCATTTTTCGATATATGCTAATTTAGTATGACAACTTTTGGTAAACACCTCATGAGGAATCAACTTGCAACCTTATTACCAGAGAAACTGCACTTTCTCATTAGCTTTACACCGGATTTTGTTATTTATGTGAATAAGTTACACATATTTATCTTGTGAGATTTCACTTCTTAGAAAATACTATCAAGTAATTAATATATTTTGTGTATTTATATTTTACAACTTATAATTTGAATTGACATCAGTCTAGATTATCGTACATGATCAAAATATCTTAACATTGGGTTCGGGCTGACACAGGCCATGTTCCTCTAGTCTTGATAATATGTGAAAGGTCATCTACAGTATTGTAATATCGCTCCTATTTTGTTGACTCAATTAAGTTCTAATGAATCTAATTTCATTTGACATAATTTTGTCATATCTTATAAGTTATATAAAAATAATATCCAATCTGAAATACTAGTCGTTTTGACAATTTATTTACTTTAAAATATTTGATGTTTTAGAAAAGCAAGAAACATATATTACATATAATTTTTTCAACTCTCCTGCTATCCGAACGAAAATGGTAACTTAGATAAATAATCTGAAAATTACAATTTCTAAATGTGTTTATTAAGAAGTTAAGAGATATACAAAAATGTGAATTGAAGATGGAAATTGATAGAGTTAATGATTAAAAATACATCTAAAGTATCTCAATTTTTTATTTTCATACCTAAACTATCAAGTGTATTAACTTTCAACGTGAACTATTAGTAAACTATTTAGCAAAAATACACATAAATTGTTAATTGTTTACTTTTTCTATTTGAAAGTTCAGGCATGAAACTCAAACAATTAATAGTTTAGGTGTGTTTTGCTAATAGTTGGTGATAGTTCAGGTGAAAAAACTTAAACACCTGATTGTATGAACTGGAAAAAAAATGGAATACTTATAGGTGTGTTTTCCACTTTTTACTCTAATTGATGTGTTGAACATTGAAGAGCACTTTTCAAATTGTTTCTGAACTGGATAAGGAAAGTGGACTTTCCCAAAATGATAGTGTAGAGCCCTCTCTTAAGAAGCCCACAAAATTTGATCAGATCCATTGGGCTTGCCAAGGAAAGTCAATATCAGCAACATTAACAGCAGTGTTACCATCAGGCCCAAGGAAAATAGTAGGTGAATATTCTGCAAATTCAGTGGGCAATGCTTTCCAATGTAAATTTGGTTGCCATTTTGATTCCTTCACAACTTTTAAGATTTCCCTAACCACGACTTTGCTTCCTTCTGCTGAGAAATGAATCCCATCCCTTCACAATTAAATAATAAGAAAATATCAAATTTTACAAATGAGTTCATTGTTAGCCCCATGTGCAGTTTTCATAATGACAAATTAATCCCTATTCATATGCGGAAAAAATATAGAAGTTGTATAAGCAATTGTTCAAAAAAAAAAAATCCTCACGCAAAAGGAAAGAATCAATCAAGCCACTGGACAAGGAGCACGGAAAGAAAAAACATATCAAATGAAAGGGAAAACTATATTGCTATACTCTACACAAGAAAAGAATGCAAACATAAGGAAAAAGTATGGCGTATCTAATATGGACATATGACGTCATCCAAGCATTCAAATTTCATCCTAGACGTCAATACTATTCTCACTAAAAGAACAGATTCAAAATTTTTGTCAGTCCATTGATTTTCAAGCATGGATTGTCATCAAGAAAGGACCAAAATTGATTCCTTGACTCAAAGAAAAATAAAAGAAATCAAGCAGCGGATTGATCTCAAAACCTTCGAGATTACTAAGGAACAACAAGAGGTAATTGAGACTAGGGCTAGGGTAATACGTTTACTTTATTGTTCAATTAGCAGATCAAAGTATGAAAAGATTCAACTGTGAGACGGCAAAGTAAATGCGGGACAGACTTGAAGTTACTTATGAAACACTACAAAAGTGAAAGAAGCAAGGATTAGTACTCTCATTAATGAATATGAATTATTCAAAATGGGTGATGATGAAGGAGTAGAATCTATATTCTCATGATTCAGTAAAATTATTTGTGAACTCAAATCATGGAGAATAATTTACTCAAACATCTTGTAAGAAGTTTTCCTAAGGCATGAGAAACAAAGGTTATTATTCTGGAAGATGGAGATCTGCAAAAAAATGATATATGATGAACTGTGAGGTAATTTTCTTGCATATGAAAAAAATCATATTAACTGATACAATAAAGAAGAGAAAAAAAAGATTGTAACATTCAATGCCATAAATCCTGAAGAAGAAAAGAATATGGATAACGAAAATAGTAAATGTATGGCTCTCATAAATCGCGGAGGTGAGACACATTCTAAGATAGAGACAACATAGACCACAACAATCATTCAAGAATAATGATTACACAAGAAATGATGATCGGTGTTCTCACTGTTGTAAATCTGGACACATCAAAAAATAATCTCAAATTAAGAAGGAGATCATCTAAGAAAAATATGAACTTTAACTCATAGAGTGATGAAGATAAAACTGAGGACGAAGTAGAAATTGTAAACATATGTTTCGTGGCCATGGGAGAATCAAGCAAGGTAAGACCTTTTAATTGTCATAACTGTAATATCTTGCAATCAAATCTTGATATCGGATGAACATCAAAAGGTTATCAATGAATATAACAAGATTTCTCAAGAAAAGAAAGATTGACAGAGTCACTGAAATAACAGGACTACTCAAGAAAAGAAAAAAAATAGCAGATCCTCTTAGAAGTAAGGCAGATAGAAGTCAAACTTGGATCAAGAAGAACTTAATGTACGTAAGGTGCAACTCAATAGCATCATAAATTCACAAAGTCACAGCTCTGTCAGATCTAATGATTTTAAAATATAATACCTCAAGTTTTTGATCTCTAGACCCACCAACATATAGACAATTGAATTAGCTTTCCAGCGCCATCAGTATCACCTTAATTTGAGATCATAGTAAAAAGTAATGGAAAATTTTCTAAGGCTCTATCAAACTGCCAGTGACAACGACTTGTTGTTAGGACACAAACGAGTATTGGTGAAGATTCATTATCACAGTAGTGAAGGACCAAAGTTTAAGTCTAGTGATGACGAGTCTAGCATATGACTCTTTATTAGGCTAAACGAGTTGTTAGATGGACCCATCGTCACAACAGTAAAAAAATAAGGAATCAATCCCCTAACTATGGATCCTCATGAAGACTCGTGGTCAGATCCAATGCGTCATCATCTTATCTATTACGACTGTTTCCGAAAAACTTCTAAACATTTTCAGAAAGGTTGTTTGATCTTTTTCCACTCATTTAACCCCAAAGCCACATCGCCTAGGCTTTCCCAAGGCTGGAATATAAGGGGGAAATGCCCTAAATTCCTCATTAAGTCATGAATTCAATTTACACTTAGAAAAGGGCAATTCTCTCTTTTCCAAAAGAAATTTAGGGTTCTTAAATCTCCAACTCCAATTCCCAAGAGTTTTTCAAGGATTCCTTCTTCAGTTATATGTGATCTCATCAATGGGTTCCTTCCACCCATTGAGTCCCAAAGATTTCTCCAATACTTAAGATAAATTCATCCTTCAAGTTTAGGGTTTCATGAAAAGCATGTATTTCATAATTCTTCAATATATTTCTTGAATTAAACCATGAATATATGTTTTCCATAAGTTTAAGCATCTTCCCACTCAGAAACATGAAATCCATTATATTGATAAAATTATTTGTTCTTGTATTGAGTTATGAAATTCCCTATCATGTTTATATTTTGATATTGTTATGATTAGTTGCATTAGTCAGAGCTAGTGAGTTATGAACACCTGATACCTAGGGATTCATGCATATATCAGTTTACATGTCTTTGAGCACGTCAGATTATCCATTGTTGAAGTTTTCAGAATGTAATTATAATGACCAATTCAGTTATCAGTATCATTCAGTTGGCAGTAGTACTTAGCACCAAGAGAATGCAAGGATGAAGGTTAACCCGTCAATTAGGACTAAGACCTTTAGTAGAAGTCCCTAAGTTACAAAACTATGGCAATACCATAGGTTATAAGGGGTCACCCGTGAGTTGAGGACTGGCACCCTAGTCCTTTTGGACATCAGTTTAGTGGATCCACGCTAGTCAGTGTTCATATCTTTGAAAAGGTATTGAAAACCCATCCAACTAGGGTTACTAGTTGGACCCCGGTCAACTCAGATTGGAGTATGTCGGTTAATCTTAGCTGATGAGTGGTAAACTTGCCACTCATTTGTACCTTATTTCTTGCACACGATGGTGATTAAATTTCATATATGAGACTAATCTTTCATTGAATTGCACTAATTTCTAGTGTTCTGATCCTACAGGGAAATCTAATGAAAATTAGTTGAGATAAAGTTAGAAAGGAAAAAAGTGAGCAGAGTTGGAACAATGGTTGAAGGTGCAGATCAAACCCGACTCCCTGCAATCAAGACGTGTAGTGTGCGACTGCGACCAGTCAACAAGTCAAAAGGATGTGATCGCGACCCGACTCTTTACAATCGCAGGAAGTCTATGCAGACTGGAGTGATGTGATCGCAAGCCAAAGTATTTTAATATAGGAATCGCGGGCAGAATTACAAGGGCAAAGTTGAAACTTTACAAGGCCCAATCCTAAGATATAAAAAGGTTAAATCCTTTATATTTCCAGCATCCAATTTCTGAATTTAAGAGCTAAGAAAAATATTGTTAAGTAAAACACAATTTGTAAGGGTTTCCAAGAGAGATTTTGTTGTTGAATTGAAACTGAAGTTTGGGGATTATACTTATTTTGCTTGTGATGGATGAATTGAATGCAAATTAAGGTATATTTCTTTCCTTTAATTTCGTGAGTATATAAACTTGTCTCCTAGAGTTATGTTTGATTAGGTTGTGAATAATGTGTGGATGTTGATTTTTATTCCAATTAATTAGTTAATTGTGATGAGTTTTGATTTTACTCTATGTTTGAATTGAGAATTATGGGTGAAAACTCCAATTATCTTGGATCCTATTTCCTCCTTAAAAGAAGGATGTGGGTGAAGAGTAATTGCGAACAACAACTTAAGTTAGCTTAGTGAGTAGCATCATCTTAGAAATAAGGGTGTTATTTGAGATAACGCAAGTAATGACATCATCTTAAAAATAAGGGTGTTAATTGAGGTAGTAGATTGGTAGATTGGATATGCTCATGAGGTGTTCGAAAGAACCCATGAGTGAGATTTGGTATTTTATTGAAAGATTAACACTAAGACCTAAAATCTAGCCTACCCAAAACCCTTAACTAAACTTAGACTGATTGTCGATAACCCATGCATGACTCCCACCTAAGAAAGCATAACCCAAAGGTTTCTCTCAATTTGACAATACCCAACTTTTTAATCTTGTAATGTCAATTATTATTGTTTTTAACATCGTTAAATTCAAAACCCTTATTTAATTTTAATTGTTGTTAAATTTGGCATTACGGGTTAGCATGTAGTTAACTCTCAATGTGAATTCTACGTTTGCACTCCTTGTGGATTTGACCCTGACTCATAGTTGGGTATTATATTGACAATGTCCACCTTGCGTCGAATTTGAAGTGTAAGTTGAGCATTATAAAAAATGGTATCGTTGCCAGGGAATGAAATATAGTTTTCACTATTGTGGTGTTGTTAGTGACCATGGGTTAACCATAGTGTTTTAGTTTACATTATTTGTTGTTTTTGTCCTTTTTCAGGTGATGATCATAGCATACACGATACCATAAGCCAACATGGTAGTAACGATGGACCTTTTGATAGGATCGAGGATATGGATCATTTTGGAGATGTGGGTCATGCTAATGCCATTCGCATTCCACCAACAAAAGGAAATAGAGTATATCATGTCACTAGTTCGATGCTCCATTTCCTTCAAATGAAGGGGTTATTTGGAGGACAAGCACATGAAGATGCCAATCTACACTTGAAAAACTTCATTGATGTGTGTACTCCATTTGATATTGTCCATATTTCCTAAGAGTCAATTCGGTTGATACTTTTCCCATTCTCATTGACGCAAGAAGTGGTTCTATGGTTGCGGTATTTACCCACGGGATCTATCACTTTATGGGTTAAGGTCACAGATGCATTCTTTGATAGGTACTTTCCTCATTCCTGAATGTTGCAACTAAGGGAGGTGATCACAAATTTTTGCCAACTTAGTGGCGAACCATTGTATGAAGTTTGGCAAAGGTTCAATGACAAATTGATACAATGCCTAAATCATGAGGTACCGGAGGAAATGTTTCTTCAAATTTTTTATAGGGCATTAAACCATTAAACAAAATGGTGGTTGATAATGCGGCTGGGGGTTCTCTTGTTAAGCTATCTTATGGTGTTGCAATGACTTTATCAGAGTAAGTGACTAAGAAAAATAGAGGATAGCATAGGAGGGATACCAAAATGTCCGCGGTGTCCTCCACGACCTCTTTTGAAAGTAAAGAGCAAAATAAGAAGAATGAAGAGAGGGATGAGAATATAGCCAAGGTTATGACCCAACTTGACCTTCTTACTAAACATGTGATGGGTGCCTCTCCTAAGGCCATGAATGTCATTGCTTCCAAGAGTCATACGTGTTATGATGATGAAGAAAAAAAGAAGATTGATGATAAGATTACATTTTTGTCAAACAATTTGGGGGGTTCCCACCCCGTCTATCAAAGACAAGGCGAAAATCAAGGTTGGAAAGATCGATATCAAATAAGAGACTAGAGATATAGAGACCAAGATCGTAACAAATAATGGAGAGAAAAAAAGAGAGACTACGATCGATACATTCCCCCTCATGAGAGACCCAAGAAAAAGGAATCAAGCTATATTGATCCTAAAAAAATCAAGAATTAAGATGTCTTAGCTTAGATTCTGATGCGCGTAGAGGGGACTGACAAAATGGTTAGGGGGATCAAAAGTGACTTCTATCAACTAAGTAAAATCATGAACTCTCATTCGGCCTCCATCAAGCAATTGGAAACACAAGTTGGCCAAATCTTAACTCAACTCAATTCTAGAAAAAAGGGAGGTTTTCCTAGTGATACGATGCCAATCCCAAAAATGATGCATATGTTTTGGAAATCGCCACTAGAAGTGGTAAAATTCTTGGAGAAGATATGGTTGAGACGGTGGGAATCTCAATAAAAAGTCAAATAATGAACAAGAAAGTGAAAAAAGAAAAAGGTTAGAGAAATCAAGTGATGTTGCTCCAAAGTCCAATAAAGCAGTTGATGAGAACCCTCCAATGGTTGAAGAGAAATGTGAGAGGAGAAAACTCCTAAAGTTATTGATGGTTATGATAAAAAAAATAAGTGAACCACAAATCATTCCATTTTTCCCAATGAAAATTCCTCCACCCTTTCTACGAAGGCTTAAGAATAATGATGACAATGTCAAGTTCAAAAAGTTTCTTGCAAAACTTAGCAACCTCTCGATTAATATTCCATTGTTATAAGCTCTCCAAGAGATCCCAGGGTAAGTCTATGAAAAATGTGATGTCAAAGAAGTGGCTTGTGGATTGTGAGACTATCAAGGTGACTCAAAGTTATAGTGCTATCATGGCAAATACAATAGCATAGAAAAAGGAAGACTCGGGTGCATTTACCATTTCTTTCACCACCGGGATGTACAAATTTGAAAAGGCATTGTGTGATCATAGAGCTAGTATCAACTTGATGCCATATGCCATATATCAAAAGCTAGGCTTGGGTGTTCCCACACCTACCACCATTAGACTCTTAAAAGCAGACCGTTCAATTAAGAAATCGATGGACGTATTGTATGACGTGTTGGTTAAGGTTGACCGATTTATCATTTAAGATGATTTTGTCATGCTCAATTGTGAGATAAATCATGGGATACCAATTATATTTGAGGGGACACGCTTATCAACCGCCAGAGATCTAGTTGATATGGAATGTCGAGAGATGAAATTTCTGGTACACAATTATGAAGTCTCTTTTCAAGTGTGCAAAACTAGGAAGTAACTGATGATTTACAAGTGGTGTTGGTAATCATGTGGTATATGAGAAAGTGATCGATGCTGAGGGAATAGACATCAATCCACATCAGACCAAGAATCCAAATTAATGATGAGTGTATGTCGTGTCATGATCTGGATGGGAGGCAACCTATTATTGCCATGAATGTGGCCCATATCCTTTGAATTTTGATTATTAGAGTAGTTTTTGTTTTTGTTGTTGATTAATCCATGGAATCTGGATATTGTGGAGGTATATTTAAACAACTTGACGAATAAAAATAGAGTGAAATAGGGGAATTGAACTGAGTCTCAGGTAGTGCGATCATGACCTGCAGAGTTATGATTGCCACCTAAAGACTCAGATCTATCTAACTTGGTCATAGGTATTACGATCGCTAAGAAACTCAAGATCGCAATGACCGGGTCTTCGTGATCGCAACACCCTTGTTGCCATTGTGAGTGGAGCCTGTATAAAAATAAACCATCTCTAAAACAATCCCTCCACACACTCCTATTCAAATACCCAAAAATCCTTCAATTTTTATCATTATTAAATGGTTCAAATATGATAATCATCTTTATTTGCATTCAGGTATGTCCTCTAAATTTCCTCTTTAATACTTGAACTTGAACTTTAGAAGCATGTGTAGGACCATGGCATGAATTGGTGAATTTTGTGCTTAATTAGTGTTTAAATTAAGGATGTTTTATGTGGTTGCTATTGTTGATTGGTATTCATTGGAGAAGTCTTGAGTAACCAAATGTTTTCCAAACAAGTTTTAAATTGAGATGCATACTAAGTGTTTGGTAAAACGCCCAAATAAAATTCTTGATAGTCTTACTATGTTTTAGAGGGCATATTTATTGGTGTTAAACTAGGGATCATGTTCTGTGATTTATATAATTTGTGTTAAAAAAATTGGGCATAAAATTGTAAAAATTTAGTGTTGGGCAACCTAGGGACGATGAAGCCTCAAGTGTCGGAATCGCATCTCAGTAGAGTGTGATCGTAAAACCTGAGGCCTACATACAGGTGCCCTCATTTGTTATGATCGTGATTCTGTAGAGTGCGATTGCAACAATCGAGGATAGTATGTTAGGACCTCGGGTATCACGATCGTGACTCTGCAGGTTGCGATCACAGTTCTGAGACCTGTCTATAGGTCTGCCCAAAAGTTTGAAAGTTTATTTCTAAACTCTAGTTGATCCGTTATCCATTTCTTTAGCTTAGCTTAGTCACATAGTATTGTTTTCATATGATGATCTTGATATTTAATGCTTGTGTATTTTTTTAGGTACAAAAAATCTAAGAATGGCAGAATACGACCAAAACTATTTCCTCTCTGTCGTCTGTCAAGCCACCTACTATAAAGATTCGGCCAGGAAGAAGTTGTAGCCCAAAAGGGGCATTTGTTTGGAATAGGTGCTTAAGAAACTCCCGACCTTTCACCAACGGCTAGTGGCAACCTAATGGATGTGTTTTTCCCTGAACCATGTCGAGCAAATAAATAATGGGTTTGGGAGATTTATGCAAACCTCAGGGTTGTCAAATTATCCAACCCAGTCATGATGATTTGGGGCAAGGTCGTTCATTTTGACTCTAAGCTGATTAATGATGTGTATGGGTTGTCGAATGATGATAAGAGGCTATTCGAGGAGAAGGATAGTGCTCTTGAGAGTTGGTTGGCCGCACAGTTATGCCCGGGAAGGGAAGTACCTTGGGTAGCCATGAAGACAGGGATCTACCTAATATATTTCATGGCTGAGGTGAGAATTTAGTTGACCATTATTTGTAGTCTTGTATATTTGACCACTAATATGACAAACATCCCTGTCATGAGAGCCCAAATGGGAGCCTGCATCCTCGACAACATTGCATTGAATATTGGTCGATTTGTGATCTCGAATCTGAGGTACTACAGGAATCGAGAAGGTCCTATGTTGATGTTTCCATATCTAATCACAGAGTTATGCCAACGGGCAAGAGTTGAGGAATACCAACCGGATAGCCCCAAAGACACCTATTTACCCACTGAAGATGCATGGTGAGGGTGCAATTCAAAGAGAAAAAAGGTAAAGATCAACTCGGGTAAGTCGGTGGATGATGATATTGACTCTTGCGTTCCATCCTTGGTAGGTCCATTTGAGGAGCTATGTAGTCAGATACGGATAATGAGGGAGTTAATATCCAAATTTCCTCAGGGGTCGGGTGAATCTTCCACATGCCATACTTTTTATGTCTCCAAATGTGATTATGATAAGTTCTTCAAGGATCAGAGGTCTCATAAGGCTACCATATCCAGGTTGAAGCAGGCTTTAACATCCTTGGCACGATCACATCGGGATCTACGAGACTCTCATAATAAGATTAGCAGAAGGGAGAAAAACAGAGACATGTTTTACACATGCATGTGAAAAGGGGTGAAGGGCTTGTGGAAGGTCTTGAAGCCACAAGAAAGACTTCTTTCCTCAAGATCAAGTGATGATGATGAGGTCCCAACTAGGTAGTCCGATAATAAGGATCCAGATGATTATGAGGTTGATGATGCTGATGAGGAGATGGAGAGCGATGGCAACACTTGATGTGGTTTCAGGGAGCCCTTTTTACTTTCTTAGACTTTTATGATATACAGTGAGGACACTGCAGATTTTAGTTGGGGGTGACAGTGTCTCCGTATTTTATTCCTCATTTAATCTGTATTATTCAGATGATTATTTAGATATTTTATTTTTCATTAGGATGATTTGGCTTTTAGTTGTTATGGATAATTTGATTTGGGTTGTAATATTGGGTACCTTAATGGTGACTATGTTTTGTGGATTAGTCGCTTTTATTTTTTATTTTTTATATTTTATTTTCTTTTGATAATGGTGCTAGACGAGTCTTTCCTATGATAGATTGAGTGACAACATTCTTAAGAAAAAATCATCATGTTTGGGTGTTGAGTTGTAGATGCAGGGGAAGTCTGATACCCGTGGCATTATGGATTGGGGTTGCCATTATTCCTATGGTGAAGTTTGAGTAGCCATATGGTTTGCATTTGCGTGAGTTGAAATGTGAGATGACGGCTTGATTTGGTGTTAGCAATAGCTAAATTTGTGTGGTGAAATACGAAGCAAGTGTCCTCCTCTATCAAAAAACAATTCTTTGGGAAAATCAAGGACATGGAATTGAATGATTTTGTGACAACACTTTACCTCTTTTTGTGACACCAAATTCTTTAGTTGGTAGTGTGTAATGAATAACTTCTTTTGCTCTCAAGTGGGAAATACAATTGATCCTTCTAGAAAAGTTTGCATGTCATGTGTGGTGAGCTTTAGTTGATTGACTCTCATGCTTACTTGTGTCATCTAGAACTTGCCTCGTTGGTCTTTCAAAACTAATCTTGATTACACGTGGTTGGTGAAATGATTTTATGCCTTCTTTGTGATTATTGAAAATCATTTTAGCCTAATAAGCCTACCCATGCTTGAATGGTATTTCTAGTCACCCTTTTTGAGCCGATGCACCTTTCTTTGGCAACCACATTACAAGCCTTGAACCTTTTGAAAGATTATCCCTCTTTTGAACTTTACCCTCCTTGAACTTGAAAGTGTCAACTTGACGCTATAATTCTATGTTATGGGTGGTGGATCTTGGAAGAATGTCATCACGTGCCATAGTATTATAAGTGAGTGCCTAGGAGCAAATCATTGATGAAAATTAAAATAGAAAAAGGAAGGGAGCAACAAAAGAAAGAAAAGCATGAATTTACAAAAAGAAAAGAGGTGAAAAGAGAATGATTTCAAAAGGTGGGTGAACTAATATGATAAAAATAGGCACATGTGTGATTTAGAAATGAATTAAGTGGCCAATGATCAAAAGTTTGATCGAAGTTAGTGTGTTATGTAGAGTTCAAGGAGAGTATAGTCACTTTAATCCTAAATGTTTATCCTCTTCTTCCCTGATCCTACGTTACAAGCTTGAAAAAGTCCTTCGAGATCTCTAACCTAGTGTCTTTAAGTTAGTAATGATCGAAAATAAGAGCAAGCATATGGCATGATACTTTTTTGCATTGAGAAGTTCTTTGTGAGTGTCAGTGCTTGCACATTAGTACCTTGTTGCATGATTGAAATTATGGTGTGTTGGGACTTCCTTTCGTAAAGAGGAATGTAAACTAAGCTAGGTTGGTGAGATTGTCATGTTCCAAAAATGAGGCAAAGGAGTAAAGTAGAGTCATTATTGATAGAGAGTCACCCCTTGAGAGTTAGTTGTTATTACTTGATTTTTCTTCAAAGTCCGTTGTATCCTTGAAAATGTGATTGATTTTGAGGGAGTTTTTTCGGAAATCAACTCTTATGCTTATTGACTAACTGTTAGTGTTAATCAAGTTCAAAATCATGGTGATCATTTTGTTGAAAATGTGGGATCAAAGTTAAAAAGTCTCATTAAGTGTGAAGTAGTATTGCTTGAGGACAAGTAAGAGCTATAAGTTGGGGTATTGATGAGTGGTAAACTTGTCACTCATTTGTACCTCATTTTTTGCACACTATAATGATTAAATTGCATATATGCGACTAATTCTTAATTTAATTGAATTAATTTCCAGTCTTTTGATCCTACAGGGAAATCTAATGAAAATAAGTTGAGACAAAGTTGGAAAGGCAGAAAAGTTAGCAGAGTTGGAATAAGGGTTGAAAGTGTAGCTCAGAACCAGGCCCTGATTATCACTATCGCGATGTGTAATGTGCGATTGTGATCAGTCAACAAGTCAAAGGGATGCAATCGCGACCCAAATCCCTATGATTACAGGAAGTCCATGTAGACTAGAGTGGTGCGATCGCAAGCCAAATTATTACAATAGCATAGTCACGATCACAACTAAAGGTCGCGATCCCAAGCATCAGGCAGAATTACAAAGGCAAAATTGGGATTTCACAAGGTCTAATCCCAAGATATAAAAGGCTAAATCCTTCACATTTTCAGCATCCAAATTCTGAATTTTTTAGAGCTATGAACAATATTGTTGAGTAAAAACACAATTTGTAAGGTTTCCAAGAGAGATTTTGGTTTTGGATTGAAATTGAAGTTTGGAGATTATACTTATTTTGCTTATGATGGATGAATTGAATGCAAATTTATGTATTTTTCTTTCTTTTAATTTCATGAGTACCTAAACTTATCTTTTTGGGTTATGTTTTACTAGGTGGTGAATAATGTATGGGTGTTGATTGTTAGTCCAATTAATTAGTTAATTGTGATGGATTTTGTTTTTACTCTATGTTTGAATTGAGAATTGTGGGTAAAATATCCAATTGTCTTGGATCACATATCATAATTGAAAGAAGGATGTGGGTGAAGAGTAATTGTGAACAACAACTTGAGTTAGCGTAGTGAGTAGCATCATTTTAGACATAAGAGTGTTATTTGAGATATCTCAATTAATAGCATCATGTTAGAAATAAGGGTGTTAATTAAGGTAGTAGATTGATATATTGGATACGCTCATGAGGTGTTCGAAAGAACCCATGAGTGAGATTGGTGTTTTATTGAAAGATTAACACCAAGACCTAAAATCTAGACTACCCAAAACCCTTAACTAAACTTGGACTAATTATTGATAACTTATGCATGACTACCACCTAAGAAAGCATAACCCCAAGATTTCTCTCAATATGGTAATACCCAACTTTTTAATCTCGCAATATTTTCAATTATTATTGTGTTTAACATCATTAAATTCAGACCCCCAATTTAATTCTAATTGTTGTTAAATAAGGCATTACCGGTTAACACATAGTTAACTCTAAACACTTACAAGTTGTGAATTCCATGATTGCACTCCTCGTGAATTTCACCCCGACTCATAGTTGAATATTATATTGACAATGTCCACCTTGCATTGAATTTGAAGTGTAAGTTGAGCATTATCATTAGCTCTTATGTGCACCGTTTATGCTTCAGTTTTAGATTTTGTATGACCTTATATTCAGTTATTCAGTTTTCATTTAGTACTTATTTACACTCGGTCTTGCAACAGTTCACCATGTTTCATGCATTCATATTCATCTTATATTAATTAGTTTTTCATCTTCCATACTCAGTACATTCAAAGTACTGACCGCATACTTTCTTGGGCTATATTTTTTTATAATATAGGTTCACATATTCAAAATCCAAATCGAGTTTAACATGCTTCCGTACCATCAACCGGAGTATTTGGTGATTCCTCATGATTTGAGGACTAGTTATCAGTATTATTTTCATTATTCTTTTAGTTTCAGTCACTTGGAGTTAATTGGAAGCATGTCCCAATAACTCATATGAGTAGAGGCTTTCAGACAGACAGTCAGTTATATTTCAGCATGTTGGATTTTGTCTGACGGTTATAGTTTTGATATTCTTATTCAGTATTGATTCTTTTATCACAATTACTAGATTATTGCAGTTTGCCTTTCGCTCAATATATTGTCTTTTCAGTATTTTTTTGTGTTATGTCAGGTCATGAGTTATCTTGGGGTCACTTGTGACTCTAAACGCCGTGTTACGACTAGGGGGCTGTCTCGGATCGTGACATAAAACTAAAATTGAATCCAGCTCTGACTCTTTTGCATATGAAAAATCTTTCTCTCATTATAAACCTGCTTTTTATACTTGCGGAAGGAAGGATCACAAATCATATAACTGTAGACAATAATGTCGTGGAATATGAATTTAGAGGATTAAGGAAACTGTCTCTAACCCTCTAGGAACCAAGAACACTTGAATACCTAAAAAACCTAATATTATTGTTACACACCTGAAAGAACTACAAAAAATAAATGTGAATAATAGACAATGGGTGTTTGAGGGACGAGATGGAAAAAAAGAAAAAAGTGTTCTATAAGAAAATAGATGATGGATTTGTTAGATTGAAAAATAATGCTAAAGAAGAAGTTGTAGGATTAAGCTCTATAAAAATCAGCCACTCTCATGATTTAATTGAAGTATACCTAGTGAATGAATTCAAACACAACTTACTGAATATTAATCAACTATGCAATGCTAAATTTAACGTATTGTTCAATGCTATGAAATGTAGCATCAACAATGCCACAAAGAATGTTACCCTTAGTGGTGATTGAATTGAGAATACTTATCTTTTAAATAGTGTTGATTTACTTATTTTAACTTGTCTTATTGCTCAAACATGTGATTCTTGATTGTGGCATAGAAAATTTGGGCATGCAAGTATGCATGCCATTGAGAAGCTCGCTAGACTTGAATTGGTCAAAGGTCTCCATAAACTTAAGTTTGAGAAGGATCCTATCTGTGATGTTTGTCAATTTGGTAAGCAATCTCAAACATCATTCAAAGTAAAGAACATTATTAGTACGTTCAATCTACTTTAAACTATGCACATGAATTTATTTGGACCCACCAAATTAACTAGTATTAGTGGGAAAAAATATTCTTTTTTTATTGTTGAGTATCACGATTTACATGGATAATATTTCTTGATCACAAGTATGAAACATTTACTAATTTTGAGATATTTTGCAAAAGAGTTCAAAGAGAAGCAGAAAAAATTATTTCTACTATTCATAGTGATCATGAAAGTTTAAACAAATGTATTTAATTTAGTTGAATATTTTGGACCCCTTTCCTATCATCAATGGCACATTATGCACACAAAATGATTATACTTAAAATTTATCTTCACCCCGCTCTCCTCAACAAAACCATGCTACTAGAATAGAGTTTGCTGACCACTTCTAGACAGAAGCAGTGAGCACAAACATGTTATATTCTAAAAAAGTATTTAATTAGGCCAATCATGAAAACACCCCCTACAATCTCCGGAGAGGAAAGAAGAAAAATATCAGTTATTTTTATCCATTTGATTGTATATGTTTTATTTATAATAATGTAATAATACTCTAGAAAAATTTAATCCTAAAAAAATATTTTTCTTGGATATTCTCTTACTAGCCATGCATATAGTGCTTTTAACAAAAGAATTTAAGTATTGAAAAATTTATGTATGTAGTTTTTTTTATGAATCTAATCCTATGATTGTGAATATAAGTGCTGTGAAGAATAGGTGAAATAATTCTCAAATCAAAGCCTCCACAAAAATTACATCACTAACTGACATAGAATCGACAGTGATACAAGAGTCGACTACTTTCCCTGAACCTCTAACAACAAATGTACCAAGGGAATGAAAACATGATATAATCTTTCTAAATGAATTTATCATTGAAAATTTAAATAATCAAATGCAGACAAAAGTTTTAGTAAGAAAGCAAGCATTTGTAGTCTTGGTGTCACAATTTGAACCTACGCGAACTAATGAAGCACTTGAAGATGAATCATGAATTCAAGACATGAAATAGGAGTTAGATCAATTTGAATGAAATCAAGTCTAGACCTGGTAAAACGATCAAAGAACTACTCAACATTGAAACTAGGTGAGTCTACGAAAACAAAATGAATGAAGAAGTTATGTCGTCAGAAATAAAGTTAGGTTAGTAGCTCAAGTTTACTCTATAAGAAAGTATCGACTATGATGAAACCTTCACTCGTGTAGCAAGGTTTGAATCTATTCATATTTCTCTAGCCTTCAACTCTTTTAAACATTTCAAATTATTTCAAATAAACGTAAAATGTTCTTTCATAAATAGTTTTATAAGTGAAGAAGTTTTTGTCAAACAACCTCCCAATTTAAAATTTTCTCTTCTAGATATGTGTGTTTAAACTCTCAAAAATATGGTCTCAAACAAGCTCCAAAAAACTTGAAATGAATGATTAAGTATCTTTTTTAAACAATAATTTTCAAAGTGAAAAAATTGATACTACTCTTTTTATTCAAAAATTGAATTAAAGTATTTTCATTGTACAAATTTATGTGGATGATAGTTCTTGTGTGATAATTTGTTGTTCTTAAGAAAGTAGAATTAGAGATGAGTTTCATGGGAGTTGACTTTCTTCATGAGACTTCTGATAAAGTAGTCACTTTCAAAACCTTTATTAGCCAGAGAAAATACACAAAGGAATCAATAAAGAAATTTTGCATGAAAAAAGAAAAAAACATTGGGGATGCTCATGACTCCCTCAACGTATCTTGAATCTAATGCCTTAGGAAAAAACGTGGATAAAAATATTTATCAAGGAATCATTAAATCATTTCTATATTTTACCGTAATTTTTTCAGATATCATGTTCAATATGCGCAAATGTGCAAGGTTCCTAGAAGCTCCAAAAAAATCTCATCTCATAGCTGTAAAAGTAACAATTCAATATCTCATTGGGATTCAAGATTTTGAATTATGGTATCCTCATTTCTCAAATTTTAATTTAATTGGATATTCAGATGTTGACTTTGTAGGTGACAAAAATGATCAAAAAAGTACAAGTGAAACATGAAAATTGCTTGGTGATGCATAGTATCACGGCATAGGAAAAAATAATTTTTTGTTGTATTGTCTAGTACTGAATCCGAATACATGGCGGTAGAAAATTGTGGTACCCAATTACTTCAAATTATGTATTAACTGCTTGATTATGATTTATTATATGCAATGGTTTTCATTATGTGTGATAACACTAGTGTTGTTAGTCTTTCTAAATATATTGGTCATCATTCAAAGGCTAAGTACATTAATATTAAACATCATTTTATTCGAGATCATATTGAAAATAGTGATTTTGTGCTAAATTTTATTGGTGCAAAATATCAGTTTGCTATTAATTTTACAAAATCTCTCTTGAAAGAAAGATTTTATTTTTTACAAAACAGACTTAGTATTATAAATTGTTAATTTTTCTTATTTTTTCTTAATTAAATTATTTTGTTTCCTTGTATATGGGTCATTAATATTGTTGCGTGTACTTCTTGATATATAATCCCTTATTTTTGGCGCTTTTATTAATACCTCACTCTGTCGAACAAAGTATTCGTCACTTCTCCATCCTTTCACATTCCTTCAATAGATTTATAGAACTGACTTTTCCTCTCTCATCTCCTCCTAAAATTAAATTCTCTTTATCTCAATCTATTATTCTTATTTTTGCCTCGATGATGTCTAGGAATAGATCCATGGAATTTCTTCCCCAAACTCCAGCTGACTTGTTTCAAAATTCATCCACAAATATTCTCAATCTCTTTTCAAACTCCTCTGTAGCATAATCTCATGTTTCTGTAGAAAAGATTTCTAAAAAGCGACCTCTTGATGATAAAGGATAAACTTTTAAAAAATCCCACCTCAGAACCCCAAGGATCATTCACTCAAGAAGACGTGCAAAAGTTCTGGAGCATTGAACAGAAAGTGAAATTTGAGAAGTTCAAAAGTAGCTCTATGGTCTCTGAAAAAGTGCTTAATTTGGAACAACTTAAGGAGTCTCATTGTCATGTAAGTGATGTTTTTAAGGCTCAGGACTTGAAGTTATTTCTAAAAGTTTATAGTATTGAAGTATTTGAGGACTCTGTTCGTTGTTCTATGCAAATCTTATTTTTTAAAAGATAGTAGAGAAATTAAAACCCTAGTGTTGGGAACTAGGATTGTGTTAAATAATTTTTTATTTAATAAGGTGGTTGGTATTGATTCTACTAGTAGAATTTCGCATATGAATGGTATCTAACCCGATAATTTTGGAGTTTCTTTTTAAGGCACTAAAGTAGTTATTGTTGAATCTGGTATTCATTTACTAGATTTTGATCCTTTATCCTTATGTTTCAAAAATAGAATCTTGGCTATTCTTGTCCCCCGAAAAAGCTCAAGTAGCACATATCTACTATGAATTTGTTTGTGTTATATTGTCTGATTAAGAAATACCGCCTAAATTAGAGTATGTGATTTCGAGAATACAAGTGCTCAAGACTCTAATATCTCAACTAGAGAGCATTCGTCACTCGTATTTTAACCTACTTTATGATTGATTTTTCAACTATGAATATAGTCGGTACTTATGGAACCTACACTTTTAAGAGCATGGGATATATGCTTCTTGATTTTCAATGGTGCAAAAAGGACTCTATCAAAGCTCGATCTGCTAAATCTAGACCTTGAAAGGCCCCAGTTGACTCTGCAGCACTGCTTCTTAAAGAAGTAGAAGTCTTACAATAGTGCTTAATGAATTTGAAAGACGACATGCAATCTCTATAGAAATCTGTGTGTAGAATTTTCCAGGTAACAAAGGATATAGGTATCGACGTACGCAAGTTGAGGATAGCAATGGAAAACTTGAAAGGAAAGGGTATTTGTGCAATGAACAAGCTAATCATGCAAGTCGAGTATATAAAGGATGGAGTCATCTCTTTTTATAATTAAATTGTAGTTACATTCCATACATCCTACTCCAACTTCTCAAAAATGTGCAAAAGTCCTATAATATCTTTTGAAGGAATGTGGTCAACACTTTGATATACTTTTTTAAGAAAAAATGAGTTCCATGGTTATTTGATTCAATAGGAGTGTATCCCTATCAAAAAATCTTTTTGTTAACTCTCTACACTACCCCTGTTTGACTCTGTCTCCTATTTTTGGTGGGTTCTCCTTGAATGAACTAATTCTGTGAGCTCTCGTATGCTTAATTTGTTTGCATATTATATGTGTTTTTTGTTTGCTTATTTTTTTTTATTATGTCAAAGAGGGAGAAAGGACAAATAAAAACAACAATACAACTTGAGGGGGAGCCAACACACTCTTAAAGGATCAAATGCAACATTCAAGGAAGTTTAATTACAAAAAGCTTTTACTATTTCATTGTAAATTTTTTTTACTATTGTCACTAAAGGGGAGATTGCTAGCTCTACATGCAGTTTTGATAATGACAAAGTAATCCCTACTCTTATGCACGATAAATATGAAAGGAACTGGACAAGAAATTATTCAAAATGAAAAGCCTCGGGCAAAATAAAAGAATCAATTAAGTCATTGGACAAGAACCACAAAAGGAAAAAGCATATCAAATGAAAGGATAAAGTATATCATAAAGTAAGAATTATAGATGTATCTGATACGAATATATGACATCATTGAGGCATTCAAATTTTATCCTAGATAACCATGCAAAATCCCTTGGGTTCTCCAAAACAAAAGAACAAGGAATAAGAAAAAAAATTCGAATTCAAATCAAGGCAGATCAATTACGACAACAAGGAGAAGATAGCTTAAGATCCTGCAACAGTCGTATCTTATGTATTCATGTATAAATAGAGCATAGCAACCTATGTTTTGTCTTTGTACATCTTCACTTGAGAAATATTTTAGTTACTTATTTAGCCTTATACAATTCATTGTAATACGTTACAGTGAATACAAAAGAGAGATAAAACTAGATGCTATACGAGTAGAGACTACTATCTTTTCCAGAGAAGCTTGCTTATAAGCTATCGGAGAAATCATCTGTAAACAATCAAGTTTTTCTCAAGGAAACCTCTTGTATCCAAGAACACTAAAAGTGGGTACCACAAGGATGTTTCAAACCAGGATAAATCTTCTGGCGTCATTTACTTATTTTTCGTTCTTTACATTCTGTTAGTATGATTTTTGGTACTAACATCATCTTGCAAGGAAGTCGACTAACTGATAGTTTTAGTCAACTTGAAGTATAAAATTTTCAATCTACCTCTTCCCCCATCCCTACCGCCACTTGATTATCATTCATAACAAGTGTATTTGAACATGAACAAGTATAACGTAAATTATTTATTAGGAAAAAATTAAAGTCGTAAATTCATGTTTAGTTAGAATGTGTAGTCAAATTTATATAGGAATAGATTTTTCTGTTTTGATTAAAAGTAAATTACGTATTATTATAAATAAAGTTGTAGACAGTTGTTTTCAATGGTAGATATTAGTAGAGGAGATAGCAAAACTTACTTAAAATATGAAGTTAAATCATCGCCTTGATGTTGAAGTGCACTCCAAAGATCAATTACCTTGATTCCCAACTCTTGACACATTTTTATGCAATCTTCAGAATATTTCTGTGCAGCCTCATTTGAACGATTTCGAACATTTCTGATTCGCAAAAGCAAATAATAATAGCAAGTCATTATTAAAAAAAATTGAATTTTTGACAAACATATCAACAAAATGTTATAATGATATGAGATTTCTAACGACTAATTATTCTGAGAAGTCAATTTTCGACATACATTCTATCAGAATGTTATTAAAGACGTGAGATTTCTAATAGAAAGTACGTCGAATAAATTTTTCTTTAAGAAATTTCATATAAGACCATGTTTTATTAAATTTCATATTTATTTAGCCTCCGTTTGGCCCATGAAAGCTATTTATTTTTTTTAAAAAAAATTACTTTATTTGAAAATTAACGGTTGACAATAAAATATTCTAAATACAATTTGAAATTGTATTTAGAATTAGAAAAATACGCAAAATCTTAGTTTCACTATATTGTTATTTTTCAATTTTTACCTTAATTTTTTTATTTTTAAAATAATGAACTTTTTAAAATTATATTTCATGTTTTTTTATACAAAAATTACATTCAACTAATCAAATGTTATTTGTAAAAAATATATCCAAACACAACTCCAGCTTTAAAAATTCTAACTTCAAATAAAGTGAAAAAATATTTATAATAGTATATAGTAGCTTGTATACAGAATCTAATCTATGACATATGTGACTATCTATTTTGAGGGTATGTTTCACATAAATTAGTTAAGTTGGTGATTTTACAAGTTCTTAAAATTGAGGGTATAAATCATATTTAAAAAAAATACATTCAAATTCTTCTTCTTCTTCTTGTTTTCAAGATTATAGCTAGACACAATTAACTCCAACTCCAATTTTAAAGATTATAAATAAAATGAATAATATTTGATTTTCACGCTCAAACACACACTTACCCGAACACTTTGATGATCTGTTCCTCATTCACTGGTGGAGTACTAAGAATTATTATCCGAGTCTTTTCCGATAGACTCTGCAAGCAATTAACAAGACAAAGAATTTCAATTTGATTGTCTATATTTTTTATCTTTATTAACCTGTTTTCTTGTAGTTGTTGCAATTTCATTTAGCAAGAATATGTGTAATTATGATGCAAAAAAAAGGGTGAGTTCAAAATGGTTACCTTGAGATGAAGTATAATATTCTTCATGTTTTGTACATACTCAGGAAGAGGAACATGAGAATTTAGACCATTTGGATCAGGTATCACTGAGTCATTCCCACCAAAGTATATAATTACAAGTGATGGTTGTACTGCTGCATTCTTAATTATATAAACAAAAAATAAATATAAATTAAGCTACTGGGAGTTAATTTTGTAGATGGTAACTAAACTTTTATCTTGTTTCATACAGTAGCTATGTTAATTTTTGTAATGAAAGTGTATAGGGGAAAACAAAAGAGACGTTCTATATGACACAGGGTCAAATCATGCAATACCTTGGGAAAAATTTGGTCCAGAACTTTAAGAGCAAGCTTTGTGTTCCAACCAGCATATCCACGAAGCACTATATCTGCCTATAAGAAAGCAATAATAAATTTAGTAAAGCTTAAGTGAACTCGTAAGATAATTAACTACTTAATTAAGTGATTATCTGAGAAATCAACATACCATACAACTTGTTTTTGATTTTACGATTGAGGGGATTCTATTAAATTCCTTCAGATCTAATCATATACTATCTCCATCTTTTTTTTTTCCTTCGCTCAACTTAGCACATAACACATGCAATTTGCGCCAAATCAAGAAATTTAACCTTTGCAATAGTAAATTAAAGTAGAATACATAAAAGTATCTTATTATTATGATTAAGTAATAAATGTGTATAATAAACATATATATCATTCTTTCATTGCTTCGTTATAAATATGGATGACAATTAATTAGTATACAATCCTCTTTCAAGTTAACAAAAATTGTGATTGAGCGATAAGTACTCTTTCATCCTTAACTAAAGATTTAGGATTCGAGCACTGATACGTACAAAATTGCATTCGTTAGGGTGGAGCATTTTAACATCCAATGTACAGCCCAATGCGTATCCAAATTTAGTTGAATCCCCTTCCCCCACCCCACCCCTCCCCGCAGCCCCACCCCAACCCCACCCCACCCCAACCCCAAAAAAAAAAGATATAAATAAAGTACTCACCTTGCAAGAGTATAGATCAGTAAGGATAG
This sequence comes from Capsicum pubescens, assembly GCA_030864215.1. Classification (NCBI taxonomy): domain Eukaryota; kingdom Viridiplantae; phylum Streptophyta; class Magnoliopsida; order Solanales; family Solanaceae; genus Capsicum; species Capsicum pubescens. Next base: position 277,280,766 of record CM061538.1, read on the forward strand.
CACCCCATCCTTCATGGCTATAGCTGAATTGTACTATTGAGGATCCAAATAGAACAATTTGTGGTCGATTTGGTCCAACCATTCTTTATTTTCTCTTGTTTTCTATGCAACTCTTTCAAGATTAAGAAGACTTAAATGATTTGAAACGATCAACAATCTCAATTATTAATGTAGATAATAATAATTATTAAATATGAAACACCAACATTATTACATGGTTGCACGTTCCCTTTTTGGTTAAAAATTGCTTTTCTAAAACTATTTTTTTTTTGTTGGTAGTATGTATACACACCACTTGCAGATGAATATTTATTGGCGTTCAATACCTCCCACTACAGGTGAATAAAATTGAACTGGAAGTTGAACCAAACTTTAAATTGAGTCAAAAAAAAATAAAATCGATTAATGATTTGATTTGACATGGTTTGATTTTGAAAAAAAAAACTGATTATAATTGATTTAATTTGGTTTGATTTTAACTAAAAAAGGTCAAATCAATTCGAACCGAACTGATATTACATTTATATAATTTTGTAAAATATTTATTGTGATGTATTTTTTTCAACATGTTATTTAAAGTTTAAACTTAGAAGTGTCATTGATCCAACAAGTTTATAGCCCATACATATTACTAACCAAATAAAGCTCAAATCAATACTAATGTTAATAAAAATATTCATTAAAACATTAGAAATGATAATATTGTTGGATATCTATTCTTTACTTTTGTATGAATATATAATCTAAAACTATTTTTTATTTAATATTTAGTCATGTAATTAATAATTACTAGACTTATTTTAACATGACTTAATATTTTTAAATCATGATTATTTTTTTTATAAGTTATTAATATGCAATATTTATTTTATATGATTTTATTATTATTTTTTATTAAATATTTTATAGTGATAACTCATTTCATATTTTGTTATTTCCTTAAGAATTACCTAAGATAGTCGTATTTTGCTAGGGTAAAGAAATATTTCAAGCACAAAATAATTATATGTTTGTAAGAAGTCTTTAATGAAAAAATCTAAAAAACTCGAGAAAATTGAGAAGCCCGAAAAAAATCGAGTTGAAAACCCCGAATTTTATTGCTTTGATTTGATTTATAAATTTAAAAACCCAATACAAGTGATTCAGCTTGATATTTAAAAAATTCGAACCAATTCGATCACGTACATCCCTTACCTCCAACATGTGGATCAGTATTAATGAATTTGTATGTCTATTCAACTTTATTCACTTAATTAAAATTTATAGATCTTAAGACATTTTTTTTTTATAATCCAATAATATTATTGTCACACCCCTTTTTTCGCTCGAGAGCCGAGTCGAAGGGTTTTTCCAATTAAAGTGACGATATTGAATAGGGATTAAATTGTTTACAGAGTCGCCACTTGGAATTGAGTTTTGGTGATCCAAGTCACCTTTTTTGAATCTCTAATCAAAAGGAAATGACTCTTATTTGGTCTGCGAAAACAGAAAATGGGTAATGAATTCTGTTGATCGAGGGGAAGGTGTGAGGCACTCCTCGAGTCCCGTGGTTCTAGCACGGTCTCTTTTATTGACTTATCTTGACTTAAATTATTTTAATAAATTGTGTTAAGGTCTAAATTTGCTCATTTTTATTATACCAAAAATTAATCTATTATCCTATATTAAAATAAATCAGTAAAAATTAATTTTAGAAAAATATTTGTTAAGATGAATTATTGCATCCTTAAATTTTAAAATGTCTCGGAAAGATGCGTATGCCGCATTCTTAATTTGAGACAAATATTTTAAAATGCGTCTAGAATTTGTCTAAAATTTACCTAATGTTAAGGGCGTGCTTACTCAAAATTCTATCTAATCTTATTAATGTTATAGAACAATTTACATTTTTTTTATAATTAATTAATTTTAATAATAAAATAATAATAAAGCCTTAGTAATGCCAATAAATAAAATAATATAATATTAATACAAAAGGATCCCTATTCATATTATATTAATATTGATTTCCCAAAGAAATAAAAATATATACATACAGCATTCAACACACACACATAATACAACTACCAAATCCTATTTTTCTCTCCTTTCTATCAGTAATAACAATGTCTGTGTTCGTATTTTTTTTTAACTTTTTTAGTAATTAACTACCTTCTCTTGCATGCATGCATAACATATATATATATATAGTGAAGTATTGCATCTGCATGTGTGCATTTTAAATTTTAAATTTTTCATGCATGTTTTGGTCTACATATTATGATTTATTATAACTATGCTTTGATTATCCGTAAACTAAATGTAACTTTACAATTTTTTAACATTAGTAACTTTCAAAATATATCATTCAAAATTCGAAACCAACCTAACTCATATTATTTCAAGCCAATCAACGATTCATGAACAAAGACATAAAAACGCAAATTATATAAAATAACAAATTACACATGCTAAATAAAATAACAATTCGTTGGAACGACTTCATTCATGCTTTGAGTTACGACAAAATTGATAAAAATAAATAGTTCAAAATGGAATAAAAACCTGTATGATACATTAGACCAAACATTGAAACAAGAATATCGTCACCGGTAACTCAACGAAAACCCTTACTCTTTTCCTCTTTTTTTTCTCTAATCTTTTCTTCTTTCTGTTACTTGTTTTCCTTCACTGTTTCTTATTTTCCCTCACTATTTCTTGTTTTCTCCTTGATCCGTTTCTTGTTTTTTCTTTTTTTTTTCTTTTTTTTGTTCCTTGTTTCTAACTCTCCTTTTTTTTTTTTTTTTTCTTTCACAATTTTCTTGTTTTTCTTTGTGTTTGCTTTCTCTCAAGTTGTTGCCTCCCCTGTGTGTGTTTGTAATATATATTAGTGTTGTGTGCATGTGTAGTTTTTGATGTGGTGGAAACGGGGGGGGGGGGGGGGGGGGTTATGCGTGTGTGCATGGGGGGAGTTGAGGAAAGTGTGGGGAATGTGGGGGGGGGGGGGGGGTAGGGTAGGTTTTTCTTTTTAGGATAAGATTCCCTTTTTTTTTTTAAATTATAAAAATAACAAAAAAAATAATAAATAAATAAATAAGATAATAGTAACAAATAAAATAATAATAATAATATAATAATTAATTAATTTTTATATTTCAAAAAAAATACAATAAAAGTCTAAAAATAGTCAAAAATAAATTATATAATTAAGATATTACAAAAACTACTAACTTATTTATTTAAAAAGAAAAATATTTTTTTTTTAATTTTTGTATTATTTTTTTTAAATAGGAATAAAATAAAATAATATCCTAAAATTAACTTCATTTAGTTATTTGTTTTTTAAACTAAAATTTTATTAAAAATAAAATAATAATTAAAATAATATCGAATCAAATATAAATATTTAATATCGAAAAATATATATATTACACTCGGGGGAAGGTCAAAAATCACGTGTCTACATTTTGCCCCTCTTTGTTTGAAATCTCGAAGAGTTTTCATACAAAGAAGTAGACAAAAGATGATTTTTGACTCTCCGATTATTCTAAAAGTAAAGATAAAAAAAAATAAAAGATGTGACCGAGTCCTGGTTTTGGACCGCCTACATATCTCGGGTTTTAAGGGAATCAGGTCACATGTAGTTCAATGAGGTAAAATGGTGAGACATTGAGTTAGAGTTCGAGTGAGATTCCGTCGAGTTTCCGATTTTCGACTTTCTGCTTTTACATTGAAATGAACAATAAAAAAAATGAAGATACAAGAGAAAGATCCTATCTATGCAGCTTTTTTGGAATCTTGTCTTGAATCTTCATGACTTCTCAAATGGTGAGATAGTCGTTTTTCTGAGTTGAAATTGAAACAACAAATGTTCCTTCTCATTGGCTTTTGGCATTAGAGAGGAACTTGACAATCGACTCGTTCTCCAGATTTTCCTCTGACTTGCTCTTGAAAATCTTCACCCTATTCTTCAGGCGGGCTCCTGGACTTGCAACTTCTTCACCCTGTTCTTCAGGCGGGCTCCTGAACTTGCAACTTCTTCACCCTGTTCTTCAGGCGAGCTCCTGAACTTACAATATCTTCACCCTGTTCTTCAGGCGGGCTCCTGAATTTTCTTTTTCTGATTTTTCAAATATGTTCCTGAACTCAAAATAAAAGGTGAAACAGAAAAATAACATCCCATTCTTCAGGAGGGCCCTGAGCATAAATAAATTCCCATTCTTCAGAAGGGTCCTGTCCTATTCTTCAGGAGGGTCCTGAGCAAAAATAAATTCCTATTCTTCAGAAGGATCCTGTCCCATTCTTCAGGAGGGTCCTGAGCATAAATAAATTTCCATTGTTCAGGAGGGTCCTGTCCCATTCTTCAGGAGGGTCCTGAGCAAAAATAAATTCCCATTCTTCAGGAGGGTCCTGTCCCATTCTTCAGGAGGGTCATGTCCCATTCTTCAAGAGGGTCCTGTCCCATTCTTCAGGAGGGTCCTGAGCAAAAATAAATTCCCATTCTTCAGGAGGGTCCTGAGCAAAAATAAATTCCCATTCTTCAGGAGGGTCCTGAGCAAAAATAAATTCCCATTAAATACGAACAAAATTTTTGCCCCAGTTAGCACTAGAAAATTTTGTGAGTGTCATCAGATCACAACTTTTAAAAAGTACAGTAAAAAAAAGGAAAATCAAGGCCCTTTTAAAGAAATGCATTTTTTCAAAGTAAAACTGATGACCAAAATTAGAAAATGTGTCTCCTAAGAGTAAATTGAAGGACTCGACTAGAAAGTGCGTCTTCTAAGAGTGAATGTTCAAGTTAAGAAATGTTTCACCTAACAAATGAAAACTGACTTATTTAGACTAAGAAATGCGTCTCCTAAGAGTTGAATGAAATGACTCGGCTAGAAAGTGCGTCTTCTAGGAGTGATGGTTCAAGTTAGGAAGTGCTTCACCTAACAAATAAAAACTGACTTATTCAGACTAGGAAGTGCGTCTCTTAGGGGTCAAATGAAATGACTCGACTAGAAAGTGCGTCTTCTAGGAGTGAATGTTCAAGTTAGGAAGTTCTTCACCTAACAAATGAAAAACTGACTTATTCAGACTAGGAAGTGCGTCTCTTAGTTATTAAATGAAATGACTCGGCTAGAAAGTGCGCCTTCTAGGAGTGATTGTTTCAAGTTAGGAAGTGTATCACCTAACACATGAAAAATGACTTACCCAAATAAGGAAATGCGTCTCCTAGGGGTAAATGATGATGAGTTTTACCATGATTGCGATTACAAAACATGTGTAGCAATATAACCTCTTATATTTGCGAAAATCAGGAATTGGATCTTTCTGATATTTAGGCTTTGAAGCCTTTGATTTGAAAGCAACATGTTTTTTGTTTCATATAAAGAAAACTTTCTAATTTAAAACACGGTGGTTGATTTGTGGCATTTGGCCATTGAGGCGATCTCTTGCACTTGTCATGCTCAGCTCTATTTCAAATCTTTGATAAGTATCATTGACTTGTTGTATTCTTGACCTCCAATTCTGACTACTGAAACTCTTTGACTAAAATCATATTTCTCTTGCATGATGCCTCTAGGTTCAACTTCAAATACACTCCTTATACTTCTATGAATCTAAAAACTGTCGGGTGACAAGAATTCTTGAATATCTCACTTTATTTTGAAGCATTTCAACTTGGTCCATCAGCTCTTTGTCATGCTTTGTGCAATTGAGGGAGTTGGTAGCAAGTTTTGAAGTTCTTTCTCACTTGTCTTAACATAAATTTGACTCAAAATACATAAAAGATGACAATATTGATTTTCCATTCGATGACAAAGACATAAAATCAAAAAAGAAAAATAATAATAAAAAGAAAAGAAAAAGAAAATAGACATCTTTTTTCCAAAACGTCAAAAATAAAAAATTATCTGGGTGCGACAGTTGATTCCAGTGATTATGACATGCATTTTGAATTACATAACCTTGTCTACCCAAACTAATCACTATCAACTTTTGCCCACTCATTGAATTTGAAATGGAGCTATTCTTGAACATGCTCCCTCTGGATTACAATCCTCCTTCGACTAGTGACAGCTCGATGAGTTTTCGCCAACAAGCCGTTCCCATTTTCTTTTCTTTTTCAACTCATCTTCGTCTTATGGTGCCCATGAAGACTTTTTTCAATAAGACTCTCATTTTTTATTGATCTCACAACTCACGGTCGCCTTATGATGCCCAAAAGGGTTTTCACCAATAAGACTCTCTCATTTTTTTTTCTTTTTTTTCTTTTTAAATAACACTCAAAATATGAAATAGCATTCACCCATAACATGTTTAGCCTTGAAATTCTCAAAGATTGATCTGAAGGTCTTCCTTTGGTTGTAATTTGGCTTTTGGAATGGGGTAGAAAGAAAGGTCAGCATGGGGCTCAAAATTTACACAACATTGGGTAAAAGATACAATTTTTGGAATCGACTCGTTTAAGAAAATAAACTTTTGCCCCAGTTTTATTTCATTCTGGATAACTTGAATTTTCCTTTGGTTAGACCGAACCCCAGAGTAGGGCTGCCTACGTATCTTATCATAGCAAGAATCAGGTCAAACGTAGTTCGGACATTTCTTTTGCTTGAATATGGATTTTTGATTGATTTTATTTTTTCTTTTTTTTTAACTCTTTTTTTTTTCATCTTTTCTTGACACTTCTTTTTTTTACTTTTTCAAATTCTACTTTGATTCCAAAAGAGGGGTACGAAAGAAAATAACACTAAAGCTCAAAAGGGGTAACAAAGGATGACACAACATTTGGGTAGTAGAATGAAATGCCTTCGTCATATCAATCCTTAAAAATACAAGTACATAACATGTAATCTGAGAGTAGAACATGAAGATCATACGCATCTTTTTCAACATTGATCGTGACTAAGCTCATGCACTTGCGTCACTTCTTTTAAGCTTGTGAAATATACATGTCCACTTATATTGTACTTTTTTTCTCGATGAGTGACTCATGCCCTTTTGGAGCTAACTTTCTTTTGTTTTTCCTTATAGTGGATAGTATATATCCTCCGATCGACCCCATTAAAAATTCTTGAATTGAATTTTCTAATCGATGATCAAGTTATTTCCTGATTCACAAAGTGATTTCCTCAATACCTTTAAGTGAGGCTGTAACTATGTCCCCAAATACCCGATCACTTTACTTATTTTCTTATATGTTTTGTCCCTTCAACTCTATCTTCTTGGTCAAATGTTTCAAGATTAGATTGAATTTAAAGATCAGTTTGTGAATTCAACACGCATATCACATCACTAGAATCACTGTAGAAAGACAACTAAAAAAATATACAATAATAAAATAAAATAAAATAAAAGGGCACTCATTTGTTGACATAAAGATTGAAGAATTTGAATAGAAATGATAATCAAATAAGATAAAATAGATCCCAAATTCCAACCCTAAAATAATTTGGGTAGTAGAAAGAGAAATAAAACAGACTACCAAAACTCCTTCCTCGTGGGGAGAAAATTGACTTCTAAATTGCCGAACTTAATATTTTAGCTATTGAATTGCACGTCAGCCTTGATGGAGTCTCCACAATCATTGCTACAACATCTTTTTTTTTTTTAACTCAATTATTTTGAATTTATCACCTCAAACTCTCTCCAAAATAAGTCGTCAATATTTTCTCTGTCCCCCTACTCCTCTTCATTGATTACAAAACTTTTTCATATGAGTCAAAGGATCACCATGACCCTCGTACATGTCCAACTTTGGTGTTATGGAGTTTAGAGGTAAGTGAACATTGAAACATGTAAAATCCTTGTGAGAACTCTCCTTTTCTCTTTTAGTCTTTGCATGTTTCTCATATTTTACTTCAAATTTTTCACTTTTTATATCATTTCTTATTATTCCTCATTTCTAACAATCTACTCCAACTCATCTCAGACCCTGTATCATTTTTTGTGGGTCATCTTACTTGTTCTTTGAACATGATGTTGTATTGGTGAGATGCCAACTTAGCCACAAACCAACCACCTTAACACTATTTTGATTTTGGAGAAAATTAATGTGTTAGAGTTCAAAATTTTTCTTTTTAAGACCACCGAATCCATGAAGGACTGCCTACGTATCTCATTAAGATGAGAATCAGGTGTGCGTAGTTCTTGAAAATTATGTTGTACAAAATTTAGCCTCACGACCCCTAAAGGTTCAGGGCTATTAAGATTTATATTTATTTTTTATTTTGTAAAACTTAGCCTCATGATCCCTAAAGATTCTGGGCTATTAAGATATATATATACAAAAATTGAACTTGAGAATAAGAAAAATAATTATAAAAGTAATCAAATTTTTAAAACATTCCCCAATAAATCTATGAATAATTTTTCAAAAGATAGGGTCGTATCCTGGGAAGGACTTCCTACGTATCCCACTAAAGAGTGAGAATCAGACCCTCGTAGTTCATGAAAACCGTAAAACTATGTTACTAAAAATTTTCTCTTTTAAAAATAAAATTTTTCTTTCAAAAATGATTCACTAAATGTGACGATAATTTAATCTCTTGCATTTTAATGTTGCTTAAAAACCGATCAACACACAAATAGCCTTCCAAAAAAATGTCAAAGAGCATGGAGGATGCACATGTTGGTCTTTATAAAGAAGGTTACCTGTCCTAGACAGACCCGACCCCTGTGTCGAGTCCCTTTAAGTCAAATGCATATGATGCAAATAAAGCGACACCTAATAGGGATAGCCAGATTCTGAGTTTTCAGTTCTTCTAAGTTTAAACCTAATAGGGATAGGTGTCTAGACTGGCTTACCCGAGCGGACACTCGAGTCGGGGAGGGACAACTTGGTCAGTAGCAGGGCAACACCGCCTTCGTTGTTGATCCGAACCCCGCCTAACATGTGTGACTATATCCTTCACCAGGTGCCTTGACACTCCGGCTATCTCAAAAAGAAGGTGGGATGCATATGCTGCATTCCCTCTATCCTATTTCAGAGACTCAGATGGGGTACATGAAAGAAAACAATAGATAATACAGTTCAAATAATATCAAAGCAGTAAATGAGCAACAAGTAGCACATAAGGTCAATAAACACATTATAAAATAATTAAAGCAAGTAAAGTCAATATCAAAGCTCGAATTCTTATCATTCCCCAGCAGAGTCGCCAGAGATGTCACACCCCCTTTTTTCGCTCGAGAGCCGAGTCGAAGGGTTTTTCCAATTAAAGTGACGATATTGAATAGGGATTAAATTATTTACAGAGTCGCCACTTGGAATTGAGTTTTGGTGTTCCAAGACACCTTTTTTGAATCCCTAATCAAAAGGAAATGACTCTTATTTGGTCTGCGAAAACAGAAAATTGGTAAGGAATTCTGTTGATCGAGGGGGAGGTGTGAGGCACCCCTCGAGTCCCGTGGTTCTAGCACGGTTGCTTTTATTGACTTATCTTGACTTAAATTATTTTAATAAATTGTGTTAAGGTCTAAATTTGCTCATTTTTATTATACCAAAAATTAGTCTATTATCCTATATTAAAATAAATCAGTAAAAATTATTTTTAGAAAAATATTTATTAAGGTGAATTATTGCATCCTTAAATTTTAAAATGTCTCGGAAAGATGCGTATGCCACATTCTTAATTTGAGACAAATATTTTAAAATGCGTCTAGAATTTGTCTAAAATTTACCTAATGTTAAGGGCGTGCTTACTCAAAATTCTATCTAATCTTATTAATGTTATAGAACAATTTATATTTTTTTTATAATTAATTAATTTTAATAATAAAATAATAATAAAGCCTTAGTAATGCCAATAAATAAAATAATATAATATTAATACAAAAGGATCCCTATTCATATTATATTAATATTGATTTCCCAAAGAAATAAAAATATATACATACAAAATTCGACACACACACATAATACAACTACCAAATCCTATTTTTCTCTCTTTTCTATCAGTAATAACAATGTCTGTGTTCGTATTTTTTTTTAACTTCTCTTGCATGCATGCATAACATATATATATATATAGTGAAGTATTGCATCTGCATGTGTGCATTTTAAATTTTAAATTTTTCATGCATGTTTTGGTCTATTCAAATATTCAAGTAAGAATTGTGTTCTTCCTGAATTTGCTTCTTCTGTTGGCGTTTGATAGTAAATGTGTGCGGCATGTATACATAAATTAAACAACTTAGATTATCTTTATGAGGGAGGAAATACTTTGTCCGAACCTACACATATTACAACCTCATTTTTTTGTCCTGCTATAATATTCAAAGTTACAAACTACTGCTAAGTACAAAATTACAAAATTGTGATACAACAAAAGATGATTAAACAATGTCTTAAACATTAATCTGAATTTCCTGTAACAATACAAATAGATTTACTTAAAAATTTAAAAATAAAAATAGACAACAAAGATAATTATTAGTTTTAGCGTCTTCAATGGAATTAACCTTCTTCAATCTTGTAATTTTATGTGCAAGTTGAACAATATCCCACAAGAAAATAAAAACATAAAGGAAATAAAGCAAATAAGGGCAAGAAAAGAAGAGAGGTAAGAAAATAATCAACAAAATGAAAATCCAAACCCAAAGCTTATTTAGAAGTGAAAATCGGGAAGAACTACCATACTTATTCTCATAATAATGACCCAAAAAATACAAAAACAAAAGACTTGCTTCTCTTTTCCTTTCTTCATTTCATACAAATTAAATAGCTTGAAAGAAGAGGAAATACGACAATATTTTTTATAATTAAAATTATTTAATGTGAAATATGGATATTAAGGACCCGATCATAGTTTGTATTCACTATATTCCCGAATTTAACCATAAATAAACCAAAGAGAAAATATCCAATTTCACCCTTGAACTATACCTAAAACGGCTGAGACACACCTCAACTTAAAGGGGGTCTACCCCCTGAACTAATTAAAAGTGTAATTTTGTCATCCTTAGTGCCTACGTGGCACACACATATGCCTACATATACCCTTCAGTGTGTTGTGCCACGTATGTGTCATGTAGGCAGTAAGGGTGTTAAAATTACACTTTTAATTAGTTCGGGGTAATAAGATTCCCTTTAAGTTGAGATGTGTCTCAGCCGTTTTGGGTATAGTTCAAAGGTGAAATAGAGCATTTTCTCTTAACCAAATACAACATTAAGTTGTATTTGAAAATTGGGAAGTCACTGTATTTTGTTTCGCTTTTGAGCTTTTTATTTATTTTTTCAATAAAATGTTTTTAATTTTATTGGCTAGATGCCTTCTTAATTTTTAAAAATCAGTTATGAAAATGGAGGAGTGTGACATGGATATGAATTTCTAAAATAAAATAATTTAAAAAATAAAAAAATATAAAAAATGAGGAAACAAGATAAATAATATCTTTTTTCAAAGAGAGATGCTATATCACTCTTCTAATATATAGATGGTAAAATTTCTTGTTTGTCCATCATCGAATCAATCACAGCCCATATGAATCTATATCTTCCACCTCAACAGTAATCTTATTATTGCTATATATTAAAATTTGGGATAGTTTGATGCGTATGGAGATCACACGGGATGATAGATGCTTGATATGTGGTGATTATACATGTTGACATTTAATTTTTGTCCTCCACGACTAAATTTAATCTCGAGTTTCTTCGATTTTTAAATAAAATTATAATATTTATTTTATCGAATAAAAGTTTTTCACTGTATTTATCTGGGTAATTTTGTCATTTTAAGTAGCGATTATATATTATCGTATTCAATTGTACGAGATCATATAATTTGGTTACTTAAATATTTATTCTATATATCTGATTTTAATCAAGGATTATCTTAAAATAAATTTGAATAATTAAAATCTTGATTTAAATGTCATTTGTTCTTGAAAATAATTTATTTGAAAACATATTTGTTTGATTTTATGGAATCAAGAAACTCGGGACTAAATTAGTTGTTAATTTGTTTCAAACATTATTTTAATTTAGCCAAAATATTAAATTGAACCTTAATTAAAATTAATTTGGCCACAATTACAATGTAATTGGTCAATTAATTTTAATTAGGCTAAAATTTTAATTCGATTGACTAAATTAAATTCTGATAATTAGGCTAATTTAATAAATAGCCTAATTTGAAACCCCTAATTCTTAATTCAACAACCCATTTCCTTTTATTTAACCCACATTGGCAGCCCACCATAACCTCTGGCCCAATTATATATCACCAGCCCACTCTAATTAGGACCATCAACAGCCCAAACAAATTAATAGACCCAGCCCAATTTTTGCTCCCTTTTTATCCATTAACGAGTAACAGCAACACACAATAGAACAACCTTCAACATCGATCAACAAAACAACCAACAACATCGATCAACAATAACAATTCCCAGCGAAAATCTGAACAGCAACCTGATACCCAGTAACTCGAACCGTGTCCAACGGCGACCCGACGTTGATCCGGCGAAATCCCGCTTTGTTTTTCCTATTTCTATCTTGAAATTGCAAGAACCTTCTAGAAAACTTCCAGGTGGATTGAATTCCGCAACCCAAGGTACGGATAGTACAAAACAGTACTAAATTCAACTCACAATCCGACCCTTTTTTTTTTAATTTCGAATTTTCCTTATGGAATTTCCCAAAACGCCCTCAGAATGGCTGTCCCACATAGTTGAAGCTCAAAATCTTCTATAAATAGCTCATTTTTTTTGGCAAAATAGAAGGGGTCTGGAAGGTGAAAAACTTTCCAGCAAAAAGTCTCATTTTTAGTATAAAATTTTTTTCGTGAAAAGTCGACGAGTTCTCAGAGTCGCGGCAAAGTTTTTTGGTGGTGGACGAGATTCTATTGAAGGCTCGGGTCCTGTTTTGCTGCTCCGGAACAGGTAATATTTTATTTCATTTAGTTTCGATTTTATTTTTTCATCTCATTGTTATATAGTCATAGTTTTGCTCTTTCCATAATTTGTATGCTGGGAATTGTCTGTTATAGAAGGCTTCTAAAGCCATTAGGTTCTCGAATGATGTGGTCGAACTAAGTGCTTTTACTTTAACTATCGAATTCACTGTGTGCTTAGCATTCTGTTAGTCTTTTTGATCTGTATTTGGTTAAGCTGTTTTAAGCCCGTGTGCTTAGCATTCTGTTAAGTCTTTTTGATCCATGTTCGGTTAAGCTGTTTTAAGCTGGAATAGGGTCTTTTGAACATGTTTTCTTTGTCACACTAGGGCAATTTAGCTTACTTCACTAAAACCATCTTGTACACTTTTCTGAATTACGGATTCAATTTGCTCTATTTGTTTTCAATGTTGATTTCTTCATAGGGTGAGTCATAATCCTGATTTGCAACATTTGTTCGTATGTTAGTATAGCGCCCTTTAAAGTGCACATATCGAAGAACATGAGCAAGACTGTTTATTTTTAATGCCATAAAAAATTCTTCATTGCTTTCTTTAATGCATTTTTAAATCTAATTTCAGACCCTTGTAAATTGGAATTTTTCTTCATCAAGTGTTTTCTTTAATGCTCTGATATGATTTACATAGGCAACAACATCATGTTCATGGTTTTCTCTGTTTTGACCCCCAGTCTGCTTTCAATATCTTGGTTGCGTTTTAACCTTGCCCTGCAACTATTCTTTTTCATGGCAAGATTTATGTTTATTACTGTGGGTACGGTTAAGAGGAGTGTTTTTTCAATGTGATCTTGATTTTCATGTAAAAAGAAAAAAAATCATTATTTGTAAAAGTGCGATTGGAGAATGACAAGCTTCTTAATCTTTGACTATGTTTCTCACTTTCATTACATTTTGGTCATCCATGTTTGCTTACAAATCAGGCACCTCCAGGACCTATATTAATGTAAATATTTTTGTTTTCTTTCACTAAGGCGTCCAAATATTTCAACTATTACAAGCTTGTTTGTTGCCTTTGTTACTATTTCTCTTAAGCTTGGTTCCAAAATGCTTTGTAGGATAATAAAGTTGGATGACATACTGCCTTATATTGTCTTTTGGTTTCTCAAAAAAGAGTTATAATCTTGATCACATTCCAATCATATTGCTCATCTCAATATAATTTTAGATAAGTTGGTGCGTTGTTTTGATTGATTGATTATGAAGCAAAGTAATATTTTGACCATGAAACCTTACAAATAAGTTTGTTGAGTATTCATGTGCTACCTTAGTTTTATTAATGGGTTAATTTGGTATTAAATATATAACTTTCATTTAAATGCAAAGAAGTCTCACATCAAGATACTACCTGTTCAGAGTGTTTTGTTTGATAACTTGACTATCTGAATACATCCTTATTTTCATATGTTTTTCTTCTATGCGTTAGTTTTCTCTATATTTTCTAGTTTATCGTGTGTTAATTGCTTTTGGATTCCTTTTCCTTGATTGATTATGTGTTAACTTACTTTCTTTTTGCTTTTTTTTTTGTTGATCGTGTACTAATGTGCTTTATTTTCCAATTTTTCATGAAAATCTGTTGGAGTCTATTAGAGTATGATCCCTACTGATTGCCTATCTGTGGAACAAGTAAGTATACGTGGTTCACAGAAGTAAAAACTGAACACAATAATTTTTACGTGGAAAACACCCGGCTCAAAAAGGTATAAAAAATCATGACCTGTACTTCTACAGGATTTAACCCCAATCTTTACTATAACTTTGAGCCTCAACAATCAACACAATTACAAGACTTCTTGTAAACAAGGAATTAAAACTTCTAGCTCCTATTACTACAAAAACACAAATCTTCCCAAGATAAGTGTTCCCAATTCTTCGAGTTCCCTAACTTGAAGACGTGATTTCTAACTCAGTTTATAGAATACTGATACTAGAACAATTTACTCATTACAACTCAAGAACCTTCCTATTACAAACAGTCTAAAACATACTAAGTAAGAACTAGGTTCTTCTTCAAGTTGGTGAACGATTTTACAGATTGTTGATTTTCTTATCAGTGCATAAGTGAGTTATTTGAATGCAGCTTGTCGTCTATATATGTTCCCTCAGATGCAGTCCTTTTTCTTCTTTACTTGTATCTTCTGTAGGACTCTTTCAAGTAACTCACTCCTTGTTGTAACCATCTCTTCTTCTTCTAAATTGAGTATGACTCTTTTGCTTTATCCTTCCGCCTTGTAGACTTCTTGATCTACTCAAACTCTAACTGCTCTAATTATCTTCATATAGCTGTGTGAACATCCTTTGCTTATCCATGTGTTGACAGCTTTATGTAATAATATGCACTCCATATGTCCGAAGCAGTTTCACTTGTATGGACCAGCTTTGCACAATATGTTTCATTCATCTGTCTATCATCAAAACTTCTCATGCCCTAACAAATTCCCCCTTTTTGATGATGACAAACTTATCAGCACAGTATTACAAAGAACCTGACATACTCAATAAGAAATTAAATAAAAGGATCACAGTAGAATGAATCAGGTTAGATCAGTTGAGTTATAAGCATTGTATAATCTATACTTCCCCCTTTTGACATTATCGAAAAGCTGAGCCAATAAGTGAAAAACTGTGTAATAATCCATGACCACTGGGGCTATCACTAAAACAAGCAAGAGTCAGAGCAAGAGATACATAAGCATCGAATTAAACAGAAGTAGATCAAGTGAGCCAAAAAAAATCCATTTCATGCACAAAAACAGATACAATTATCATTATCCAGTAAGACCAAAAAGAGAAACAAGTTGGACCAAGAAGCAAGAAAGAAGAAAGAAAAAAAACTAAGGGACAAATGAGGAGTTTATTTTGAGGAGGTAGAGGGGATAAAAGAGGTCAACGATCGAATGATAGCAACATTTTCAGTTCTTTCCTTCTCCAAAGTGGCTGTGAGGGAAGCAATTTTAGCTTTAAGATCCCTCTTTTCATCTTTATGAATAGCCTGGGCAGCCTCTAATGCAGCCTGTGCAACCTCCAGCTCACCCTGCTTTGCCTTTAAGGCATTTCACAACTTCTGCATAGGGTTGTCTGCATGTCTCATAGCAGTAGGTAACATAGCATGGTTCACTTGTCCAATCACATCCTTAGTTGTCTGTAAGGACCACACCTTGACAGAGACACGAAAATCATCAAACACAGGGGCAATCCAGAACTGATAGGGCAGAGCATGACCATTTTTATCTTTGATGAGTACCCTTTGCATATGCTTAATGATGACTTGGGGAAGGTCTGTTGGAATCTCAGAATCCAATAGTTCCATTAAGGTAAGATCAAGAAAGCTTGCAACTATGCACCTCTTCTGCCTGGGTAAGATCATTTTGTGGACCACATCAAAATACAACTGATAGAGAGAAGACATCTCATTTTTCATCACCCTACGATGAGAAGAAATGAGAGGATTTCCAGAAAATTTTCTACAGATATCAAGGGAGGATGGAAGATTGTCAAGAGGAGGCCAAGATCCTTTGACATAGTGACCCCAACCTCCAGTAGGAACACTTAGAATTCTACCCAAATCAGCAGGATAAAGATTGATGAGTTTTCCATGAAAAAAGGTTGAGATCATCTCCCCAATCGCAACTCCATGTGTATAAAATTCATACACTTCATCTTTTTCAAACCTTCTTTGATGATTACCTTGCAGAAACAAGGATGACCACCCCTGTGCCCCCAATTTGGATACCAAAGTTTCCATATCAGGACCCCCAAAACCAGTGACAACCCTACCTCTAACCATTTTTCATTTCTGAAAATGCAGAACATGGTCTGGCTGAGAAGCTTTATCAGCAGAAGTATCAACATTAATATCAACATCAGAATCATCAGGAGGCACAGAAGAAGTGTCAGGAAGATAGTCTGAATCTGAGTCAGATGAGACAGAAGGACTAGGTGTGGGGACCTGTTTCTTCGAAAGTGACATAGATTTTGGAGAATCTTTAGAAGGAGTAGAGGTTTTTCCAGTAGAGACTTTGTTTGTAGAGGCTTTGACAATGGATTTTGAAGATGGAGAGGCTTTGGGAGTGGGAAGGGGGACATTTTACGAGAGAGATATGTTTTTGATGTTTTAGCTATGGTATGTTTCTGCTTTAGCTTTCTCTTGGAGCGAATGAGAATGTCAGGAGAGAAATCACATGGGGGAGGAGAAATATTAGGCACGACTCGTTTCTTTTAACTTGCCCTAAGTTCCTCTTCCAAACAAGCATCTTTATGTTGTTTCCTTCTCCGAGTATGTGGAGTTTGAGATGAAGGGATGATGGGAGAAGAGTGTTCAGGAGTATCATCATCGACATCAATGGCGAAAAACGAGGGTTTTCGTTTCAGAGTCGATCTTGACCGTCTAGGAATAAGGTTGGAAATTAGAATGTCATATCGATCTAGGATTTAAAGAGGAGCTACTGATAGTGGTAAGGGTTCTGGAAAGAGTGAGGGTTTAAAGGAAGAGTGAGAGAAGGGGTGTGGTAAGGTCTTGAAGAATGGGAAATCAGATAGGTTGAGAAGGATTTGGGGTTGGATAAGTGAGGGTAAATTGATGTTTGGGTGGAGAATAAGTTGTGTAGAAGGATTAATGTCAGATTTTGTGGAAGAAGGAGGAGAGGAGGAAGATGCCATAGTATGGCGAATATTCAGAGGTTGAAGGAGAAGTGGAGATAGGATAGAAAACAAGAGGCATATTTAAGAAGAGTGAGAAGGAAGTTGAAAGATGAAGGGACTATGATTTTGGAGAAACGTGCTGATGTAGAGGTTCAGTACGGATGGGAAAGGCTGGCAGCCTTTTGAAGAAGATGACTGTTGGGTTTTGGCGGTTTTAATCATTATAGAAAGAACCATGTAGATGACCTGTTTCTCTTAATTCTACTATGAAAAAAAATAATCATACTTGTGTTTGATTAGTCCATGACCACTCTTGCCTTGATGATCCATCTATCTAAAAAAATAACACATAGATATATCATATTGCTTTAAATCTTGGAATTATGACACACAACTAAATGTGTAAGCCTGAATTAATCAACAATCACTCAGGCATACCATATTCTAGTCAATCATTGAAGGAGATTTATACAATTTTAATCATCCCCAATGCTAACCTATTTTTTTCAAAGTGTTCCGTACTCAAAGCCTTAGTGAATAAGTCAGCAATTTGTTCCTTAGTTGAACAAAACATAATTGATATATTTCCTTTTTCAACATTGTCTCGAAGGAAGTGATGACGGATATCAATATGCTTAGTTCTTTTATGTTGGACAGGATTTTTGGCTATGTTTATAGCATTTGTGTTATCATAAAAGATGGGAACACAACCTACATCTACCCCAAAATCCAAAATTTGTTGTTTGATCCATAACAATTGAGCACATCATGACCCAACATCAATGTATTCAGCCTCAGCCGTAGACAAAGCTACTGAATTTTGCTTCTTTGTGGACCAGGTAATCAAACATGATCCTAAGAAGTGTGCCATACCTGTAGCGCTTTTCCTGTCCACCAAATATCCTGCATAATCAGCATCAGAGTATCCTACCAAATTAAAGTTACTACCTTTGGGATACCACAACCCAAGATCACTAGTTCCTTTCAAATATCTGAAGATTCTTTTTACAGACTTCAGATGGGATTCTTTTGGATTAGCTTGAAACCTTGCACACAGTCCTACACTAAACACAATGTCAGGTTTGCTTGCTGTGAGATACAATAAGGACCCTATCATACCTCTATACAGTTTTTGTTCTACATCAGAACTTGTTTCATCCAGATCAAGTTTTGTGGCAGTGGCAATGAGAGTACTTATTTCTTTAGTTTCCTCCATGGAGAATGGAGAATTTCTTGAGAAGCTCTTTGACATACTTTTGTTGATAGATCATTGTTCCTGATGCTGACTGTTTTATTTGAAGACCCAGAAAGTAATTCAAATCCCCCATCATGCTCATTTCAAACTAACAACTCATGAGTTTAGCAAAGTCATGAGTCATTCATATTGCTTGAGCCAAAAATAATGTCATCCACATACACCTGCACAACTAACAAATCCTTTCCATTAGTTTTTAAGAAAAGGGTATTGTCAATTTTACCTCTAGTGTGTCCATGTTCCGGCAGAAACTTTGATAATCTCTCATACCAGGCCCTTGGTGCTTGTTTCAACCCATACAAAGCCTTATCCAGCTTGTACACATGATCTGGAAACTCTCTGCTTTCAAATCCTGGAGGTTGCTTCACATAAACCTCTTCTTTGAGAATGGCATTTAGGAATGCACTCTTCACATCCATATGGTACAAAATAAACTCCATGTAAGAGGCAAAAACAACCAGCAATCTTATGGCTTCAAGTCTTGCTACAAGAGCAAAAGTCTCATCAAAGTCAATTCCTTCTTCTTGGTTGTATCCTTGAACCACCAGTCTTGACTTGTTTCTTGTGACTGTTCCATGCTCATCAACTTTATTTCTGTACACCCATTTAGTCCCAATGACTGATCTATCTTTTGGAAGAGGAACTAAATTCCATACTTTGCTTCTCTCAAACTGATTCAATTCATCCTGTGTGTCTATGATCCAATCAACATCAAGCAATGCTTCACTTACTTTCTTTGTCTCTATTTCTGATAGGAATGCCTTGAATGCACACATACTTCTCAATCCAGATCTTGTGGTGATTCTAGAAGTGAGATCAGTAAGTACATTCTCAATGGGGTGCGAACCTTGATACTTGTATCCTTTTGGGATCAATCCTAGTAAGCTGCTTGGATCACTGCTAATGTTCTGATGTGAAGCAGTTGATGGGTCAGTTCCCCCTAACACTGTATCTTCATCTTTAGTTCCCCCTGTGAAAGTGCCCCCAAGTTTGACTGCTTCAGTCGATGGAACATGTTGTGTAACCTGTTCCTCAGTGTCGCTTTCTTCCTGTAGGTTAGTCTTAACGCAAAACTCATAAAAAATCACATGCATGCTTTCTTCAACATAGTTAGTTCTGTTGTTTAAAACTCTGTAAGCCTTACTATGAAGTGAATAACCTAAAAAGATTCCCTCATCACTTTTGGCATCAAATTTTTCCAAATTATTCTTACCATTATTATGTATGAAACATTTGCAACCAAAAGTTCTAAAGTGAGAAATATTAGGCTTTCTACCTTTTAGTAATTCATAGGGAGTCTTTTCTAACAAGGGTCTGATTATGCATCTGTTTGTGTTATATACTGTAGTACTTATTGCCCCAGCCCATAGGTTTTTGGCAACATTTGCTACAAGCATCATTGTTCTAGCCATATCTTCCAAGGTTCCGTTCTTCCTTTCCACCACTCCATTTTGTTGTGGAGTTCTAGGAGCTGATAAGTTATGATCTATTCCATTTGATGAACAAAAATCTAAGAATTTTGCATTCTCAAATTCTGTTCCATGGTCAGACCTTATGGAAACTAATGAAGTGCCCAGTTTCTTTTCTATTTTCTTAATGAAGATTTCAAATACATCAAAGCCATCTTCTTTAGAGGCTAGAAACAAAGTCCAGGTGAACCTGGAATAATCATCAACAATTACAAAAATATACCTTTTTCCACCTCTGCTTTGTTGTCTCATTGGTCCACACAAGTCCATATGAACCAGGTCAAGACATTTGATAGTGCTAACATGGTTCTTTGACTTGAAAGAAAATTTTACCTTCTTCCCCCTTACACATGCACTACATAACTTTTCTTCCTTAAACTTGGTCTTGGGTAGTCTCAATACCATGTCTTTGGAGGAAAGTATGTTCAGTTGTTTTAGACTTGCATGTCTAAGTCTTCTGTGCCAAAGGAGGGGATCAATTTCTATTGGCCTTAGACAAGTCAACTCAGGTCCTGGTATTTCCATTATGTCTGCTTTGTATACATTCCTGTATCTCCTTGCAGTAAGCACAATTTCTTTGGTGTCCATCCTTTTGACTTTAACACCTGCAGTAGTGAAAATTACTTTATTACCTTTGTCACAGAATTGTGAAATGCTTAGCAGGTTATGCTTCAGTCCTTCCACAAGATAAACATCCTCCGCAACTTTTGACTCAGATGAGTCAATTTTCCAACTCCAGTCATATGTCTTGAGCAAGCACTATCTAGGTACCAGAGCCTTTTGTTTCCCTTCACCTTCTCCTGCACAAGAAATCAATGGTTAGACTTAGGAACCCAGACAAGCTTGGGTACTGTTTTGTTAGTAAAAGGATGAATTAAATTCCTTCTAGTCAAAGCAGGAAGCAAGTAGATTGACTTGTTTCTCAGACTAATTTTAGTGCTTGTTTTCTTGGTCTGAGAAAGTTTGGTTGCCAGGTTCAGACTTCGATATCTGCTTTTAGCAGCCATAGGACATTCAGTAGTAGGATGTCCAAGATTGCCACAAATATAGCATAAGTCTTGAAGATTATCAGCTTCTTTATAAAAACCCAAGCCTGCTTTTTCATTGTGATTTCTTTTACCAAGATGATGAACAATTCTTGAAGAATTTGTCCATCTGTTTGACTTTTCTAGATCCAATTTTAATCTTGCTATCTCTTGACTCATCTTATCCATCTTTTCAGTCAAGTCTTAGCATTCTTGTTTGTACTTAGTTAACTCAAGTTCAGTATTTTCTTGTTCTTTACTTATGGCCATTTTCCCATGGTCAGTGAGAGTCAATTTAAGGATTTCAGACTTAAGATCATTATTTGAGGACTCAAGCAGTGTAATTGGTTCCTTGAGATTGCAATTTTCTTTGTCAACATTTTTCTTGCAAACTTTCAAGTCAATGAAATCAAATTTAAGACTTGCAAAACTGTTGAACAATTCATCCCTATCAGAAGTTAATTCTTGGAATTTTTCAATTAAATCACTCATCAAGGAAAAAAGTTTAGTTTTAGAAAAAAGATGCAGTTTTTCTTTTAGTTTAAGTAAACTTACCTTAGAAGCATCATCTTCTTCCTCAATGTCTGAGTCTCCAAAAGCCATAAATGCTGTCTCATCAACTCTATCATCATCATTATCAGAGTCATATCCCCATGGAGCTATCATGACATGTTCTTCCTTTTCCTTCCTCCTGGCCTTTTGTTCCTTTTCAACTCTTTCCTTCCTCCATTCTATTTCCCAGAGAGGACATTCTCTGATCTGATGATCAATATTTCCACACTTGTAACATCCATTTGGATTGTCATTAGAACGCTTCTTGCTACCTGTTCCCTTCTTCTTCTTAAAAAACTTGCTAAAGTTTTTTGTTATGAAGGCAATTTATTCCTTATCCAGTTCAATCTCTTCATCACTATCAGAAGCCTTCAAGGAAAAGATTTTTTCAGAAGCCTTTTGTTCCTTAATGCCATCAACTTCCATTTCATAGGTTCTTAAATTCCCTTCTAGTTCATCCAAAGTCATACCTGTGATATCCTTATTTGCTTCCCTGATTGCAGTGACTTTAACATTTCATTTTGACTTTGGTAGCACCCTCAGAACCTTCTCTACTTGTTCTTCTTCAGTGATGACTTTTCCCAAGGAGGTTAACTCATTTGTTAGAGTAGTAAGTCTTGTCATCATATCATGCAAGGATTCATTTTCCTTCATCTTAAACGCTTCATATTCAGTAAAAAGGAGAGAGATCCTGAATTTCCTTACCTGAGAGGTACCTTCATGGGCATTTACTAAGGCATCCCATATTTGCTTAGCAGTGGTACAGGTAGATATTCTATTGTATTCAGTAGGTCCTAGACCACAGACTAGGATATTTTTTGCCTTAGCATTTTTCTTTAAAGCCAAAAGATCATCAACAGTAAACTCACTCCTTATTTTCTTGACTTGCACACCATTTTTTGTCTTCATAGGGATAGTAGGACCTTTAGTAATCCTATCCCATAATTCATAGTCTTTTCCTTGAATAAACATCTCCATCTTGTCTTTTCACCAGATGAAATGAGTACCATCAAAGAGTGGGGGTCTAGTAGTGGATTGACCTTCACTGTAACCAGTAGGAGGTGAAGAATTCATCATAATGATCTGATCTTAGGTGCAAACCTTATTTAAGATAATCGGCTTTGATACCACTTGTTAGAATATTGTCCCTACTGATTGCCTATCTGTGGAACAAGTAAGTATATGTGGTTCACAGAAGTAAAAACTGAACACAGTAATTTTTACGTGGAAAACACCCGACTCAAAAAGGTGTAAAAAATCACGACCTGTACCTCTACAGGATTTAACCCCAAGAGCCTCAACAATCAACACAATTACAAGACTTCTTGTAAACAGGAAATTAAAACTTCTAACTCCTATTACTACAAAAACACAAATCTTTCCAAGATAAGTGTTCCCAATTCTTCGAGTTCCCTAACTTGAAGACGTGATTCCTAACTCAGTTTATAGAATAATGAGACTAGAACAATTTACTCATTACAACTCAAGAACCTTCCTATTACAAGCAGTCTAAAACATACTAAGTAAGAACTAGGTTCTTCTTCAAGTTGGTAAACGATTTTGCTGATTGTTGATTTTCTTATCAGTGCATAAGTGAGTTATTTGAATGCATCTTGTCGTCTATATATGTTCCCTCAGATGCAGTCCTTTTTCTTCTTTTCTTGTATCTTCTGTAGGACTCTTTCAAGTAACTCACTCCTTATTGTAACCATCTCTCCTTCTTCTAAATTGAGTAGGACTCTTTTTCTTTATCCTTCTGCCTTGTAGACTTCTTGATCTACTCAAACTCTAACTGATCCAATTATCTTTATATAGCCGTGTGAACATCCTTTGCTTATCCATGTGTTGACAGCTTTATCTAATAATATGCACTTCATATGTCCGAAGCAGTTTCACTTATATGGACCACCTTTGCACAACATGTTTCATTCATCTGTCTATCATCAAAACTTCTCACGCCCTAACAGAGTCCAAGCGTACTCTTTCCCTTTGCATTCCATAATGGGCCAATGAGGCCCATCTTTTAAGTCAAGCCCAAAGGAAAGCCTCAAATTAAAGACAATCGCATGGCATACGAAAGCAAGGAGATAAGACAAGATAATAGGTCCAAGCCTATTGACGCAGTTGCTAGTATTTGGAGACGTGAAAAGTCTCATTCCTTTTTATTTATTATTTAGTATTACTTTATTTGTCTTTATTCATTTAGTTTATTCATTTTGGGTCTCGAAGCCAAAGTTGTAAACTAATACAGGTGAAATCGATTCTGGGCCAACGAGCCTGAAAAAAATAGTTTAGGATGGGTTATGGGCCGAAAGTCAAATATTTAAATTAGGACAGGTGAAGATGGGCCGAAAACCCAATTAGATTAGGATAGAGTTTATTGATTTGGGCACAATTGCCTAAGTTTTTTACTTTCTCCCCTTTTCTTTTTTATGTGCTATTTTCTATTTTATTCGCTTAGACTTAGTCGAAATTCCCGTTAAGTTATCAAAACTGGTTTTGCATAAATCTTGAAAACAAAATTTCATCTTGATCAATTTTTTTAAACACCAATATTTTCCTTTTTGAAGTTAATCAAAAGTTATTTTCGAACAGACCGGATAACCGCAAGTTAGCGGATACTCTTGGTGCATTAACAACCTTCCAAGAGTATTAATAGGAACCACTTACTCAGAATCTTCAAACTTAAACGATTTTTCTGTTTTGGATCGTTTAAAGTAATTTTCAAAGGTTTTCTTGATTTTTCCTAAATAAATTAAGCGACAACTCTCAAAAGTCAAAATGTCCACAAAACAGAAATGACAACTCTGCTGGGGATCTTAATTAGGTTTTGACCAAATGTTTGAATTTGCCTTTTGACTAACTGTTATAGTGTTTAAATTGTTTATGTGCTTATATGTTTAAATTCTGCAAAATTTAACTGTTGCATTTCATGGCGTAATCCCACATGATGATTATTAAACTTTTTTAGGTTTCGTGGATATCCCGGCCCATATTATTCAACTCCAAATAAAGTATTGGAAAAACGACGGTTTACTAGCACGTGAGGCGTTTGATGGCTGTTGGTATTTCCGAACTCAAGTCGTCCGCTTGGGAACCTGGTTCAAACCTACTCTAGACACCCAGGATAGAGCTAAATCAAAACCCTTTTAGGCATAAGCCTAGGATAACCCAATACCCGAATGAGGTATTAGAAAACCTGCCCTGCGTCTATTGGCCACGAGCCAATTACAAACAAAACATATTTATGTGTTGAAGAAATATATTCTACTTAATCCAATCCATATCCTTCGTGGGTATGGCGAAGGCCGATAGAATGGCATTCAAGACTAGTACCCTATCCCCTACATGTGACATTGTTCTTTTTCTCATGTTATTTTCTATTTTTCTAAAGATTGTATCCCTTTTTCTGCAACTTTTGTAGGCATTTATGCCATTTATGTATACCTATGAAAGTTTTTGAGGGATAATGGACTGGTTTAAAAAAACATATACTTTCTTCAAATATGTTAGGTCAACCTTTGGCTCAAAAGGGTCACCCAATTAGGATGCACGTTTATTACAATATGCTTGTGTGATAACTGCTTTATATGTTTATATATGTTATATTGATTCGAATCAAAGGCGAATTGATCCAATTCCATTTTTCAAAGAGCACCTCTAAGCAGAAAAATATCAACTATACAAAAGTCCGACCAAACATACTCCAGGTCTCCCAAGTCTCTCAGAAAAGTTCGCAATCATTCTTAAAACTTCCTAAAAGCTCGCTACCATTTCAAGAAGGTTGACTATGGAATCAGAAGAAGCCATTATATGTTCGAACTACGTAGGACCTGATTTCTCCCGTGAGATACGTAGGCAGCCTTTCGGCCTGGTCCCTATCCGCAAAAGAATACTGAATCCACTAATCATTTGTTCTTTGAATGTACCTTTTCTAAGATTTGCCTGACTATGATGCTTAGGGGTGGACGTTCGATATTCGATTTGGTATTTTCATAATTCGAGTTCGGTAATTCGATAATCAGTAAATAAAAGTAGATACCAAATACCATATCATTAAACTTCGGTTCTGTAATCAGTAAATTAAATTTTAATTCGGTACGAAATTTGGTATTACCATATTAAAGTTAGACATGCTTATAGTGATCCTATTTGGTGATAATAGTGGTGATTTCCACCGAAAGTTTTGAGAAAAATTCAATTTTGTTTGGTAGTTTTACACCTCTGAATACACAGTTTTACACTAGAAAAAATCAATTTTGTTTGGTCTTGTTACGCGTTGATATGTGTGGCTCAATTAATGAAACACCTTAAAACCTATGTTATTGTAGTTTGATCCAGCTCCAAGAAGGAGAGAACTGGATGTAACACGAATAACATTTACATCAAACTGGATGTAACACGAATTGAATGTAACGAACTGAATGTAAATGTGATGCAAAGTCAAAATATTACTTCTTATAAATATGATGGCGAGAAATATATATTATGTTGTCTATCAAGTGCTGAGTTTTTCGATAATTTTCATCTGTTGTTGACATGTGAACACAAGGATTAAGAAGTCTTGACCAAGTCCCCTTGATTAAAGTCATATTCCGACCTATGTTAGGAATATTAGACTTGGGCAAGTGTAACCAGCAATGGTGTTATGTATCATGTCATGAAGACTTCTTTTCTGTTGTTCCCTTCCACGCCCTGATTTTCATTCTTAGCGTGATATTTTCCTTAAAAGTTGTCATATGTTGGTTGCAAAGAAGTCTGCTGTGTAAAGTTAAGAGTCTACTTTATGTCTATGTTTAATAGTTCAAAGTTTGCTTGAGCAATATTCACACTAGTATGTGGCCTTTGGAGTGTGAACTAGGTATGTGGCCTATGGGTCACTTAACTATTATTGGATATTCGGGAAATACCAAATACCAAATGGTAGTAATATTTTTTACCAATCCCGAACCCAAATACCTTAATTTTAAAATTTTACTCTCAAATACCATCTCAAATACCAAATTACCGAATATCAATGACCAAATTTTTTGGTTCGATACGATAATTCGATTTTTGGTATTTTATGTCCACCCCTAATGATGCTCGGGTGGCTAAGGAAATGGATTACATGTTGGGATTTCAAAGGATTATGAAAAAGGCTGGCACGTTGCACCAAAGGGAAAGGTCGTAGAGAATTGGTACTGCCGGCTCTTATTGCACTGGTATACAGAGTATGAAAGGCCAGGAACACAACATTATGGGAGTCCAAATATAGAAAAAAGATGTTCTTGGCACGAAAAAAAAGCAGCAAAAACAGGAACTGGCTCATGAGTACGCTTAGATAGAATGAGGTGTATAGAGATTTGTTAATTTGACAATTCTGCTGAAGTTGCTGGTTAGGAGCTATAGGCTGGGAAAGAATTATGGAAAATGTAACTTATCGAGTGGAGATTAATGAAAGCTTTTTTCTTCACAAAAAAAAAGAAAAAGAAATAAGAGTTACAGCATTTCTCTAAACTTTGCTTATACTTCCAATAATATGGAAGATCAAAACTTACTTAAATTTAAGAAAGCATACATTCTGATTATCGTGTGTCAATTTTGGATGGTGCACTGGTTCTGCAGAGAGCACCTTCACATCATCATCATCATCCTCATTGCGAAAACTGCATTTAAAATAATGAACTATGATTACAGAAATTCATTATGTGACTATGCTTTCATTTTCTCCCAATACTTTTTGAGTAGTGGATGTCACAGTAAATCATTTAATGGCCAGACAATAAAAGCTCACAAAAAATTTCCACAATAATTTTAAAAGGGATGCATTATAAATCACTAGTTCAACGGCCAGGTCCTGAAAAAACTTCATCCGTTTAAAAAAGAATGACCTACTTTTCTGTCACGACCCAAATTCGGAACCGTGATGGGACCTATTCCACCCTCCGTAATAGGTAAGCCAAATACCTAATTCCAAGAACAGTATCTCAAACTCATAGAAGCGGAAGAAAATGAGAACATAACCAATTCCGAATATTCTCATAAGTAAATTAATAGACTAGTAAAATTCAAATCATAGATAACCCAGGTCTGAAAGTCACTCATACAAGCCACTAAATACAAAATCAAAAAAAAGTTTGAGTCTTTCAAAATGCGAAAAATGCAAAAGGATAAGGCCGAAGGAGATTTCAACAGTCTCTAAAGCCAGTAGCAGCTACCTCAAATCTCCAATGATGCTAGCAAAGAAGGAACCACAAAAATCAATATCTGGAGATCGTCGGATCTGTACCTGCACGTAGGGTGCAGAAAAAGCAAGAGTGAGTACGGAACCACGTGTACTCAGCAAACATCATTGACCGACCCTAATTCAAAATGGTGACGAGTGACATCACGTCAATTATCTAAAAACAAACATACAACCCGCTCTCAGGAAAACCATCCTAATCTAACGGAATAGTCAAGTTTAACAGTCATAAGGATATCATACACAATCTAAGAAATTCTCAATCCAATAAATAAATAACACATATACAATAAATACAAGATCAATAAATACACTTTAACCAATCTGAACCAAATGAATAAATGCAAAGTATATGTTGTGTACACACCTACCGAGGAATGACTTCAAGGTCAAGACCCATGGGGAGCTCACAAGGTCCATGTACTGTACAGGCGTACACTCCGATCCCAATCAATATATTGTACAGGTGTGCACTCCGATCTCAATAAATATACTGTGCAGATGTGCACTCTAGTCCCAATATATATATGGTGCAGGTGTGCACTCCGATTCCAATAAATATTGTGCATGCTTGCACCCCGATTCCAATAAATATATATAATATTGTGCAGGCGTGCACGTCGATTCCATATGAAATGCAATGCATGATGTGCAGGCGTGCAACTCCGATCCCAAATCAACAATAAAGTCAAGCAAAACACTTTGTGTCTCAAGTCAAATCAGACATCAATTTCAAAGTCAACTCAATTCATCAAGTAAGAATATTCTCATTAGCTAGCTTTTCCACAATTTATCTACCATATCAAATCACTCCATCGGACTAGCAATTAGGGAAAACAGTTTAAAACATGCAATTAACTTGTTTTATCCCCTCAAACAACACCTAATACCCGCATAGATGCTGTTCGCAACAAATTTTCGTCGACGCTGAAAATTAACTGCAAGCAAAAATAAAATAAACAAAAAGAATAATTTTATTAAGATGAAACTTGTGAGTACAATTTCGTTATTCTCTCGATTCTTCTCTCCTAAGTTTTTCCGTGATTTGAGGGCCTTCACAGCGTGATTCTCGAATGTAGGATGATTTGAGCCTCCTAGAAATGCGTTTGGATCTCCAGGAATTGTCTGACAACACTTCGTCTTGTCGAGTTGACCTTCCGACAGAACTCCGTTAGTCGATTCGTTGAAGATCTGTGTATTCAATGCAGAAGCTTCCTCCAATGCTTGCCGAATCCCTCTTTTAGCATGTCATGTTACCCCCTATTTATAGTTGTAGGTGGTAGGCCTAGTTGCTTGTGATTGACCGAAACATGTCATTTTGACACTTGACGACTTTTGACTGGTTCTTGAATTTGAATGAGATTTCCACATCATTTGTACATGTGGCGGCGTCTCATTGGTCTTGGATTTGACTGGGATGCCACGTCACTTGATGAGTTTGGGCTTCCAAGTGTAATGGACCTTGAAGTCCTTGATGAGGAATAAAATGGGCTTATTATTCTTATAGTCCAAAATGATTTTAGACCCAATATGGATCAAATCCAAATTTTGTATGAATTTGATCCAATAAATTTTACGTGTCTACAGATGCCCCCTACTTCAAGGCTCGTCAAGGTGTTTGATTTGTCGAACCTGTTAGAGACGAGATTTGAAGTATTTTTGAAGCCCCCCCCTTTTTTTTGCGTCTTGAGCATTTTGTCAAAATCCGACTCCTCAAAGTCATTATTATTCGGGTAGAATAACGTGAATCCAGTGTAAATTCTGTTTAAGACTAAATATATCCAAATCATGTAGGATTCGGCTATTAGTCCTCTATCAAATCTTAATAGGATTGATTAATGATGTTAGTCCACTTAAAAAAGGATTAGGAATTTGACTTATTGTGTACACTTAAACGTCCCAGTCCTTGTAGAAGACAACTTTGTTCAGCAGATTCCTTTTTGAAATCAAATTGGGGCCTTTCAGAGTCTATAAAAGGACATCAACACCCCCTTTAATCATTGTAATTCAGCCTGAGCAGAAATTCAACTCACGTTCTTTTTCTCTTTTTGAGCTTTCAACACTTTGGCGTGTCTGTGGAAGAAGCTTCATAACTCATCGTGGAAGTGTCTGAATCACGAACGGCTTGTAGTGTTGGAAAGTAGACTCGCAAGGATATGTTCTACGCGAAAACCACGCTCATCTTATCACCAAATCTTCCCAGGTATCGTTTCAAAATCAGACCTTCAGTTCTGTTTCGTCACTATTTACTTGTTTTGTGCAGTCTCACGAAAACTCTCATATCTTGACTTAGGAACATCAAAATCAGGAGCCGTTTTTGCGTTGGAAACTAAACTCGTAGATCTACGTCTCACGAGGAAACCACAATCATATTGCAGCCGAATCGTCCCAGATATTGCTTCGAATACGGCCTTCGAATCTTGGTTCGCTTTTTATTCCAGCTTTGCGCAGCATCACGAGAAATTTCATATCTCAACGCGGAAGTGTCGAAATCAGGTGCCGTTTTTTGAATTGAAAATTAGATTCATAGAGCTACGTCTCACGTGGAAACCACAACCATATTGCATCCGAATCGTCCCAGATATTGCTCTGAAAACAGCCTTCTGATCCTGGTTCGCTTGTTATTTCAGTTTTGCGCAGCGTCACGAGAAATTTCATATCTCGATGTGGAAGTATCGGAATTAGGTTACGTTTTTTGCATTGGAAAGTAGACTCGCATATCTACGTTTCACATGAAAACCACCTTCATTGAACTTCTGTATTTATTCAGGTTCTTTTTCGAAGTTGTAGCCTAAATCTTGTGATACTCTACTTCTCGTCAGATTTGGATACTTCATGAATTTCTTCTTCTACTTCAAGTTTTGGGATGCATAACTTCTGCAATTTGGTGAAGGCCGGACTAGAGAAATATTCAAAGTACCACAAGTTATTTTACTAGTCGAGAAGACTTTATTGCTTAGAGATAATGAAGAATCCTTTTGCCTTTGCTTTAAAGATGACATCTTCAAAGGACTCCAAATATGCATTCAGGCTTCATACTTTTCTTTATTTTTCTCTTTTACTATTTTTTTTTGTAGAGCCGATCACAGTTTAGACTCATGCGGGCCAGGAGTGATTTGACTTACAATTTAAGATCGTGCATCAATGAGTAGTTTGATTTGCAGTTTAGGCTCGTGCATTGAGGAGCAGCTTGACTTGCAGTTTAGGCTCGTGCATCGAGGAGAAGCTTGACTTGCAGTTTAGGCTCGTGCATCGAGGAACAGCTTGACTTTTAGGCTCGTGCATCGAGGAGCAGTTTGACTTGTAGTTTAGGCTTGTGCATCGAGGAGCAGCTTAACTTGCAGTTTAGGCTCGTGCATCGATGATCAGCTTGAATTGCAGTTTAGGCTCGTGCATCGAGGAGCATCTTGACTTGCAGTTTAGGCTCGTGCATCGAGGAGCATCTTGACTTGCAGTTTAGGCTCGTGCATCGAGGAACAGCTTGACTTGCAGTTTAGGCTCGTGCATCGAGAAACATTTTGACTTACAGTTTAGGCTCGTGCATCGAGGAGCATCTTGACTTGCAGTTTAGGCTCGTGCATCGAGGAGCAACTTGACTTGCAGTTTAGGCTCGTACATCGAGGAGCAGGTTGACTTGTAGTTTAGGCTCGTGCATCGAGGAACAGCTTGACTAGCAGATTAGGCTCGTGCATCGAGGAGCAGCTTGACTTGCAATTTAGGCTCGTGCATCGAGGAGAATCTTGACTTGCAGTTTAGGCTCGTGCATTAAGGAACATCATGCAGTTTAGGCTCGTGCATC
This sequence comes from Capsicum pubescens, assembly GCA_030864215.1. Lineage (NCBI taxonomy): Eukaryota > Viridiplantae > Streptophyta > Magnoliopsida > Solanales > Solanaceae > Capsicum > Capsicum pubescens. The sequence continues at coordinate 277,312,615 of CM061538.1, forward strand.
GAGGAGCATCATGCAGTTTATGCTCGTGCCTTAAGGAGCGTCTTGGGGAAGAATTCTTGTAATGTAACATTCCTCCCAACCCTTTGCAATGAAGTATTATTGGACTTCAATTTCATATTTACTGCCCCCATCGGTTGAAGCACATATGCATTTGATCTTGGGTCGTCTTTTGAAAGCTGGAGTTTAGAAGCCCTTTGACATTTTTTTCTTTTGCGAGCGATCAATGTCTAAGTACCACCTTTCTTGCTATTGGAGAAGTCGTTTTGCATGGATTTGCTTGTTGTTTTCTTTAAGGCTGGAACCCCAATCGGGTCAAACCTTCCAAATTGTAGCATGAGGATTCTCTCACCTTTTGATGATGCCACAGGGCGCATGAGTTGTAGAACTTTTGAAATTGAATATTTTTTATGGTCCAGTTCATCGCTAACATGGTTTGCATCAGCTGTATCACCATCATCGATGATGATCTTTTCAGGAATGCATTAATGTCATGATCTTTTCCTTCAGGATGAAGCATTTTGTGGTGTGATGACCAACAATGCGGTGAAATTTGCAGTATTTAGGATCGTCAACTTTATTTGATTCTTCGGGTCGCTTTGACTTAGGGAGTTCAATGACTTCTTTGGCTAGAAACTCGTCTAGAATTTCAGGAACATCAGAGTCAGAAAAAGGATATACCCTTGTTTGTAACTCTTTCAAAGTTGGTTGATTTTCCACTTCTTGCATTTGTTGCTTTGGAGTTTTCTCTTTCAGTTTTTGTATTGTAGAGGCCTTCTTAGAACTCACAATCGTCACCATAGATTCCCAATTTGGTTCTCTGACGAGTTGTTGAATTTCGTGACTTATTTTCTAGGATCAAAAATAGGTGACGCCATTCTATGAGTTGCAATGCTTAACTCCATGTCATGAGCGTGGGTAGCTAATTCTTCAAAAGTTCGAGGCTTAATTCCTTGGAGGATATACACAAGCCCCAGTGCATCCCTTGAATGCAAACTTCAACTGCGAAAGTTTCAGAAAGTTGATCCTTGCAATCAAAGCTCAATGTTCGCCAACAATTTATGTAGTCCACTACAGGCTCATTTTTACTTTGCCTTGTGTTTGTCAACTCCATCATGCTGACAGTACGATGGGTGTTGTAGAAACAATTTAGGAACTGACTTTCTAGTTTCTCCCAACAATCAATTGATTCAGACTCCAAGTCCGTGTACCAATCAAAAGCATTGCCTTTCAAAGAACAAACAAAATGCTTGACAAGAAGATCACCATGCGTACCAGCACTGCTACAAGTCTCAACGAAATGAGTGATATGCTGCCTTGGATTTCCCTTTCCATCAAATTATTGAAACTTTAGCGGTTGATATCCAATTGGCATTGGTAAGCCCTTAATTTGCTTAGAATACGGCTTTGAGTATCCTACGAAACTTTGTGATGCACCGCCATATTGTGCCTTGATGGTATTTGCAATCATATCTTGCAGTTGTTGAACTGTTAAAGTAGCAACCAAAGTAGACTGCTTCTCTTTTTTAGTCTTGATAGGTGACTCATCGACATCCTTATTTTGCAGAGTAAAGCCAGGTGGATAAGTAGGGTCGTGGCTCGATTCTCCAGGGGCGAAGGACTCTAACTTATTCATCAGTTGAGCGATTTGAAGATCTTTATCCTCGACAGATTTCTTCAAAACTTCAATAGTTTGTTCCATTATTGCGAACTTCTCATCCATATCAGTTGCGTCGGCCATCAAGGCATTGACCTTTGTTGAAGTTGGTGAATCAGTCGAATCTTCTAATTCACTAAAATTAACTCCAGTTTGAGAGGATTCATCACATAACAAGGATGTCAAATTGCCCCCAGGGGCTGCAACTTCAACCGTCATATCAGATTTGCTCTTTTTCCCTTCTCCAAAGATGTGACGTATTCAGACCCATCCCAACCACTGGTCTTAAATTTACGCCAAGTGAGGGGACCAACAAGGCTGAGCTCATCAGATGTGGCAGTAGCAGAGTTCTTACATGAGACATCTTTCGTATTTTTGACATCCATAGCAGTAGTTGAATTTGATTTGCAGGAAGAAGAGATGGAGAGCAGAACTGGTCCCACTGGGCATGCCAATTTGTTCGCAACAAATTTTCATCGACGCTGAAAATTAACTGCAAGCAAAAATAAAATAAACAAAAAGAATAATTTTATTAAGATGAAACTTGTGAGTACAATTCCGTTATTCTCTCGATTCTTCTCTCCTAAGTTTTTTCATGATTCGATGGCCTTCGCAGCGTGATTCTCGAATGTAGGATGATTTGAGTCTCCTAGAAATGCGTTTGGATCTCCAGGAATTGTCTGACAGCACTTCGTCTTGTCGAGTTGACCTTCCGACAGAACTCCGTTAGTCGATTCGTTGAAGAGCTATGTAGTCAATGCAGAAGCTTCCTCCAATGCTTACCAAATCCCCTTTTTAGCATGTCATGTTACCCCCTATTTATAGTTGTAGGTGGTAGGCCTAGTTGCTTGTGATTGGTCGAAACATGTCACTTTGACACTTGGCGACTTTTGACTGGTTCTTGAATTTGAATGAGATTTTCACATCATTTGTACATGTGGCGGCGTCTCATTGGTCTTGGATTTGACTGGGATGCCACGTCACTTGATGAGTTTGGGCTTCCAAGTGTAATGGACCTTGAAGTCCTTGATGAGGAATAAAATGGGCTTATTATTCTTATAGCCCAAAATGATTTTAGACCCAATATGGATCAAATCCAAATTTTATATGAATTTGACCCAATAAATTTTACGTGTCTACAGATGCTCGTCACAATCACCTATATACGGAACCACCTTTTCCCATTACTCCCGTTACACATAACTAACAAAACAAGCACTTTGAAAAAGAGTCTAAAGAAAGTCTCAACTTGCCTCAAACCGAAGCCAAGCGTCACTTAACAAACTTGTCCTTATGTAAAGCTTCCGAACGAACAAAATTTGTGCCAAACATATAATTTCCGTAAAACTATGAACTAATTTGTTAAATTTTCAACTAATACGGTTCATTATCCGATCCCAAAATTAATAAATTTTTTATTCAAACAACTCTAGTCCTAACCGTCCTTGCGATACAAATCTGTCAAATTCCCAAGTTCCAAACCTTAACATGATACAACCTTTATGAGCAATCATTGCTTACTTATTAAAAGGTGACAAAATTGTTATATTTAATAACCTAACTTGAGAGAAAACTGCACACACGTATGCTTGTTACTGTCATTCCATTATTTATTGCTAATATAGATGATGAAGTGACAATCCCTACAGATAAGAAGTGCTATAAATATATAGCAGATACTCATTATGATACTTTCTTCTTCTCGAGTCGCGACACTTTAAAGTAAAACATTCAAAACATGATTTGCTAACAGACCCAAAAATAATTTCATACTATACATTTATTGTCATATTTACTAGCACCAATTAAAGCACTTACCAAAAATGTTTCCTGGAACTTTGATCACTTGTGTTAGGTACTAGGCAAATGAGACGACTCCAAGAAAATCAAAAAGAATTAGTACACTAACTTGGATATTGTGTTTGCCGAGAATCCCTTCTTTTTTTTTCCTTCATGCTTTAATGTAAAATTGCAAGTTGAACCTAGTTAAGGGCTTTTGCTAATTTATATATTTTAACATGTTAACTCCTTTCCACTTAATCTATTTTTATACATAGGTCTCCAGAGTTAAGAAAATATCAATTTGGCCCATAGAATAATGTCAAAAAAATTACGAGGTTGGTTAAAACTGCACAAATTTATAAAATAAATTTGCAGGGTCATTACATTCTTTTTTTAGTCCGTTTAAAAAAGAATGACCCATTTCCTTTTTTGATAACTTTTTAATGTTAACTAACTATTCATGTAGCATGTTTAGGACCACAAGATTGAAGGACATTTTGATACATTTGATATATCTTTAATTTAAGATCATAAAATTCAAAAGTTTCTTTATTTTTTTAAACTTTGTGCCAAGTTAAACTAGGTTATTTTTTTTAAACGAAGATAATATCATTTAAATGCGCAGTCACGTAAAATGAAAAAGTCAGCTTAATATAAGCTTGTCAAACGGGTCGTGCTGACCCGGCCCACTTACAAAAACTAGCCCGGTTTGACCCGGCCCGATCATCCCACGGGCTGTAGGGTCTCGGGTCCCGGGCCGGTTTATTTTTTTTGGTTGGGCCCGGTTAACCCGGCCGGGACCAAGCCCGGTCATGGCCCACCGGTTAACCGGGCCGGCCCGGCCCGATTAAGCTTTTTTTTTTAAAAATGAATTTAACTATAACTTAGTTTTAATATATTATTAATTTACCATCAAAATTATTAATTTATAAATATATCTTTTATAGACGTATATATTTAACAAATACATGTGTATATGTTTTATAAATTAATATATAACTATATATATAATTATATATTGTAGTATATTTTACTTAAAGTAGTACATATATATTGAATGGTACGTATATATGTGTATATATCTTCTATAGACGTATATATTTAACGTATACATGTGTATATATTTTATAAATTAGTATATAACTATATATATAGTGTGTGTATATATTGTAGTATATTTTATTTAAAGTAGTACATGTATTGAATGGTACGTATATGTGTGTATATATCTTCTAAAGTAGTATATATTTAACGTATACGTGTGTATATGTTTTATAAATTAGTATATAACTATATATATATATATGTATATATATATATATATATTGTAGTATATTTTATTTAAAATCGTACATATATATTGAATGGTGCGTATATATGTGTATATATCTTCTATAGACGTATATATTTAACGTATACATGTATATATGTTTTATAAATTAGTATGTAACTATATATAAATATTGTAGTATATATATATTGTAGTACATGTTTTACTTAAAGTAGTACATATATATTGAATGGTGCGTATATATGTGTATATATCTTCTATAGACGTATATATTTAACGTATACTTGTATATATGTTTTATAAATTAGTTTATAACTATATATATATACATATATATATATATTGTAGTATATATTTATTGTAGTATATGTTTTACTTAAAGTAGTACATATATATTGAATGGTGCATATATTTGTGTATATATCTTCTATAGACGTGTATATTTAATGTATATATGTGTATATGTTATATAAATTAGTATATAACTATATATATATTGTAGTATATATATATACTGTAGTATATGTTTTACTTAAAGTAGTACATATATATTGAATGGTGCGTATATTTTTGTATATATCTTCTATAAACGTGTATATTTAATGTATACATGTGTATATGTTTTATAAATTAGTATATAACTGTAGACACCTAATTTTGTCCCTCCCAAGTCCAATTTTATTCATTTTATCTTACCTTACAACACACCTCCATCCATGTGATTATCTCTCCACAAAATGACAAAAATAACAACCCTTAGCTAATTTTATCTTATCCTAACAACCTACCCAATCAAAACAAACCACACCAATACCCCACCCCCTACCTCACTACCTTATCCCTACCACCTACCCCACGTCACCCTCTAACCTCATTTACACGTTTTTCTCATCCTTTTCTATAACAGAATAGGCGTACAATGGACTGACAACAAAAAAAGGGTGGGGCCCACGTGAGAATTCTTTTTTTTTTCTTCTCTTTCTAATTGAAAATAGCTATATAGGGAATAGATATATACAGAAAGGAGATAGGCATACACGATTCTTTCTTCTTCTCTATTTTTAAAAAAACACACAGATATAGGGGAGAACCATCATGGATCATCTCATCTTCTCCAACTATGACACCACGAAAAATCCCCCAAGAACACACCCACAGTGATATCCCCCAATTTCCATGTCATCACATATACACCAGCTGACATATACGTGCACACAGAGGTTGAGGATGGGAAATCTAGTGAAAAGAGAAGAGAGAGAGCTGCAAGAGAGGGAGAGAGAGCTGCGAGAGAGAAAGAGAGGCTTTTATGTCATTGGTCACTGTTTCGGCGACTTAGCTCGCCAGAATTAATTTTACATTCGTTATTCGATCGTTTCACTTTGGATTCCGATGAAATCTCACCGGAATCGACGTCAAGCTCATCGTCTAGGTCTGCTCCATCCTGAAATTCTCTAAATCCTCTCGTTCTTCCTAATTTCTGCACAAAATTTAGTTGGAATCTGGTCTATTCCAGTCAATTTTTTGTTGAACGAAGTAACCTACAACCGTCACATCAAATTTGGTAAATCCGGTGGATCGAGATCCCGTCTCCATTGTCGAAACAAATCCCAAAGTCACGATTTTGCATTTTTTATTGTTGAACAGTGAATAAACAATCAAAAATTCATTGATCATTGGTGACCAACGAGTCATCTCAGTTACGTTGTTCATACCTGGGTGTCAAGTTTTGGGGAAAACGGAGTTTGGGTTGAGGTTTGCGAGTTTAGGTCAGAGATTTGTGGACTCCGAATCGAGGTTTCCGGCGTGGATTCTGGCTCGCTTAACTGAGTAATACATTAAAAGTCATTAAGGTCCATTTCTTATCCCTTCTCAATTGAGCTTAATTATTGATATTTGGTGTGGTAAATTCATGACATGTGAATATTGTTTCATGTGATTTGATTATGTTTGGATTATGGATGGTGGTTGATGTTAATTGATTGATTTCATTTGAATGGATTAATTGAAGCATTTGAATTCGTTTGGATAAATTTTAACTTGGGGAAGACGAGAATTGAAAGGCGATAAAGTGAATATTGTAGTGTTTTGATTCATCGATTATTATTGGATTTGAAATGAATGTTAATGTTATCGAACTTGGTAGTATCATATTAAGACCATCAAAAACGTAGGCAAATAGTAGGCTTGGGTTGGCGAATTTAGAACTTATGGATTGTTTGAGTGTTTGAAATGTTTGTGGAATGGTTTGTTTTTCTCGCATATGTAAAATGTATTCATTTAGCCGGGGAATGCCCCGAGACACATTGTATTTATTCACCGGAGAATGCCCCGACGTATTATGTTGGCGGAAAACATTTGTGATGAAGGCCTGAGGCATCGGGTAAGCATTGAAGTATAGTTTAGGATTAGTCTAGAATAGGATTTACATTTTCATATTTTCTTATCTTTGGGACCGTATAATTCGGACCGGACACTATATTTTTGGATTGTTGTTTGATGTGTTTGTTGCTTGTTTTATGTCTTTGTGTGGTTTATACATTCATAATGTCAAATTAACCGATATGCTCTACCAAGCGACTGTGGTCGAACCACGGGATCGAGGGGTGCCTAACACCTTTCGCTCGGTCAACAGAATTCCTTAGCCGGAATCTCTGTTCGCAAACCAGTTTCAAAGAGTCAAATCATTTTGAAAAAAGATTTTTCAAAGGTGACTTGGCACACCGAATTATTCCAAGTGGAGACTGAGTTTTGAATGAAAATAATCTTTTTCAAAACAAATTATCTTTATTTTGTCACTTTAATAATAAAAATCATTTCGAACCTTAAAAATGAATTTTTTCGGAGTTGAAAAAAGGGGTGTGACAGCTCCGGCGACTCTGCTGGGGACCTTTTCAGAATTTTAGATTATTTGTTGGAGTCGTATTGGCTCAGTTTGGCACTATAGGTGTATAGACATTTTGTTTGTGATTATTGTTTGTGTTATTGTTGTGCGTTTTCTTGCTCTTTGTTTACAATTTTTATTTATGTGTTACCGCTTTATATCTGGCATCAAGTGCATAACCCGAGTCATTCTTTCTGCAATAAGTTTATAGTATACGTGTTGTACACGACCTCTAGTTGAGTCACCCTTATCTTAGGGGGTAGCCGTCGGTGTTATGGAGTAGGTGGAAAGCAAAGCAGCCACTATCGACCATACGCTCCCCCAAACAGCCTTGTTAGTGAACCCCAATGTAGGTCAGCCTTTAGGTCATGCTTATGTGCATCAGATTGAAGACCTAACGGGGCCCACTTGGCTTTTTGTAGGAGACTTGCCTCTAAAGAATCCCTATGTGCTAAATGTTTCATCTTTGAGGGTAACGTGGTCATTTGACGATCTGATTTGGGGAAAACATGTGTTAAAAGTAGGTATGTAGAAAACAAACCGTTGGAATCAAAAAAGAGTTTCGTAGTTTTTAGGTTCTTTATGGCTTTTGTTTTTCACAATTCAAAAATTCAGAAAGATTCTTTTACCTTTCGCACTCATTTTCTGAAAAACATCAAAAAGATTTTCCTTTGTCTCATTTAGCATGCATTCACAATTCGAAAACTTCAAAAAGATTTTTCATTCATAGGAGTTTTTATAAAAGAAAAATGCAAAAAAAAGATGTTAGAAATTTTTTACATTTAGTATAACGACAATACCAAAAAGATTTTCCTTTCGTAGTTGTTGATGTCATTTTTCTGTTAAGTGTCAAAATAAAAACTCAAAAGATTTTATTAACGTGGTTCATTGTCCGTCTTTGGTTGTATCTCTTAAATCAGGGTCTAGCTTGTTATTTAATTATTAATTGTCCAATCTGGACGAACTACGCACCCCTGATTCTCCTCTCTCGGGAGTGAGATACGTAGGCAACCTATTGTAGGTTCGGGGATCTTATTTTAAAAAAAATCCAAAAAGATTTTCTTCACTCTTCATTTAGAGTAGGTGTTTCATACATGTCTTGAAAAGAAAATACAAAAAATAATTCCTCAATAGTCGTAGGTTTCATTTTTGGTTGATCTTATTTCAAAATCCAAAAAGATTTTCTTCACTCTTTATTTAGAGTAGGTGTTCCATATACATCTTTAAAAGAAACTACAAAAAAAAAATTCCTTTAATAGTTTCAAGTTTCATTTTCGTATAAATTTCTAATCGAAAACCCAAAATTTTTTTTCTTTGGTAATCATAGGTTTCATTTTGTATAGGAATTTAAAAAATTTAAAAAGATTTTCTTCACTCTTCATTTAGAGTAGGTGTCATAGACATCTTAAAAGAAAATCACAAAAAAAAAAAGATTTTCCTTTAATAGGTTCGAGTTTCATTTTCGCATGAAATTCAAAACTGAAAACCCCAAAAGATTTTCCTTGGTAATTATAGATTTCATTTTGTATAGGGGTGTTTAAACCTGAAAAATACAAAAAGATTTTCGTCAATTCTTTTGACAAATTGTTATTTTCTTTTCTTTTTAAAGTTTCAAGAAAAAAAAGAGAGTTTAATTGGCCATTCTGGCAAGACTTCACGAACTACGCACACCTGATTCTGCTCTCTCAGGAGTGAGATACGTAGTCACCCTTCTTGGGTTCGGTGATATTTTGAAAAAAAAAAGAAGAAAAAAAAAAGGTTTTGAAAAAGTATTGAACTCTAACACATTTGTTATCTCTTGTTCAGTTAGTTTAAGGTGGTTGGTTTGTGGCATCTTGGCTAGTCCTCCTTATCACGCCAAATCTAAGGAAGGGTTAATTGTGTCCAACAAGGATATAAAGAGTGACCTCATGGATCAAACAAAGAGTCAGTAAATTGAGAGTTTAAAGGAAGAGAATTTGAGACTAAGACAACAAATGATGAAATGTATCGAGTTTGGGCCAGTGGGTTGCCTCCACCTCCATTCTCCACTTTTGACCCTGAAAATACCTTGAGTCTTCCACTACAATCGCAATGTCAGCTTCCTACTGTTGTTGATGCACCACAACATGCCTTAGAATCCATTCCATGTCAAATACACCTCAATACTTTCACCACTCTTTCTTTAACTCGTCAGTATAAACCTACCACATTCACAGCACCACGTACTGTTGGTGCTTTTGTTGTTCAATCTTCTACTGAGGTTTCCACTTTGACTATCAATCCAACGATTGTGCTTCCCCAGTCCATTACTGAATTCACATTCAATACTGTTGATTATCATTGCTATACTATTGAGACAACAATTAAGTTAAGTGGAACACCAAAATTTCTTACTAAGAAGCCAAGCGTGCTAGAGAAAATAGTTGGGAAAGTGAAGAGTGTAGAAAATGATATGAAAAATTCCCCGAGGCTTGTGGGATATGAATATGTTTCATATAAAAATTAGGGCATGTCATCATGTGGTAACCTTCATCCAAGCTTTGAGACATCAAAATTTGGGGAGCCTGATGGACAAAAGGATTCTGTAAAACATTTGGGACGACATTGCCATCAATCAAGGAAAACTAAAGAAAAGAAGAAGGAAAAACACACATATTGTCATGCTAGGGCCAAAGCAGAGTTTGAGAGGCTGAACCCACCAATACCGTCAGCCTCAATCCCGAGCTTACAAGTTAGATCCACATAACCACTTGCAACAAGGTTCCTTTCTACAAAATCCAAGAAATCCTATTCCACTTCCTCAATATCCTTTGAACAATGCAAAGATGTATGCGCATCCATCTTCTTATCCACAATGTCATGCACCTATACCTCAACATCGTCCTCAACCCCCACAAATTTACCAAGGAACCTCTAAATTCAAGTTTCATCCGAGACCAGAGTTCGCAAAGAGGAGGAAGGAAAAGGATAACTTCACTCCTATTGGTGAATTCTATGCCAGTTTGTTCCAGAGATTAAGACAGAGGGGCATGATCACTCCTCTCCTTCGATATACTCTTGACCCGTATTCAAGTAGTTTTGATCCTAATGTATGATGTGCATATCATTCTAATGCTCAGGGTCATAGTATTGAAGATTGTCGAGATTTGAAAAGAGAAATTGAAAAGATGATTCATGATGGAGCAGTTATGGTGCAGAACATTGACAGTAAGGAAAGCTCTAGTCATGATTATATGCAAACCAGTGGATAAGATGTCAGGCTGAGTAATTGAGAAGTCACCCCTCTCCCTACTAGGAAGAGGTCCGGTAGTTTGTTTTCTTTTCTTTTCTATTTTCTGAATTATTCAAGGTTGTAGTTCGGGATCTATCTTGTTTTGTTTCTCTATCGTTTTTGTTTAAACCCTTCGGTCTTTCCTTTTAATGAAATGTGGTGTCCCTTGTTTTTTTTGTTTCATTTTAAGTTATTTGTTTGTTTTCTTTACACAATGCATCTTATGTTGATTCTAGTGCTATAACATGCCTGCGGAATTTTCAGTCAGATCTTGAAATCCAACTTAATCATAAAGCATTGAATCAGAGAGTTAAAGTTAGGAAAAGAGATCATTTGAGAAAATAGGTACAATGATGAGACATTTGGTGACAAGTTGAAGCCTTCTTAAAAAATTAAGGCAATTATTTTGAGAATCGCAAGAATAACTTGGTCATCAATTGAAAAACCTAGCTCAATTAGGTCAAATAGTGGATGTGTGCTCCAGAGGAATAGAACAAAAACAAACTCCATAAAATCATGAGTCATTCAATGTGAGGAATGTACAACAAAGGTGGAGTTTGCTGAAGAAGTAGCGACGCACAGACTCAGTCAAAGATAATGCTTAAAGGATTTCACAAATGATCTCCGTCTCTCATTCATATTGCATGATATGTACTTGTATTTTCAAGGATTGATATGACGAAGGCATTTCATTCTTCTATCCAAATATTGTGTCATCTTTGTTTACCCCATTTGAGCTTTAGTCCTATTTTCTTTCATACCCCTCTTTTGGAATCAAGATAGAGTCAGCAAAGCTCAAAAGAAAAGTGTCGAGCAAAACAATAGAGTCAAACAAATTTCAAAAAAAAAAAGAGAGAGAAAAAAAAATATGTCCAAAAAGAAAAAAAAAAGAAAAGTGTCAAGAAAAATAAAGTCAGAAAAGTCCCAAAGAGAAAGAGTCAACAAAAGAGAAAAATTTAGAATCAAGTGAAAGAATAAGCCGATGGAACTACGTGCGACCTGATTCTCCTCTCTCGAGGGTGAGATACGTAGGCTGCCCTATTCGGGCTCGGTCCAACCAAATAAATTTTTAGAGTTACCCAGTCAACGAAAAACTGGGGCATAAGTTAATGTGTTCTTTGAGTCGATTCCAAAAGTTGTAAGTCCTACCCCCACTTCAAGTATCATTTGAGCCTCTTACCATCCTTTTCTAACCTTATCCAAAAGCCAAGTTACAACTAAAGAAAGTCCTTCAGATCAATTTTTTATAATGTTAAGGCTAAGAATGCAATGGATATAATGATACATTGTGGGGTACTACTTGTTTCCCTCAGCGTAAGAAATTAGGAAAGAAATGATAATGAGAGAGTCTTATTGGTGAAAACCCTCGCGGCACCATAAGGCGATGGTGAGTCGAGAGAAATAAAAATGAGAGAGTCTTACTGGTCAAAACCCTCACGGGCACCATAAGGCGATGGGGAGTTAAGAGAAATAAAAATGAGAGAGTCTTATTAGTGAAAACCCTTATGGGCACCGTAAGGCGATGGCGAGTTCGAGAGAAAAGTGAAAAGAAAAGAGATTTATTGGCGAAAGTCTTTTAATATGGAGTCAATTGAATGAGATATATGAGTCCAATGGGTTTGAAGAAGTGGCTCAGCGGCAAAGGAACGAACTCAACAACAGATGGGAAGTTTGGATAGGAAGATCAGACAGCTTAATCCAAAATGCATGTCATAGTCATTGGAGTTGGTTGTCGTATTCAGATAAGTTTTTGTTTCTTTTTGAATAAGGGACATTGCCCTTTTCTTTCATTTACCTATTCATATTTTGTCTTTTTATGTCATTTATCAAAATAAAAGTCACCATCATTTCTTTACATTATAAGTCAAGTCTGTATCAAAACAAGCGAGAAAGAATTTCAAAACTTGCTACCAGTATTTCCAATTGTATGAGGAAAAGCCAAGGACCAGCATATGAAAGAAATATGATCGTAATTCAACACAAAGCAAAGGAAGTCTATCAACCGACAGGATGCTGGGTTCATGGGACTATTCAGATTTGAAAAGTGTGCATCTCTGAGACATGGTAAAATAAAAATTCATTTTTGAGTCAGAACTCATTTTCCTCAATCTATATCTGGGTCAATAACGTGACAAGACAGGGGCAAGTTTCAGCGATCTGAAACAAGGGTGAGAGGAACAACAGTTGGAGCAGATGCCTGGGAAGCCAAGTGCTGCAAGCCACCACTAAGTTTTTAACTGACAAATTTTCTTTGTTGAAATAGGGGCAAATTCACTTCACTTAATTCAGCTACCATTGGAAAAACACATCCATGAGGAATTTTACTTTATGTTCAGGACCCTCCTGAAAAATGAGGTTTTACTTTATGTTTAGGACCCTCCTGAAAAATGAGATTTTACCTTATGTTCAGGATCCTCCTGAAAAATGGGATTTTACTTATGTTCAGGATCCTCCTGAAAAATGAAATTTTACTTTATGTTCAGGTCCCTCCTGAAAAATGGGATTTTACTTTATGTTCAGGACCCTCCTGAAAAATGGGATTTTACTTTATGTTCAGGACCCTCCTGAAAAATGGGATTTTAATTTATGTTCAGGACCCTCCTGAAAAATGGGATTTTACTTTATGTTCAGGACCCTTCTGAAAAATGGGATTTTACTTATGTTCAGGATCCTCCTGAAAAATGAGATTTTACTTTCTGTTCAGGACCCTCCTGAAAAAGGGGACTTTACTTTCTGCTCAGGACCCTCTTGAGAAATGGGACTTTGTTTTTTCTCAGGACCCTCCTGAAAAATGGGACTTTGCTTTCTGCTCAGGACCCTCCTGGAAAGTGGAAATTTACTTTCTTCTCAGGACCCTCCTGGAAAATGGGAATTTACTTTCTGTTCAGGACCCTCCTAAAAAATAAAATTTTACTTTTTGTTCAGGACCCTCCTGAAAAATGGGATTTTACTTTCTGTTCAGGACCCTCCTGAAAAATGGGACTTTACTTTTTGTTCAGGACCCTCCTAAAAAATGGGACTTTACTTTCTGTTCAGGACCCTCCTAAAAAATGAGACTTTACTTTTTGTTCAGGACCCTCCTGAAAAATGAGATTTTACTTTCTGTTTAGGACCCTCTTGGAAAATGGGACGTTACTTTCAAAAATGAAATCTTTCTTTATCATAATCTGTCTGGGATAATTCTCGTTCTAGTTTTTATTTTGATTTCTGGAGCCTGCCTGAAGAACAGGGTGATGAAGCTGTAAATCAGGTGCCCTCCTGGAGAACAAGGTGATGAAATCGAAAGTTCATGAAACTGAAAGTCAGGATCCCGCCTGAAGAGCAGGGCAAATAAGTTGAAAGTCAAACAACAAGTTGAAGAAATTGAAACCCAAACAACAAGTTGATGAAATTGAAAGCTGATGAAATTAAAAGTCAGGAGTCCGCCTGAAGAACAGGGTTATGAAATTGAAAGTCAAGCAACAAGATGAAGGAATTGAAGGTCAAATAACAAGGGTAAGAGATGGAAAGTCAAGAAACAAGGTGAAGCAATTGAAAGCCAACCAACAAGGTGAAGAAATCGAAAGTAAAAAAATAGCAAGTCAGGAGCCCGCCCGAAGCACAGAGCGAATAAATGAAAAAGTCAAGCAACAAGTTGAAGTAGCAAGTCAAGAATAAAGGAAAGTTTCATAGATATAGTTTTTGTAATTTCATTTATGTTTCTAATTGGTAATTTTCATTCTTAATGTAATGACAGAGCCGTGGATCGGAACCTCGATGGGACCTCACTTGACTCTCTAACTCGGCATAGTCCATCTCCTTCCAATCTTTTGAAGATACCTGTCACCTAATTCCCTCATAACTTAGGTAGGTAGGATGTCCTAAGTCAAGACTTCGTATCCCTCCTTCCTTTTGTTTTTTTCCTTGAATGATGGTCGGGTCAAAATTTGGTCTCATTGTAAAATACTTCGTGTTTACATTCAAAGGGGACATGCTGTAGACACCTAATTTTGTGCCTCTTAAATCCAATTTTATTCATTTTAGCTTACCTTACCACACACCTTCATCCATGTGATTATCTCCTCATAAAATGACAAAAATAACAACCTTTAGCTAATTTTATCTTATCCTAACAATCTACCCAATCAAAACAAACCACACCAATACCCCACCCCTACCTCACTACCTTATCCCTACCACCTACTCCACGTCACCCCTAACCCTATTTACACATTTTTCTCATCCTTTTCTATAACAGAATAGGCGTACAATGGACTAACAACAAAAAAGAGGATGGGACCCACGTGAGGATTCTTTTTCTTTTCTTCTCTTTCTAATTGAAAATAGTTATATAGGGAATAGATACATACAGAAAGGAGATAGGCGTACACGATTCTTTCTTCTTCTCTATTTTTCAAAAACACACAGATATAGGGGAGAACCATCATGGATCATCTCATCTTCTCCAACTGTGACACCACGAAAATTTCCACAAGAACACACCCACAGTGATATCCCCCAATTTCTGTGCCATCACATATACACCAACTGACATGTACGTGCACACAGAGGTTGAGGATGGGAAATCGAGTGAAAAGAGAAGAGAGAGAGCTGTGAGAGAGGGAGAGAGAGCTGCGAAAGAGAGAGAGAGAGGCTTCCATGTCATTGGTCACTGTTCCAGAAACTTAGATCACCGGAATTAGTTTTCCATTCGTTATTCGATCGTTTCACTTTGGATTCCAGTGAAATCTCGCCGGAATCAACGTCAAACTCATCGTCTAGGTCTGCTCCATCCTGAAATTATCTAAATCCTCTCGTTCTTCCTAATTTCTGCACAAAATTTAGTTGGAATCTGGTCTATTCCAGTCGATTTTTAGTCGGATGAAGTAACCCACCACCGTCGCATCAAATTTGGTAAATTCGGTGGATCGAGATCCCATCTCCATCATCGAAACAAATCCCAAAGTCACGATTCTTCATTTGTTATTGTCGAACAGTGAATAAACAATCAAAAATTCATTGATCATTGGTGACCAACGAGTCATCTCAGTTACGTTGTTCCTACCTGGGTGTCAAGTTTTGGGGAAAACGGAGTTTGGGTCGAGGTTTGCGAGTTTATTTCAGAGATTTGTGGACTCCTACTCGAGGTTTCCGGCGCGGATTCTGGATCGGTTAACTGAGTAATACATTGAAAGTCATTAAGGTCCATTTCTTATCCCTTCTCAATTGAGCTTAATTATTGATATTTGGTGTGGTAAATTCCTGGCGTGTGAATATTGTTTTATGTGATTTGATTATGTTTGGATTATGGATGGTGGTTGATGTTAATTGATTGATTTCATTTGAATAGATTAATTGAAGGATTTGAATTCGTTTGGGATAAATTTTAACTTGGGGAAGATGGGAATTGAAAGGCGATAAAGTGAATATTGTAGTGTTTTAATCCATCGATTGTTATTGAATTTGAAATGAATGTTAATGTTATCGAACTTGGTGGTATCATGATAAGACCGTCAAAAGCGTAGGCAAATAGTAGGCTTGGGTAGGCGAATTTAGAACTTATGGATTGTTTGAGTGTTTGAAATGTTTGTGGAATGGTTTGTTTTTCTCGCATATGGAAAATGTATTCATTTAGCCGGAGAATGCCCCGAGACACATTGTATTTATTCACTGGGGAATGTCCCGACGTATTATGTTGGCGAAAAATATTTGTGATGAAGGCCCGAGGCATCGGGTAAGCATTGGAGCATAGTTTAGGATTAGTCTAGAATAGGATTTACATTTTTCGTATTTTCTTATCGTTAGGACTGTATAATTCGGACTGGACACTATATTTTTGGATTGTTGTTTGATGTGTTCATTGCTTGTTTTATGTCTTTGTGTGGTTTATACATTCATAATGTCAAATTAGCCGATATGCTCCACCAAGCGACCGTGGTCGAACCACGGGATCGAGGGGTGCCTAACACCTTCCCCTCGGTCAACAAAATTTCTTAGCCGGAATCTCTGTTTGCAAACCAGTTTCAAAGAGTCAAATCATTTTGAAAAGGATTTTCCAAAGGTGACTTGGCACACCGGATTATGCCAAGCGGCAACTCTGATTTTTGAATGTAAATAATCCTTCCGAAACAAATTATCTTTGTTTTGTCACTTTAATAATAAAAACCCTTTCGAACCTTAAAAATGAATCTTTTCGGAGTTGAAAAAAGGGGTGTGACAATAACTATATATATTGTAGTATATATGTGTATATATCTTCTATAAACGTATATATTTAATGTATACATGTGCATATGTTATATAAATTAGTATATAACTATATATATATATTGTAGTATATATATATTGTAGTATATGTTTTACTTAAAGTAGTACATATATATTGAATGGTGCGTATATTTGTGTATATATCTTCTATAGACGTGTATATTTTATATATACATGTGTATATGTTTTATAAATTAGTATATAACTCTATATATATACTTATATATATATTGCAGTATATATATATGTTGTAGTATATATTTTATTTAAAGTAGTACGTATAGTCGTATATATTGAATGGTGCGTATATATGTGTAATTGTGTATATATTTTTTAAATTTTAATGTATTATATACTATATATATAGTGTATATATATTGTTTAACGTATTTAAAATGTATATTGGTGGATACATATAGTGTTTATTGAAAAAAAGTTTTTTTTTCTTAATTTTGACTGGGTTTGACCGGGTTGGATTAAATTGGTTGAGTTAGGGTTATTTTTAAATTTTTTACAGTTGAACCTGACCCGACCCACAACCCGACTAATTTTAATGGGCCAATTCTGGATTGACCCGGCCCGACCCGACCCACTTGACAGCCCTAGCTTAATATCGTCATAATTAAAAGAGGGGGAGGAATGAAATGACAAAAAGGACACGCCCACTTTCCATGGGAGTCCACAAATACTGATTCCAAACTATTATTTTATTTTAAAAATTATGAAAAAAAATACACTTTGCACTATTCAAAAAAAAAATTTATTGTGCATTTTTTTTTCTATTCATAAAAAAATGAATAGTGCAAAATATAGTGTACTTCACACTATTCACATAAAAAGAAATTATTGTGCATATTTTTTTCACACAAAAAGAATTTATTGTGCATTTTTTTTATGCACTATTCATAAAAAAAATGGATAGTACATTAACAAAATGCACTTTACACTATACACAAATAATAAATTTTTTGTGCACTATTCATAGAAAATGGATAGTGCGGTATCTAATTTACACGGCGTTTACCTCACACCATTAAAAAAAATATATTATTCACTTATTTTATGCACAAAATCTATTTATATCACTTTCCACTTTCATGACATTGATTGATATTTTTTTTAAATAGAGGCATATTTTGGTTTTGGACTCGACTGATGTGTGTGTGTTTGTCATAGATTTTGTCGTTTATGTATAGAGAAAAATTCTATATGCTCTTCGTTTGCCTTCATTTCTTCTATTAAATTATTTCCTTGTAATTTTTTATGGTGACGTAAAATCTATCAACTCTCGTAGCTCTATAAATTTTCATCAAGTGAACGAAGTAAATCTATAAATATAATAAAGATGTTAGTTTATAAGTCTTGTAGTTTTTGAACTATTCATATTCTATAACTATACAATATGAGTTTATAACCTTTCTATGATGTTCTGAGAATTCGTATCTTTGGCATCTTTGCACGTCAGATAATTTGTTCTGAGAAAGAAATGCAAGAGGCTAGGGAGGATATTGAGATTATTTTTCTTTCATTATCTTATGTCCTATGTCTCCTTGGGATATATGATGGGCAGAATGTAGAATTGAAAGTTATTTAATTATTTTTTATTCGTATTTATCCATATTTCCATCTTTTTTTAGTCATCTAGCTACAACTTATTCAAAATATATCTTTTTATGAATGTTTATATTGTAGAATTTCATTTCGTTTGTTCTAAGGTCCAGATCATAACTTGTGAGATATTATGATGTTAACATATATTGTGAATAAGTTGAAGTGAATTTGAAATAATTGAAATAAACAAAATATAAAGTTAGTTATACGTGGAAATGTGGATATATTTACTTGCCAAAGAAGTAAAATTTGAGGACATGTAAGTTAAATATAACCAATGTAGTAACCTGAGCTTTCAGTAACAAGTGACACAGGTGAATTTTATTGAAACGAAAGCAAAGATGAATGATACTAACTGATATAGTTACTACTGCTAGAAGAAGAGGGTAAAGATGAGAAAGGTTATAGAGAGAAAGAGAGGCGAGGACACGAGAATATGCTGCAACATAATATGATGATGCCCTACGTCTATTCTAGATACTGCATAATACACACGTGCCTCATTCTGCACTACTAGAAAAACAGGAAAAACCGACCGTCAAAAACCGACTACTAGTGGTCGGTATTACCCAAAAATCGATTACAAAACCGATCAAACAATGTGGTCGGAAAACCTGTGGTAGCTTTTGTAAAATCCGACCACAAGTGGTCGGTATTTTTAAAAAAATATATATATTTTTAAAATTGATTATTATTTCATTAAAATAGGAAAAAATAATTTTTGGGAAAAAATACCGACCACAAGTGGTCGGTTTTGTAATAAATAAATAAATTAATTTAATAATAAACAGACCACTTGTGGTCGGTTTTTCCAATAGAAAATTTTGAAAAATCGACCACTTGTGGTCGGTATAACAAAAAAAAAATTAAATATAAAGACTTTGAAAAGAGAACAATACATACAAAATGTCCAAGAAAACTGAGTATCAAAATACAACAACAGTTTCAATCATCAAAATGTCTAAATTCAAAGTACAACACACATAAAAAAAACTAAACCTCATCATCTGATCTGTCTTCGTCTTCGTCCTCCATATCCTCATCCGTGAAGAAATCATCCAGGGGCTTAGACCCTTTGCAGCCCGAGCTGCATCACCAGGACATGGAGGAATAACCCCCCCAGTCTGAATGAAAGTGCTCAACTTCTGCTGCAACTTCTTGAATCGAGATGTTGTTGCCTTCGCCCTCTTCTTCTCCCTCTCAGTCTGTGCAGCAAGTTGTTGAGTGAGTTGAGAAACTGTAGTTTGTAGTCTTTCAATTGTCTCACTATCAACTGAAGAGCTCGGGTATACAGGGCTGGACGAACACCTAACATTATTGCTAAAATAGTCGTTGTAGTATCCGACCAAATGACCTCTATTTGCAGGACCCACAACTTTTGTCCATAACTCCACCTCGACATGTTTGGGAATTGGGTCACCCTGACTTTCAACTGGCTGACTACTACGATACGCACCAACAAGGGGCATATATTCGTCCTATATTCAAAGTAAAGTTAATACTAAAAGTAAATTATTTTTAAAGTAGTTATAACTGAATAATATCAACTTTGAGAAAAAAATTCATAAATTCAGAATTTGTTTCTTACATGTTCAGCTTTTGCACGAGCTTCAACCCATACAGCTTCATTAGTCGGGTTCTTTTTTTTCTTCACATGATTCTCAACGTATATCACATCATGTGGTATTTTCTTACCCTATTCTTTTTCCTGCATATGAAAATATTATCAATGTTCAAATAATAATAAAATTTTAATAGAAACAAACAATTAAAACAGTAAAGTTAGATACCATTTTTTGAATCACAGCAAGAGTACTTCTGGCACCTGCAGTATGTAGGGAGCCACCCTTGGATGATGCCCGGGCTTTCTTTCCCTTTTCACTCAACAATTTGAATTCATCGCTATTCCAATATATAAGATACCGATTCCATGCGGGTTCAGGCATGCACGTAGGTTTAACCATGTTTTGTCGGGCATAATCCAAGAGATCTTTAAATCTGTCTCTAAATCTTTGCATAAAGTTCTTATTTATAAGAAATGTATTTTCATCATCCCACCAGTAAAATTTCTACAACAAAAATATAATAATCAATATTTTGTTCTACCAAAGTGTCAATAAGGAGTCAATAAGTTAAATCCTTACCTTAAATTCATCAAACATTCTATCCCTGTCAAGTTCTGGTACCTTTTGCCAGCTGGTCCAGAAGTCATTGAAGTGCCAACCAATGCATATTCAAGCCCTATGTCCAAGTCCAGCATCCAGGTTAAACCTACAACACAAGATCAAACAGTAATTTCATAGAGCATAATAATATAGTAATGAAAAAATGTGTAACGTTATTATATTTAGAAATCTTACCCTTTCACAACTGTAACAAGATAAATCCTCCCAGAATCATCTAAGTCTCCTGGCTACCTAGTAACTGATGGTGGATGCACTGGCGTGGGCGGATCTAAAGAACCAGATGGAGTGCCTCCCAGCTGAAGATTCGAAAACCCAATAGATCCAGCAGAATCACAGTGCATAGCTGCGTGACTATTGTAGGAGGGTATCGATGATGGTCGATGCCTGGAGGGGTCGGCGGCAGTCCGAAAGTACTCTACAGGCGATGGCATGGTCATAGGAGCTGAATGAATTGGCGAAGACCCAGGTAGTGGCCCCACATGCGTAGGAGTCGGTATGGAAGACTTGAGCGACCTAGAATATGAGGGTCATGCTGGCGTGTCAGCTAATCGACCCTCAGATATATGAATACTGGTCGGTCGGATATAAGACGGAAGTTGTCTTTTCTTTTTTGGTTTAGTCGTATCAACTTTTCCCTTACCTCTGTCATCTCTGCCTGACATCTAAATTAAGTTAAATTAACAAGTAGTTAGTTCATACAATATGAATATATATATATATATATATATATAAGAAAACATTCTAAGTAACTAATTCGAAGTTACTATACAAATCTTGGAAAAGTGGAAACAACAAACTTAAAAAGTATATTACATATCAATCTTAAACAAGAAACATAAAGTTATATACATATAGTACAAAGCATAAAGACATCAATACATAATAAATACAACCTATACAACTAATCCACCTCTTCTGAAGACTCTCCATTAAACCATTCACCCTCTTCGGAGGTTTCCTCATCTCCTACCCACCCAGTCGCTTCTTACGCAATATTAACTTCTTCTAATATATTTTCCGGGTGATTCAAATCATCCACTAATTCAACGTCCACTAGCTGGTGATCAATCTGCATTTTATTTTGATACGCAGTCTCCAGCACATTCTCAACTTCCACCCGTCCTATAGGCTTTGTTTTGATTATATCCCACCAATCAGACTTGTCATTGCGCAACGGATAAGGAGCATAATATACTTGCTTAGCATTTTGCGCTAGCATAAATGGATCGTAAATAGGATACGACCTATTGTGCTTCACTTCAATGATGTTATTCTCCTTGTGTACTCTTGTGCCTGTTGTGCTTGGATCAAACCACTTACATCGAAAGAGGACAATTTTTTTTATTGGGTAACCAGCATACTCCAGTTCTAAGATCTCGTGTATGATGCCAAAGTAATCAACATCATCATCACCCTTAACCCAAACACCACTATTGTTTGTTTTCCTTGTTCTGGAGTGTTGTTCAATAGAAAATTTAAGCCCATTTACTTTGTATTGGGACATTGCATTAGCTTCAACTGGACCCAAAGAAATATCTCTCAAGAGCTGATCGTATGCGGCTGTATTTGGTGAATGGTGTACCTAAAAATATTATATATATATATATATATATATATATTTTAGTTGAGGAATGTGTAAATGTTTAAACTTTGTAGAAATAATAATACACTTACGAACCTCATTTTTAAACCATGTTGCAAAGGATGCATACACTTGATTTTCGTGGAATTGAGTCTTACATGAACTGAACATCAAACATGGGAAACACAATTAGTTTCTTTAATGGAATGAGTAAAAAAATAAGGTATGTTAAAATTTTAATCTCCTTACTTCAGAAATGACTCAATTTTCGGGCAATTAAGTAAGACATACAAAGTTGCTGCTTTGCGCTCCATGGGAGTGAGCCGGTGAGGTATGGTCTTTTTAGCCTTACAACTAGATTGATTGAAAATTGATATCGGTTGCAAATGAGGCTCATTCACATCGTCCTAGTGATGATTCAGACGGTTTCTTGAACAAGCAACTTCATCACGAAAGTAGTATGAACAAAATTGAGAAGTTTCTCTTGTAAGATATGCCTCAACTATAGAGCCTTCCACCCTATGTTTGTTTTTGGGCCCCCTTTTCAATTTTCCAATTGCCCTGTACAATTGTAAGGTTAGACGTTTACTATAAATAAAAAATATATCTATGAATTTAAATATGTTGCAACTGCTTACTGTTTGAATCGATACATCCACCTAGTTTGAACTGGACCGCCTATCCGAGCTTCGTGCACAAGGTGAATGTGAAGATGTTCCATCACATCGAAGAACGCTGGCGGGCAAATCTTCTCCAGCTTGTTGGTGATAATGACAATATTACTTTCCATTCGCACCAGATTTTCTTCTTTAAATATGCTGGCACATAAGTCTTTGAAGAACAAACTGATCTCTGCTATTGGTTTCCATATGTTTTCAGGTAAACCAATAAAAGCAATTGGAAGTAATTGTTTCATGAAAATATGAAAATCATGGCTTTTCATTCCATGCAAGATTTCTTATGTCATATCAACCCTCTTTCCCAAATCTGAGGCATATCCATCGGGCATATTCAAACTTTGAACCCACTCACATATTTGTCTCTTTTGGTCCAACTTGAATGTAATACAAGCCTTGGGCTTTAGAACATTGTCTTTGGACCCCTGCTGTAAGTGTAATTCTCTGCGGTTGCATCTGGTAAGTCAAGTCTGGCCTTAGGATTATCCTTTGTTTTGCCGGTGACATCCATAACTGTATTGAAAAAGTTGTCAAAGTAGTTCTTCTTAGTATGCATGGCATCAACATTATGTCTAAGTAAATTATCTGGTCAATATTCTAACTCCCAAAATATACTTTGCTTAGTCCAGTTATGCGAAATGTCATATCCAGCAAGCCTGTACAATCATTCCTCGCTGGCTTTGGGCAAATCCTGAACTATTTCCCAGATGTCATGACCAGACAGCGTAGGAGGTGTACCATCATGTTCCCTTCTATTCCTCCTGAATGCATTCTTGATTCTCCTAAATTCATGCTCAGGTGGCAGGAAACAATGATGACAATTAAACCTTGAATTTTTCCTGCCATGTCTCAATATGAAAGATTTTGTTTTTTCCATGCAGTATGGACAAGCCAACTTTCCAGCTGTCATCCACCCAGACAATATTCCATAAGCAGAAAAATCATTAACAGTTCACATTAGATATGCGCGCAGATTAAAATTCTATTTAAGAGAGATATCCCAAGTTTCAACCCCCTCATGCCATAAAATTTAAAGTTCATCGATCAAAGGTTGCAAATAGACATCTATTCCACTTTTTGGATTACGCAGGCCAGGAATAAAACAATTCAGAAATATATAAGGACTAGTCATCAACAATTCAAGAGGAAGATTATAAGGAGTGATAAATACAGACCAACATGAATATGGCGCACCACCAACTGAAAAAGAAGAGAAACCATCTGCACATAATCCCAATCGAATGTTTCGTGGCTCAGCTGCAAAATTCGGATAAGTTGCATCAAAATTCTTCCAAGCCTCTCCATCAGATGGATGACACATAACACCAGTGAGCCTTCTATTTTCACTATGTTATCTCACATGAGGAGCTGAGCTGTTTGAAGCATACAACCTCTTCAACCTTGGTCTAAGAGGTAAATAATGCATCGCCTTAACAACAATTTTATTTCCAGTAGAACCACATTTATATCGAGAGTGCTGACAAAAATTACAGAACTTCAGGTTAGCATCCCCCTTAAAGTATAACATGCAGCCATTTTCACAGCAATCAATTCTAACTGAGGATAGACCTAACTTTGACACCAATCTTTTTAACTTATAGAAAGAATCAGGAACCTCCAAGTTGGGGTCAACTAACTCTTTAATAAAATCTATAATTGAGTTCATTACTCCTTCCGTAATATTCTAGTCAGATTTAATACTTAATAATCCAATAGCAACAGACAAACGAGAGTGCAAACACCTGTCAAAAAAAGGATGACTATCCGCATGCAATTCATTGTAGAAATTCCCCTCATCACTATTAGGAACATGTTCAACGTTTTCCCTTAAGTGAACCCCCTGTTGCATCTCAAAAGCATCGTGCAACATTTCTGTCATCCTACTAGCCTAATATTAATTATGCCCTTCAGACGTACTACTTTTTCCAACAACAAAGTTATTTTGCGCTCCACAACCATGAATACCATGCACTCTTAAAAAGTTCTCGTGAAACCCATTTCTATAAAGATGTTCCTCTACATCTTCTTCACCAACAAGATTTATACCATCACATCTAACACAAGGACAACGAATAACCAAAAAATGTGTCCAAACTTCAAGTGTCTTAGCATGATCAACAAATCATTTCACACATTCAATGAATTCCTCCTTAATACCCATGCTATTATCATTGTTCCGGCGATATATCCAGCTATAACCAGGATCCATCTACGCATTCAATATAATTCAACTAATTAGTTCCAACACTTAACCATTTTCAAGTTACTAACTGACCTAACAAATTGCATTCAAAATAAATAATTGCCCTTTAAAGTTCCAACACTTAACCATTTTCAAGTGACTAAGTGACCTAACAAATCGCATCAAAACAAATAATTTCCATTTAAAGTCCCTACACTTAACCATTTTCAAGTGACTAAGTGACCGAACAAACCACATTCTTGAGAAATAATTTCCCTTTAAAGTTCCTACACTTAACCATTTTCAAGTGACTAAGTGACCGAACAAAACCACATTCTTGACAAAAAATTCCCCTTTAAAGTCCCTACACTTAACCATTTTCATGTGACTAAGTGACCGAACAAACCACATTCTTAACAAATAATTTCCCTTTAAAGTCCCTACACTTAACCATTTTCAAGTGACTAAGTGACCGAACAAACCACATTCTTGACAAATAATTCCCCTTTAAAGTCCCTACACTTAACCATTTTCATGTGACTAAGTGACCGAACAAACCACATTCTTGACAAAAAATTCCCCTTTAAAGTCCCTACACTTAACCATTTTCAAGTGACTATGTGACCGAACAAACCACATTCTTGACAAATAATTTCCCTTTAAAGTCCCTACACTTAACCATTTTCAAGTGACTAAGTGATCGAACAAACCACATTCTTAACAAATAATTCCCTTTTAAAGTCTCTAAACTTAACCATTTTCAACCACCTAAGTCACCGAATAAACCTCATTCGAAACAAATAATTCCCCTTTAAAGTCCCTACACTTAACCATTTTCCACCACCGAAGTCACAGAACAAACCACATTCTTGAGAATTAATTCCCCTTTAAAGTCCCTACACTTAACCATTTTCAAGTGACTAAGTGACCGAACAAACCACATTCTTGACAAATAATTTCCCTTTAAAGTCCCTACACTTAACCGTTTTCAAGTGACTAAGTGACCCAACAAACCACATTCTTGACAAATAATTCTCCTCTAATGTCCCTACACTTAACCATTTTCAACCACCTAAGTCACCGAATAAACCACATTCAAAACAAATAATCTCCCTTTAATGTCCCTACACTTAACCATTTTCAAGTGACTAAGTGATCTAACAAATCACATTCAAAACAAATAATTCCCCTTTAAAGTCCCTACACTTAACCGTTTTCAAGTGACTAAGTGACCGAACAAACAACATTCTTGACAAATAATTCTCCTTTAAAGTCCCTACACTAAACCATTTTAAAGTGACTAAGTGACCGAACAAACCACATTCTTGACAAATAATTTCCCTTTAAAGTCCCTACAATTAACCATTTTCCACCACCAAAGTCACAGAACAAACCACATTCTTGAGAAATAATTCCCCTTTAAAGTCCCTACACTTAACCATTTTCAAGTGACTAAGTGACCGAACAAACCACATTCTTGATAAATAATTTCCTTTTAAAGTCCCTACACATAACCATTTTCAAGTGACTAAGTCACCGAACAAACCAAATTCTTGACAAATAATTCTCCTTATTGTCCCTACAATTAACCATTTTCAACCACATAAGTCACCGAATAAACCACATTCAAAACAAATAATCTCCCTTTAATGTCCCTACACTTAACCATTTTCAAGTGACTAAGTGATCTAACAAATCGCATTCAAAATAAATAATTCCCCTTTAAAGTCCCTACACTTAACCGTTTTCAAGTTACTAAGTGACCGAACAAACCACATTCTTGACAAATAATTCTCCTTTAAAGTCCCTACACTTAACCATTTTCAAGTGACTAAGTGACCGAACAAACCACATTCTTGACAAATAATTCCCCTTTAAAGTCCCTACACTTAACCATTTTCATGTGACTAAGAGACCGAACAAACCACATTCTTGACAAAAAATTCACCTTTAAAGTCCCTACACTTAACCATTTTCAGCCACCTAAGTCACCGAATAAACTACATTCAAAACAAATAATTCCCATCTAACGACCCTACAATTAACCATTTTCAAGTTACTAAGTGACCGAACAAACCACATTCTTGACAAAAAATTCCTCTTTAAAGTCCCTACACTTAACAATTTTCAAGTGACTAAGTGACTGAATAAACCACATTCGTGACAAATAATTCCCTT
Source organism: Capsicum pubescens (assembly GCA_030864215.1). NCBI lineage: Eukaryota > Viridiplantae > Streptophyta > Magnoliopsida > Solanales > Solanaceae > Capsicum > Capsicum pubescens. The sequence continues at coordinate 277,340,138 of CM061538.1, forward strand.
TTAAAGTCCCTACACATTACCATTTTCAAGTGACTAAGTGACCGAACAAACCACATTCTTGACAAATAATTCCCCTTTAAAGTCCCTACACTTAACCATTTTCAGGTGACTAAGTGACCGAACAAACCACAATCTTATCAAATAATTTCACTTTAAACTCTCTACACTTAACCATTTTCAAGTGACTAAGTGACCGAACAAACCACATTATTGACAAATAATTCCCTTTTTAAGTCCCTACACTTAACCATTTTCATGTGACTAAGTGACCGAACAAACCACATTCTTGACAAAAAATTCCCCTTTAAAGTCCCTACACTTAACCATTTTCAAGTGACTATGTGACCGAACAAACCACATTCTTGACAAATAATTCCCCTTTAAAGTCCCTACACTTAATCATTTTCAAGTGACTAAGTTACCGAACAAACCACATTCTTGACAAATAATTACCCTTTAAAGTCCCTACACTTAACCATTTTCAAGTGACTATGTGATCGAACAAACCACATTCTTGAAAAATAATTCCCTTTTAAAGTCTCTACAATTAACCATTTTCAAGTGACTAAATGACCGAACAAACCACATTCTTGACAAATCATTTCCCTTTAAAGTCTGTACACTTAACTATTTTCAAGTGACTAAGTGACCGAACAAACCACATTCTTGACAAATAATTCCCCTTTAAAGTCCCTACACTTAATCATTTTCAAGTGACTAAGTTACCGAACAAACCACATTGTTGACAAATAATTACCCTTTAAAGTCCCTACACTTAACCATTTTCAAGTGACTATGTGATCGAACAAACCACATTCTTGAAAAATAATTCCCTTTTAAAGTCTCTACACTTAACCATTTTCAACCACCTAAGTCACCGAATAAACCTCATTCCAAACAAATAATTCCCCTTTAAAGTCCCTACACTTAACCATTTTCCACCACCGAAGTCACAGAACAAACCACATTCTTGAGAATTAATTCCCCTTTAAAGTCCCTACACTTAACCATTTTCAAGTGACTAAGTGACCGAACAAACCACATTCTTGACAAATAATTTCCCTTTAAAGTCCCTACACTTAACCATTTTCAAGTGACTAAGTGACCGAACAAACCACATTCTTGACAAATAATTCTCCTTTAATGTCCCTACACTTAACCATTTTCAACCACCTAAGTCACCGAATAAACCACATTCAAAACAAATAATCTCCCTTTAATGTCCCTACACTTAACCATTTTCAAGTGACTAAGTGATCTAACAAATCGCATTAAAACCAAATAATTCCCCTTTAAAGTCCCTACACTTAACCGTTTTCAAGTGACTAAGTGACCGAACAAACCACATTCTTGACAAATAATTCTCCTTTAATGTCCCTACACTTAACCATTTTCAAGTAACTAAGTGACCGAACAAACCAAATTCTTGACAAATAATTTCCCTTTAAAGTCTCTACACTTAACCATTTTCAAGTAACTAAGTGACCGAACAAACCACATTCTTGACAAATAATTCCCCTTTAAAGTCCCTACACTTAACCATTTTCAAGTGACTAATTGACCGAACAAACCACATTCTTGACAAATAATTTCCCTTTAAAGTCTCTACACTTAACTATTTTCAAGTGACTAAGTGACCGAACAAACCACATTCTTGACAAATAATTCCCCATTAAAGTCCCTACACTTAACCATTTTCAAGTGACTAAGTGACCGAACAAACCACATTCTTGACAAATAATTTCCCTTTAAAGTCCCTACACTTAACCATTTTCAAGTGACTAAGTGATCGAACAAACCACATACTTAACAAATAATTCCCTTTTAATGTCTCTAAACTTAACCATTTTCAACCACCTAAGTCACCGAATAAACCACATTCAAAACAAATTATCTCCTTTTAATGTCCCTACACTTAACCATTTTCAAGTGACTAAGTGATCTAACAAATCGCATTCAAAACAAATAATTCCCCTTTAAAGTCCCTACACTTAACCGTTTTCAAGTGACTAAGTGACCGAACAAACCACATTCTTGACAAATAATTATCCTTTAATGTCCCTACACTTAACCATTTTCAAGTAACTAAGTGACCGAACAAACCAAATTCTTGACAAATAATTTCCCTTTAAAGTCTCTACACTTAACCATTTTCAAGTAACTAAGTTACCGAACAAACCACATTCTTGACAAATAATTCCCCATTAAAGTCCCTACACTTAACCATTTTCAAGTGACTAATTGACCGAACAAACCACATTCTTGACAAATAATTTCCCTTTAAAGTCTCTACACTTAACTATTTTCAAGTGACTAAGTGACCGAACAAACCACATTCTTGACAATAAATTCCCCTTTAAAGTCCCTACACTTAACCATTTTCAAGTGACTAAATGACCGAACAAACCACATTCTTGACAAATCATTTCCCTTTAAAGTCTGTACACTTAACTATTTTCAAGTGACTAAGTGACCGAACAAACCACATTCTTGACAAATAATTCCCCTTTAAAGTCCCTACACTTAATCATTTTCAAGTGACTAAGTTACCGAACAAACCACATTCTTGACAAATAATTACCCTTTAAAGTCCCTACACTTAACCATTTTCAAGTGACTATGTGATCGAACAAACCACATTCTTGAAAAATAATTCCCTTTTAAAGTCTCTACAATTAACCATTTTCAACCACCTAAGTCACCGAATAAACCTCATTCCAAACAAATAATTCCCCTTTAAAGTCCCTACACTTAACCATTTTCCACCACCGAAGTCACAGAACAAACCACATTCTTGAGAATTAATTCCCCTTTAAAGTCCCTACACTTAACCATTTTCAAGTGACTAAGTGACCGAACAAACCACATTCTTGACAAATAATTTCCCTTTAAAGTCCCTACACTTAACCATTTTCAAGTGACTAAGTGACCGAACAAACCACATTCTTGACAAATAATTCTCCTTTAATGTCCCTACACTTAACCATTTTCAACCACCTAAGTCACCGAATAAACCACATTCAAAACAAATAATCTCCCTTTAATGTCCCTACACTTAACCATTTTCAAGTGACTAAGTGATCTAACAAATCGCATTCAAAACAAATAATTCCCCTTTAAAGTCCCTACACTTAACCGTTTTCAAGTGACTAAGTGACCGAACAAACTACATTCTTGACAAATAATTCTCCTTTAATGTCCCTACACTTAACCATTTTCAAGTAACTAAGTGACCGAACAAACCAAATTCTTGACAAATAATTTCCCTTTAAAGTCTCTACACTTAACCATTTTCAAGTAACTAAGTGACCGAACAAACCACATTCTTGACAAATAATTCCCCTTTAAAGTCCCTACACTTAACCATTTTCAAGTGACTAATTGACCGAACAAACCACATTCTTGACAAATAATTTCCCTTTAAAGTCTCTACACTTAACTATTTTCAAGTGACTAAGTGACCGAACAAACCACATTCTTGACAAATAATTCCCCTTTAAAGTCCCTACACTTAACCATTTTCAAGTGACTAAGTGACCGAACAAACCACATTCTTGACAAATAATTTCCCTTTAAAGTCCCTACACTTAACCATTTTCAAGTGACTAAGTGATCGAACAAACCACATTCTTAACAAATAATTCCCTTTTAATGTCTCTAAACTTAACCATTTTCAACCACCTAAGTCACCGAATAAACCACATTCAAAACAAATTATCTCCTTTTAATGTCCCTACACTTAACCATTTTCAAGTGACTAAGTGATCTAACAAATCGCATTCAAAACAAATAATTCCCCTTTAAAGTCCCTACACTTAACCGTTTTCAAGTGACTAAGTGACCGAACAAACCACATTCTTGACAAATAATTATCCTTTAATGTCCCTACACTTAACCATTTTCAAGTAACTAAGTGACCGAACAAACCAAATTCTTGACAAATAATTTCACTTTAAAGTCTCTACACTTAACCATTTTCAAGTAACTAAGTGACCGAACAAACCACATTCTTGACAAATAATTCCCCTTTAAAGTCCCTACACTTAACCATTTTCAAGTGACTAATTGACCGAACAAACCACATTCTTGACAAATAATTTCCCTTTAAAGTCTCTACACTTAACTATTTTCAAGTGACTAAGTGACCGAACAAACCATATTCTTGACAAATAATTCTCCTTTAAAGTCCCTACACTTAACCATTTTCAAGTGACTAAGTGACCTAACAAATTGCATTCAAAACTACAAAATACCCGTTAAAGTCCCTACACTTAACCATTTTCAAGTGACTAAGTGACCGAACAAACCACATTCTTGACAAATAATTCTCCTTTAAAGTCCCTACACTTAACCATTTTCATGTGACTAAGTGACCGAACAAACCACACTCTTGACAAATAGTTTCCTTTTAAAGTCCCTACACTTAACCATTTTCATGTGACTAAGTGACCTAACAAATCGCATTCAAAACAACAAAATACCCGTTGAAGTATCTACACTTAACCATTTTCAAGTGACTAAGTGACCGAACAAACCAAATTCTTGACAAATAATTCCCCTTTAAAGTCCCTACACATAACCATTTTCAAGTGACTAAGTGACCGAACAAACCACATTCTTGACAAATAATTCCCCTTTAAAATCCCTACACTTAACCATTTTCAAGTGTCTAAGTGACCGAATAAACCACATTCTTGACAAATAATTTCCCTTTAAAGTCCATACACTTAACCATTTTCAAGTGACTAAGTGACCGAACAAACCACATTCTTGACAAATAATTCCCCTTTAAAGTCCCTACACTTAACCATTTTCAAGTGACTAAGTGACCGAACAAACCACATTCAAAACAAATAATTGCCCTTTAAATTCTCCACACTTAACCATTTTCAAGTGACTAAGTGACCTAACAAATTGCATTCAAAACAACAAAATACCCGTTAAAGTCCCTACACTTAACCATTTTCAAGTGATTAAGTGACCGAACAAACCACATTCTTGACAAATAATTCTCCTTTAAAGTCCCTACACTTAACCATTTTCAAGTGACTAAGTGACCGAACAAACCACATTCTTGACAAATAATTCCCCTTTAAAGTCCCTACACTTAACCATTTTCAACGACCTAAGTTACCGAACAACCACATTCAAAACAGATAATTCTCCTTTAAAGTCCCTATTCTTAACTATTTTCAACCACCTAAGTCACCGAACAAACCACAGTCAAAATAAATAATTCCCCTTTAAAGTCCCTACACATTACCATTTTCAAGTGACTAAGTGACCGAACAAACCACATTCTTGACAAATAATTCCCCTTTAAAGTCCCTACACTTAACCATTTTCATGTGACTAAGTGACCGAACAAACCACATTCTTGACAAATAATTCCCCTTTAAAGTCCTTACACTTAACCATTTTCAAGTGACTAAGTGACCGAACAAACCATATTCTTGACAAATAATTCTCCTTTAAAGTCCCTACACTTAACCATTTTCAAGTGACTAAGTGACCCAACAAACCACATTTTTGACAAATAATTCCCCTTTAAAGTCCATACACTTAACCATTTTCAACCACCTAAGTCACCGAATAAACCACATTCAAAAATAAATTATTCCCCTTTAAAATCCCTACACTTAACCATTTTCAAGTGACTAAGTGACCTAAAAAAATACATTCTTGACAAATAATTCCCCTTTAAAGTCCCTACACTTAACCATTTTCAAGTGACTAAGTGACCGAACAAACCACATTCAAAACAAATAATTGCCCTTTAAATTCTCCACACTTAACCATTTTCAAGTGACTAAGTGACCTAACAAATTGCATTCAAAACAACAAAATACCCGTTAAAGTCCCTACACTTAACCATTTTCAAGTGACTAAGTGACCGAACAAACCACATTCTTGACAAATAATTCTCCTTTAAAGTCCCTACACTTAACCATTTTCAAGTGACTAAGTGACCGAACAAACCACATTCTTGACAAATAATTCCCCTTTAAAGTCCCTACACTTAACCATTTTCAACGACCTAAGTTACCGAACAACCACATTCAAAACAGATAATTCTCCTTTAAAGTCCCTATTCTTAACTATTTTCAACCACCTAAGTCACCGAACAAACCACAGTCAAAATAAATAATTCCCCTTTAAAGTCCCTACACATTACCATTTTCAAGTGACTAAGTGACCGAACAAACCACATTCTTGACAAATAATTCCCCTTTAAAGTCCCTACACTTAACCATTTTCATGTGACTAAGAGACCGAACAAACCACATTCTTGACAAAAAATTCCCCTCTAAAGTCCCTACACTTAACCATTTTCAGCCACCTAAGTCACCGAATAAATTACATTCAAAACAAATAATTCCCATCTAACGACCCTACAATTAACCATTTTCAAGTTACTAAGTGACCGAACAAACCACATTCTTGACAAATAATTCCCCTTTAAAATCCCTACACTTAACCATTTTCAAGTGTCTAAGTGACCGAATAAACCACATTCTTGACAAATAATTTCCCTTTAAAGTCCATACACTTAACCATTTTCAAGTGACTAAGTGACCGAAAAAACCACATTCTTGACAAATAATTCCCCTTTAAAGTCCCTACACTTAACCATTTTCAAGTGACTAAGTGACCGAACAAACCACATTCAAAACAAATAATTGCCCTTTAAATTCTCCACACTTAACCATTTTCAAGTGACTAAGTGACCTAACAAATTACATTCAAAACAACAAAATACCCGTTAAAGTCCCTACACTTAACCATTTTCAAGTGACTAAGTGACCGAACAAACCACATTCTTGACAAATAATTCCCCTTTAAAGTCCCTACACTTAACCATTTTCAAGTGACTAAGTGACCGAACAAACCACATTCTTGACAAATAATTCCCCTTTAAAGTCCCTACACTTAACCATTTTCAACGACCTAAGTTACCGAACAACCACATTCAAAACAGATAATTCTCCTTTAAAGTCCCTATTCTTAACTATTTTCAACCACCTAAGTCACCGAACAAACCACAGTCAAAATAAATAATTCCCCTTTAAAGTCCCTACACATTACCATTTTCAAGTGACTAAGTGACCGAACAAACCACATTCTTGACAAATAATTCCCCTTTAAAGTCCCTACACTTAACCATTTTCATGTGACTAAGAGACCGAACAAACCACATTCTTGACAAAAAATTCCCCTTTAAAGTCCCTACACTTAACCATTTTCAGCCACCTAAGTCACCGAATAAACTACATTCAAAACAAATAATTCCCATCTAACGACCCTACAATTAACCATTTTCAAGTTACTAAGTGACCGAACAAACCACATTCTTGACAAATAATTCCCCTTTAAAATCCCTACACTTAACCATTTTCAAGTGTCTAAGTGACCGAATAAACCACATTCTTGACAAATAATTTCCCTTTAAAGTCCATACACTTAACCATTTTCAAGTGACTAAGTGACCGAACAAACCACATTCTTGACAAATAATTCCCCTTTAAAGTCCCTACACTTAACCATTTTCAAGTGACTAAGTGACCGAACAAACCACATTCAAAACAAATAATTGCCCTTTAAATTCTCCACACTTAACCATTTTCAAGTGACTAAGTGACCTAACAAATTACATTCAAAACAACAAAATACCCGTTAAAGTCCCTACACTTAACCATTTTCAAGTGACTAAGTGACCGAACAAACCACATTCTTGACAAATAATTCCCCTTTAAAATCCCTACACTTAACCATTTTCAAGTGTCTAAGGGACCGAATAAACCACATTCTTGACAAATAATTTCCCTTTAAAGTCCATACACTTAACCATTTTCATGTGACTAAGTGACCGAACAAACCACACTCTTGACAAATAGTTTCCTTTTAAAGTCCCTACACTTAACCATTTTCATGTGACTAAGTGACCTAACAAATCGCATTCAAAACAACAAAATACCCGTTGAAGTATCTACACTTAACCATTTTCAAGTGACTAAGTGACCGAACAAACCAAATTCTTGACAAATAATTCCCTTTAAAGTCCCTACACATAACCATTTTCAAGTGACTAAGTGACCGAACAAACCACATTCTTGACAAATAATTCCCCTTTAAAATCCCTACACTTAACCATTTTCAAGTGTCTAAGTGACCGAATAAACCACATTCTTGACAAATAATTTCCCTTTAAAGTCCATACACTTAACCATTTTCAAGTGACTAAGTGACCGAACAAACCACATTCTTGACAAATAATTCCCCTTTAAAGTCCCTACACTTAACCATTTTCAAGTGACTAAGTGACCGAACAAACCACATTCAAAACAAATAATTGCCCTTTAAATTCTCCACACTTAACCATTTTCAAGTGACTAAGTGACCTAACAAATTGCATTCAAAACAACAAAATACCCGTTAAAGTCCCTACACTTAACCATTTTCAAGTGACTAAGTGACCGAACAAACCACATTCTTGACAAATAATTCTCCTTTAAAGTCCCTACACTTAACCATTTTCAAGTGACTAAGTGACCGAACAAACCACATTCTTGACAAATAATTCCCCTTTAAAGTCCCTACACTTAACCATTTTCAACGACCTAAGTTACCGAACAACCACATTCAAAACAGATAATTCTCCTTTAAAGTCCCTATTCTTAACTATTTTCAACCACCTAAGTCACCGAACAAACCACAGTCAAAATAAATAATTCCCCTTTAAAGTCCCTACACATTACCATTTTCAAGTGACTAAGTGACCGAACAAACCACATTCTTGACAAATAATTCCCCTTTAAAGTCCCTACACTTAACCATTTTCATGTGACTAAGAGACCGAACAAACCACATTCTTGACAAAAAATTCCCCTTTAAAGTCCCTACACTTAACCATTTTCAGCCACCTAAGTCACCGAATAAACTACATTCAAAACAAATAATTCCCATCTAACGACCCTACAATTAACCATTTTCAAGTTACTAAGTGACCGAACAAACCACATTCTTGACAAAAAATTCCTCTTTAAAGTCCCTACACTTAACAATTTTCAAGTGACTAAGTGACTGAATAAACCACATTCGTGACAAATAATTCCCTTTTAAAGTCCCTACACATTACCATTTTCAAGTGACTAAGTGACCGAACAAACCACATTCTTGACAAATAATTCCCCTTTAAAGTCCCTACACTTAACCATTTTCAGGTGACTAAGTGACCGAACAAACCACAATCTTATCAAATAATTTCACTTTAAACTCTCTACACTTAACCATTTTCAAGTGACTAAGTGACCGAACAAACCACATTATTGACAAATAATTCCCTTTTTAAGTCCCTACACTTAACCATTTTCAACCACCGAAGTCACCGAACAAGCCACATTCGAAACAAATAAGTCCCCTTTAAAGTCCCTACACTTAACCATTTTCAAGTGACTAAGTGACCTAACAAATCGCAATCAAAACAAATAAATACCCGTTAAAGTCTCTACACTTAACCATTTTCAAGTGACTAAGTGACCGAACAAAACAAATTCTTGACAAATAATTTCCCTTTAAAGTCTCTACACTTAACCATTTTCAAGTGACTAAGTGACCGAACAAACCACATTCTTGACAATAAATTCCCCTTTAAAGTCCCTACACTTAACCATTTTCAAGTGACTAAATGACCGAACAAACCACATTCTTGACAAATCATTTCCCTTTAAAGTCTGTACACTTAACTATTTTCAAGTGACTAAGTGACCGAACAAACCACATTCTTGACAAATAATTCCCCTTTAAAGTCCCTACACTTAATCATTTTCAAGTGACTAAGTGACCGAACAAACCACATTCTTGACAAATAATTACCCTTTAAAGTCCCTACACTTAACCATTTTCAAGTGACTATGTGATCGAACAAAACACATTCTTGAAAAATAATTCCCTTTTAAAGTCTCTACACTTAACCATTTTCAACCACCTAAGTCACCGAATAAACCTCATTCCAAACAAATAATTCCCCTTTAAAGTCCCTACACTTAACCATTTTCCACCACCGAAGTCACAGAACAAACCACATTCTTGAGAATTAATTCCCCTTTAATGTCCCTACACTTAACAATTTTCAAGTGACTAAGTGACCGAACAAACCACATTCTTGACAAATAATTTCCCTTTAAAGTCCCTACACTTAACCATTTTCAAGTGACTAAGTGACCGAACAAACAACATTCTTGACAAATAATTCTCCTTTAAAGTCCCTACACTAAACCATTTTCAAGTGACTAAGTGACCGAACAAACCACATTCTTGACAAATAATTTCCCTTTAAAGTCCCTACAATTAACCATTTTCCACCACCAAACTCACAGAACAAACAACATTCTTGAGAAATAATTCCCCTTTAAAGTCCCTACACCTAACCATTTTCAAGTGACTATGTGACCGAACAAACCACATTCTTGATGAATAATTTCGTTTTAAAGTCCCTACACATAACCATTTTCAAGTGACTAAGTCACCGAACAAACCACATTCTTGACAAATAATTCTCCTTTATTGTCCCTACACTTAACCATTTTCAATCACATAAGTCCCCGAATAAACCAGATTCAAAACAAATAATCTCCCTTTAATGTCCCTACACTTAACCATTTTCAAGTGACTAAGTGATCTAACAAATCGCATTCAAAATAAATAATTCCCCTTTAAAGTCCCTACACTTAACCGTTTTCAAGTGACTAAGTGACCGAACAAACAACATTCTTGACAAATAATTCTCCTTTAAAGTCCCTACACTTAACCATTTTCAAGTGACTAAGTGACCGAATAAACCACATTCTTGACAAATAATTTCCCTTTAAAGTCCCTACACTTAACCATTTTCCACCACCTAAGTCACAGAACAAACCACATTCTTGAGAAATAATTCACCTTTAAAGTCCCTACACTTAACCATTTTCAAGTGACTAAGTGACCGAACAAACCACATTATTGACAAATAATTCCCTTTTTAAGTCCCTACACATAACCATTTTCAACCACCTAAGTCACCGAACAAACCACATTCGAAACAAATAAGTCCCCTTTAAAGTCCCTACATTTAACCATTTTCAAGTGACTAAGTGACCTAACAAATCGCAATCAAAACAACAAAATACCCGTTAAAGTCTCAACACTTAACCATTTTCAAGTGACTAAGTGACCGAACAAAACAAATTCTTGACAAATAATTTCCCTTTAAAGTCTCTACACTTAACCATTTTCAAGTGACTAAGTGACCGAACAAACCACATTCTTGACAATTAATTCCCCTTTAAAGTCCCTACACTTAACCATTTTCAAGTGACTAAATGACCGAACAAACCACATTCTTGACAAATAATTCCCCTTTAAAGTCTCTACACTTAACTATTTTCAAGTGACTAAGTGACCGAACAAACCACATTCTTGACAAATAATTCCCCTTTAAAAACTCTACACTTAACCATTTTCAAGTGACTAAGTGACCGAACAAACCACATTCTTGACAAATATTTTCCCTTTAAAGTCCCTACACTTAACCATTTTCAAGTGACTATGTGATCGAACAAACCACATTCTTGAAAAATAATTCCCTTTTAAAGTTTCTACACTTAACCATTTTCAACCACCTAAGTCACCGAATAAACCTCATTCCAAACAAATAATTCCTCTTTAAAGTCCCTACACTTAACCATTTTCCACCACCGAAGTCACAGAACAAACCACATTCTTTAGAATTAATTCCCCTTTAAAGTCCCTACACTTAACCATTTTCAAGTGACTAAGTGACCGAACAAACCACATTCTTGACAAATAATTTCCCTTTAAAGTCCCTATACTTAACCATTTTCAAGTGACTAAGTGACCGAACAAACCACATTCTTGACAAATAATTCTCCTTTAATGTCCCTACACTTAACCATTTTCAACCACCTAAGTCACCGAATAAACCACATTCAAAACAAATAATCTCACTTTAATGTCCCTACACTTAACCATTTTCAAGTGACTAAGTGATCTAACAAATCGCATTCAAAACAAATAATTCCCCTTTAAAGTCCCTACACTTAACCGTTTTCAAGTGACTAAGTGACCGAACAAACAACATTCTTGACAAATAATTCTCCTTTAAAGTCCCTACACTTAACCATTTTCAAGTAACTAAGTGACCGAACAAACCACATTCTTGACAAATAATTTCCTTTAAAGTCCCTACACTTAACCATTTTCCACCACCTAAGTCACAGAACAAACCACATTCTTGAGAAATAATTCCCCTTTAAAGTCTCTACACTTAACTATTTTCAAGTGACTAAGTGACCGAACAAACCACATTCTTGATAAATAATTTCCTTTTAAAGTCCATACTATTAACCATTTTCAAGTGACTAAGTCACCGAACAAACCACATTCTTGACAAATAATTCTCCTTTATTGTCTCTACACTTAACCATTTTCAACCACATAAGTCACTGAATAAACCATATTCAAAACAAATAATCTCCCTTTAATGTCCCTATACTTAACCATTTTCAAGTGACTAAGTGATCTAACAAATCGCATTCAAAACAAATAATTCCCCTTTAAAGTCCCTACACTTAACCGTTTTCTAGTGACTAGGTGACCGAACAAACCACATTCTTGACAAATAATTCTCCTTAAAAGTCCCTACACTTAACCATTTTCAAGTGACTAAGTGACTGAACAAACCACATTCTTGACAAATAATTCCCCTTTAAAGTCCCTACACTTAAGCATTTTCATGTGACTAAGAGACCGAACAAACCACATTCTTAACAAAAAATTCCCCTTTAAAGTCCCTACACTTAACCATTTTCAACCACCTAAGTCACCGATTAAACTACATTCAAAACAAATAATTCCCATCTAACGACCCTACACTTAACCATTTTCAAGTGTCTAAGTGACCGAACAAACCACATTCTTGAGTAAAAATTCCTCTTTAAAGTCCCTACACTTAACCATTTTCAAGTGACTAAGTGACTGAATAAACCACATTCGTGACAAATAATTCCCTTTTAAAGGCCCTACACATTACCATTTTCAAGTGACTAAGTGACCGAACAAACCACATTCTTGACAAATAATTCCCCTTTAAAGTCCCTACACTTAACCATTTTCATGTGACTAAGTGACCGAACAAACCACATTCTTGACAAAAAATTCCCCTTTAAAGTCCCTACACTTAACCATTTTCAAGTGACTATGTGACCGAACAAACCACATTCTTGACAAATAATTTCCCTTTAAAGTCCCTACACTTAACCATTTTCAAGTGACTAACTGATCGAACAAACCACATTCTTGACAAATAATTCCCTTTTAAAGTCTCTACACTTAACCATTTTCAACCACCTAAGTCACCGAATAAACCTCATTCGAAACAAATAATTCCCCTTTAAAGTCCCTACACTTAACCATTTTCCACCACCGAAGTCACAGAACAAACCACATTCTTGAGAATTAATTCCCCTTTAAAGTCCCTACACTTAACCATTTTCAAGTGACTAAGTGACCGAACAAACCACATTCTTGACAAATAATTTACCTTTAAAGTCCCTACACTTAACCATTTTCAAGTGACTATGTGACCGATCAAACCACATTCTTGACAAATAATTCTCCTTTAATGTCCCTTCACTTAACCAATTTCAACCACCTAAGTCACCGAATAAACCACATTCAAAACAAATAATCTCCCTTTAATGTACCTACACTTATCCATTTTCATGTGACTAAGTGATCTAACAAATCGCATTCAAAACAAATAATACCCCTTTAAAGTCCCTACACTTAACCGTTTTCAAGTGACTAAGTGACCGAACAAACAACATTCTTGACAAATAATTCTCCTTTAAAGTCCCTACACTTAACCATTTTCAAGTGACTAAGTGACCGAACAAACCACATTCTTGACAAATAATACCCCTTTAAAGTCCCTACACTTAACCATTTTCATGTGACGAAGTGACCGAACAAACCACATTCTTGACTAAAAATTCCCCTTTAAAGACCCTACATTTAACCATTTTCAACCACCTAAGTCACCGAACAAGCTACATTCAAAAAAAATAATTCCCATCCAAAGTCCCTACACTTAACCATTTTCAAGTGACTAAGTGACCGAACAAACCACATTCTTGACAAAAAATTCCCCTTTAAAGTCCCTACACTTAACCATATTCAAGTGACTAAGTGACTAAAAAACCACATTCGTGACAAATAATTCCCCTTTAAAGTCCCTACACTTTACCATTTTCCAGTGACTAAGTGACCGAACAAACCACATTCTTGACAAATAATTCCCCTTTAAAGTCCCTACACTTAACCATTTTCAAGTGACTAAGTGACCGAACAAACCACATTCTTGACAAATAATTTCCCTTTAAGGTCCCTACACATACCCATTTTCTAGTGACTAAGTGATCAAACAAACCACATTCTTGACAAATAATTCCCTTTTAAAGTCTCTACACTTAACCATTTTCAACCACCTAAGTCACCGAATAAACCTCATTCGAAACAAATAATTCCCCTTTAAAGTCCCTACACTTAACCATTTTCAAGTGATTAAGTCACCGAACAAACCTCATTCTTGAGAAATAATTCCCCTTTAAAGTCCCTACACATAACCATTTTCAAGTGACTAAGTGACCGAACAAACCACATTCTTGACAAATAATTTCCCTTTAAAGTCCCTACACTTAACCAATTTCAAGTTACTAAGTGACCGAACAAAACACATTCTTGACAAATAATTCTCCTTTAATGTCCCTACACTTAACCATTTTCAACCACCTAAGTCACGAATAAACCACATTCAAAACAAATAATCTCCCTTTAAAGTCCCTACATTTAACCATTTTCAAGTGACTAAGTGATCTAACAAATCGCATTCAAAACAAATAATTCCCCTTTAAAGTCCGTACACTTAACCGTTTACACGTGACAAAGTGAGCGATCAAACCACATTCTTGACAAATAATTCTCCATTAAAGTCACTACACTTAACCATTTTCAAGTGACTAAGTGACCGAACAAACCACATTCTTGACAAATAATTCCCCTTTAAAGTCCTTACACTTAACCATTTTCATTGTACTAAGTGACCGAACAAACCACATTCTTGTCAAAAAATTCCCCTTTAAAGTCCCTACACTTAACCATTTTCAACCACCTAAGTCACCGAACAAACTACATTCAAAACAAATAATTACCATTTAAAGTCCCTACACTTAACCATTTTCAAGTGACTAAGTGCCCGAACAAACCACATTCTTGACAAAAAATTCCCCTTTAAAGTCCCTACACTTAACCATTTTCAAGTGACTAAGTGACTGAAAAAACCACATTCGTGACAAATAATTCCCCTTTAAAGTCCCTACACTTTACCATTTTCAAGTTACTAAGTGACCGAACAAACCACATTCTTGACAAATAATTCCCCTTTAAAGTCCCTACACTAAACCATTTTCAAGTGACTAAGTGACCGAACAAACCACATTCTTGACAAATAATTTCCCTTTAAAGTCCCTACACTTAACCATTTTCAAGTGACTAAGTGACCGAACAAACCACATTCTTGACAAATAATTCCCCTTTAAAATCCCTACACTTAACCATTTTCAAGTGTCTAAGGGACCGAATAAACCACATTCTTGACAAATAATTTCCCTTTAAAGTCCATACACTTAACCATTTTCATGTGACTAAGTGACCGAACAAACCACACTCTTGACAAATAGTTTCCTTTTAAAGTCCCTACACTTAACCATTTTCATGTGACTAAGTGACCTAACAAATCGCATTCAAAACAACAAAATACCCGTTGAAGTATCTACACTTAACCATTTTCAAGTGACTAAGTGACCGAACAAACCAAATTCTTGACAAATAATTCCCCTTTAAAGTCCCTACACATAACCATTTTCAAGTGACTAAGTGACCGAACAAACCACATTCTTGACAAATAATTCCCCTTTAAAATCCCTACACTTAACCATTTTCAAGTGTCTAAGTGACCGAATAAACCACATTCTTGACAAATAATTTCCCTTTAAAGTCCATATACTTAACCATTTTCAAGTGACTAAGTGACCGAACAAACCACATTCTTGACAAATAATTCCCCTTTAAAGTCCCTACACTTAACCATTTTCAAGTGACTAAGTGACCGAACAAACCACATTCAAAACAAATAATTGCCCTTTAAATTCTCCACACTTAACCATTTTCAAGTGACTAAGTGACCTAACAAATTGCATTCAAAACAACAAAATACCCGTTAAAGTCCCTACACTTAACCATTTTCAAGTGACTAAGTGACCGAACAAACCACATTCTTGACAAATAATTCTCCTTTAAAGTCCCTACACTTAACCATTTTCAAGTGACTAAGTGACCGAACAAACCACATTCTTGACAAATAATTCCCCTTTAAAGTCCCTACACTTAACCATTTTCAACGACCTAAGTTACCGAACAACCACATTCAAAACAGATAATTCTCCTTTAAAGTCCCTATTCTTAACTATTTTCAACCACCTAAGTCACCGAACAAACCACAGTCAAAATAAATAATTCCCCTTTAAAGTCCCTACACATTACCATTTTCAAGTGACTAAGTGACCGAACAAACCACATTCTTGACAAATAATTCCCCTTTAAAGTCCCTACACTTAACCATTTTCATGTGACTAAGTGACCGAACAAACCACATTCTTGACAAATAATTCCCCTTTAAAGTCCTTACACTTAACCATTTTCAAGTGACTAAGTGACCGAACAAACCATATTCTTGACAAATAATTCTCCTTTAAAGTCCCTACACTTAACCATTTTCAAGTGACTAAGTGACCCAACAAACCACATTTTTGACAAATAATTCCCCTTTAAAGTCCATACACTTAACCATTTTCAACCACCTAAGTCACCGAATAAACCACATTCAAAAATAAATTATTCCCCTTTAAAATCCCTACACTTAACCATTTTCAAGTGACTAAGTGACCTAAAAAAATACATTCTTGACAAATAATTCCCCTTTAAAGTCCCTACACTTAACCATTTTCAAGTGACTAAGTGACCGAACAAATCACATTCTTGACAAATAATTCCTCTTTAAAGTCCCTGCACTTAACCATTTTCAACCACCTATGTCACCGAACAAACCACATTCAAAACAAGAAATGATATAAGATCATGTTGACAGTACAAGAAACAAGCAACAACAATATGTCAAGATTAATGCTATTGAATCGCACAAGGTCACACACAGCTTCACTAGACTTCAATATGAACAATAAAAGGTAGATAACAACAATAGTGAATCGCACAAGGCCCCACTCGGCTTCACTAAGTCAACTTACCTTTGATATTTTTCTTAATGTCTTGATATTTCAAAATGGCAGATTCAATCTGCTTCTTGATTCTCTCACGGGAAGCTGCACTATCGAAAATGATGATCTTACCAAATTAAAAGACAGACTACTGTAATTTTCTCCAAAATACCCATCTGCTCTATGCTTCATTCATGTTTAAGTATTGGAAATAGGAGAGGGTTAATGCAGTATTTAGTTTTATAGCATATATAATGACATATGAACACCTAATAATACTGTTTCTAATAGTAGAAGCCTTTTATTTCCTAAACATATTTTAAGAATTTTAATGTAATTTTCAGTATTGTTTCCAAATCCCTATAAATAGTTATAGTGCCCCGTATCCCGTATCTTGAAGTTGTACAATTTATCTAAAGTGAAAATGTCAGTGGGGGAGGGTGGTTGTTCATGTCCAATTGATATAACTATGTGAAAGTGACACATTATTTTACCCAAAAACAAAACGACAGAAAAGTGATAGGCTATATACATAAGAACTAAGCAATAGATATCACTATATGATTCACAATGAAACGTCATCAAGAACTAAGAACAGTAAACTTTATTGGTTCAAGTTTGGGATTCTACCACAAGTTATTTGATTTACTTGGTTCGAAATCAATTATAGGAAAAATAACATAACCATACACCATAACTTACCATATTTATACAAATACGAACTAAGATTAATAACCCTAATCGACCTTACTATCCCATAAGAAAATTTCAGCGCTTACCCGAAGTGAAGTGATAGAGAAGAGTGGTGGAGAAGATCCTGGCGTGACAAACTTTGAGAGTGAAAGAATTTTTGAAAGAATTGGAGAGAAATGGAGAGAATTTGAGTTAGGGTTGCTGATTCGCGTTTTCCCTTTTCTTTATTTGGGGATTGGGTGGGTCGGGTCGGGTTAAAAGATGTTTTAAATTATTATTTTTAAATAACAGAAAAACCAACCACTTTTGGTCGGTATGTGGTCGGTTTTTACTAAGTTTTTGATAAATTCTACTTTAATAAACTACAATTAATAAATTAATTAATAAATTTAATTTAATTTTTAATAGATTATTTTTTTAATAAATTGTATAATATTTATAACAGATAAATTATAATATATATATTTATATAACGTGTTAATCGGATAAATTATCGACGTCTTACGTTATTACATCTTCAACAATATACGCGTATCTACATTGACACAAAATAGTATATCTATTTCTTCGTAAGTATGATATCAATGTATTATTCAAAATATTTTGATATATACATTCAGTTATCGAGCTTTTGATTACTGCATATGTCACTACACGAGATATGCAGTATATATATACATATATCCAATTTTAGCGGTTATTCAAAATTCAAAATTCAAAGCAAATGGTAAGTATATGCTAGTTTCATGATTCAATTTTCTATCTCCTTCCCCTACTTCCTTCCTTCCCCCCTATATACCTCGTAATACTTGTCTTGCGTTATTACAACTTCAACAATATACGTCTGTCTACATTATATTGAAACAAAATAGTATATCTATTTCATCACTACACGAGATATACATATATATAAATTTATTCAATTGGCTATCAATATTCAAATACGTACTATATACATCACACACCCAATTTTACTACCCCATAATAATATACTACGTATTTCACAGAAACTCAGTTGAATTATCGGTTGGTTTATCTTATGTCATTAACATACGTTCACTATATAATATGTATATATATACTACATATATACCTATACATACACACACACACATATATACACATTATTGACTACCCCATTGTATTTCACATATACTCAAATAAATAATCGGTTGATTTATCTTATGTCATTAATATACCATCGTTGTATAATATGTATATATTATATATATACATATACATATATACAAACACATATACACACTATCGACTATATCAAGTTCAAAATACATACTATATACATCACATGCGTATACAAGTATATTATCCAATAATATAATGCGATGTGTTTCTTATACATACTTACATTAGTGTTCGATTAATTATATTTGATTGGTTTAATATATTAGGTTTTGATTACATCATTCATCAATTCAGCACTACATGATGTTTATATATATATATATATATATATATATATATATATGAAAAGATATCTATATATATGAACTCTTGATGCGTATACATATATCACATCCACAAGAATGTTACCTTATAATAGAACACGTTCATTAGATTTTGATGAATTATCGGTTATATATTACATTATTATGACCGAAATATATAGTAACATAATATATAGTAACATATTATATATATATATATATATATATATATATATATACAGATATTCATTATAAAAAGGTTATGCATGTTTAACGTCATTTAACGTATATACGAAAGAAAATATTTATTTTCTATATTGAAACATAAATAAAATATAAAGATTATGTTTAACATAATTTGTTTATTTTATTTGATATATTTTTAAGTGTAATTTTTTCAAAAAATTGTGGAATGATTGATTTTTATTATTATTGTACTGATTATCTACTACATGTAATCAATGTAATTTCACAAATTTATATAATTATTTTTTATGAAACAAATAATATATATATTTGATTACATATATATAATTATTTTGATTACATATAAATATTATGTTTAAAAGTATTTTCTTTTTTTTAGTTTCAAAACCGACCAAAAGTGGATGGTTTTTTATTTCTAAAAAAAAAACATTTTTAAAACCCGACCATAAGTGGTCGCTTTGTAAAATATTTTTTTTATTATTTTTATAAAAACCGACCACTTGTGGTCGGTTTTGTTATTTTTTTAACATTTTAATTTTTAAAATATATAATAATTAATATTAAAATTATTGGAATATTTATTTTGATATTTTATAATAAAATAGCAACCACAAGTGGTCGCTTTTTTAATAATTTTTTTAAAAAAATAAAAAAACCGACCACAACTGGTCGGTTTTTTTTTACCACTTTATTGTGGTCGGGTTTGGATGGTCGGTTTTTGCTATTTTTCTAGTAGTGCCGGTTGCCATATATAATCCTTCAAAAGCCTATTGACATGTTTCTGCCTATTGCTCCTACGTGACTGCTTCTCAGGCCCAATTTCTTTAGTTTGAATGGCTAGCCCATTTACTTCATTGTCTAATATTGGTTCACTGGTTGGGTTCATAACATTACTCCCTCCTGAAAGGAGAACCTTGTCCTCAAGGTTCTGAGTAGTTAAATCTTGGAGCTTCAATGGAGTAATTTGTTGATCGGGTTGTCCTCTACAACGTTTGAGCAACGAAATATGAAACACCGGATGAATGCGACCCTCCTCGGGTAGCTGGAGTTTATATGCCACCATCCCTATTCGCTTGAGCACCTTGTATGGACCAAAGTATTTCCTGCTCAGTTTATGTTGTTGGTTTCTTCGTAAGGATTGTTGTTTATATGGCTGCAACTTCACAAAGACCCAGTCACCTTCTTCAAAATGATCCTCAATTTGACCCTTATCAGCGTACTCTTTTATTCGATCTTGTGCCTTGGAGAGATTGAGCTTCAATAGATCCAAAACTTCATCCCGACGCAACATGTATTGCTCAACGAGATCATCAGAAGCACTGCCAAGAATGTATCGAGATATGTTACGAGGTTCTCTCCCATATAAATCTTGAAAAGGTGTCAACCCAGCTGATGTATGAAGTGCTGTATTATACCAAAATTCAGCCCATGGCAGCATAGATACCCATTCATGAGGGCTATCGGCAACAAAGCATCGCAAGTACTGCTCAACACATTTATTTAACACCTCAGATTGTCCATCTGCAGGCAGGTGATACGCCGTGGTCATGGCCAAAACAGTCCCCTGTAATCTATTTATATCTTTCCAGAAAGTATGCAAGAAATGAGGGTCACGATCAGTTATGATTGTTCGCGGTGGGCCGTGAAGCTTAATCACATGAATAACAAAATCCGCAGCCACAGTTTGAGCATTAAAAGTTGCTGGGAGAGGAATAAAATGTCCATACTTGGACAGTCTATCAACCACAGTCATAATGGTAGCTTTCCCTTTAGAGCTCGGCAAACAAGTAATAAAGTCCATTGCTATCTCTTCAAAAACCATCTCCGGCACTGGTAATGGTTGTAACAGACCTGCTGGCAATCGAATAACGTCCTTAGATTACTGATAAGTCTTGCACGAAGCAAAGTAAACCTTAACATCATTACGCATTGCTGGCCAATAAAAATTCGAGGCCAAACGATGAAAAGTACGAGCAACTCCAGCATGACCCCTTATATTCGAATCATGGAATTCTGAAAGTAACAATTACTTCAAGGGAGAATCGTGTGGTATTACCAGACGTCCTTTGTAGAAGAGGATCCCTTTGCGAAAAGTATAGTCAACAAATGCAGCAGGTTCGCTCCCCAACCCCTGTTGAACGGACAATAATTCTGGATGGCATTTATTCACTTCTAACAGTTCTCCAAGCCACTCATAAGTGCATTCTGAAATAGCAAACAACACTCCAGCATCAGGTGGTCTGGAAAAGGCATCAGCGGCCTTGTTCTGTTTTCCCGATCGGTAACGTATCGTGAAATCATATCCCACCAACTTTCCAAGCCACTTTGTTGCTTCAGGGTTTGAATTACCTGATTAGTGAGGTTTTTAAGGGACTGTTGATCAGTGAAAATGGTGAAACGTCGACCCAACAAGTACTGCCTCTATTTTGCCAGCATACATCTTACGATGGTAAGTGGAAGCCTTTTGCATTTGAGGGATTAACTTCTGACTATAGTAAGCAATCGGATGTCCCTTCTGTGAAAGAATAGCGCCAATACCAACACCGGAAGCATCAGTTTCCACGTGAAAGTCATCATCAAAGTTGGGCAAGGCCAAGACAGGTGTGAAACTGAGTCGAACTTTCAATTCTTCAAAAACTTGTTGGGTTTGAGCAGTCCACAGGAAGGCGTCCGTTCGTAATAAATCAAACAAAGGACTAGCAATAATCGCAAAGTGATAAATGAATCGTCTGTAGTACCCGACGAGGCCCAAAAAACTGCGTACCTCCTTCACTGTCTTTGGTGCAGCCCACTTTTTAATAATGGAAATTTTTTAAGGATCTACTGCCAGTCCATCGGGGGAGATCACATGGCCCAAATAATCAATAGTTCTCTTCCCAAATTGGCATTTATTGCGTTTAGCCACCAATTGATGTTGTTGGAGCAATTTGAAAACCAATTCTACATGTTCCAAGTGTATCAACCACGACGTACTATAAATAAGAATATCATCGAAGAAGACCAACACAAACTTGCAAATATATGGGCGAAATATGTCATTCATGGTCGCTTGAAAGGTGAAGGGGTCATTAGTTAAACCGAATGGCATGACCAAGAACTCGTAATGGCCGTCATAGGTCCTGAACGAAGTCTTCGAGACATCAAAAGGACGAACTCTGATTTGATGATAGCCAGACAGTAAGTCCAACTTGGAGAAAAATTGAGCCTCATACAGTTCATCAAATAGCTCATCAATAGAAGGAATCGGAAACCTATCTCGCACAGTGATGGCACTGAGAGCTCGATAATCGACAAAAAAATGCCAAGAGCCATCTTTTTTGCGAACTAATAACACGAGTGATGAAAAAGGACTTGTACTAGGCTAGATAATTCCATCCCTTAACATATCTAAAACTAATTGCTCTATAATTTGTTTCTAAAAATGTGGATAACGATAGGGCTTAACATTAACAGGCCCAGCATTGGGAGTGATGTGAATGGCATGATCCGTAGCCTGAACAGGAGGCAACCCCTGTGGTTTGTTGAAAACTCCAGAATATGAATTCAATAATGCCCCTAAGTCAGGGGGTATATCTTTATCCTTCTCAATCGTAGTGCCCTCGTGCACCAGGAAAAGGCAAAAACATGAAGAAATTACATCGGTGGCCGAATAGCGGTGTAGTGTTTTCAACTGAGCCTGTTGAAGATCGTCCGGTGAGTCACCTACCCATTGCACCTACTTTCTGTCCAAATAGAATTCCATATGACGTTTGGAATGGTCATTAAGAACAGGTCCTAGAGTGGCCAACCAAGCCCCTCCAAGCACCACATCTGCCCCATGGAAGTCCAATACATGAAAGTCCATAGTGAGGTCAGTCCCTTGGACTGAGAATCGTACATCTCGAATCACCCCTTCATATCGAAGACGTTGGCCATTACCTAGAACTACCGCAAAATTAGTAATGGGTGTAACCGTGAGGTTTAGGAACTTAGAAACTCGAGTTTGAATGAAATTATGTGTACTTCCCCCATCAACCAAAACAGTGATTGGAGACACCTGCATGTTCCCTTTGAAACGTAAAATAGTAGGAGAATGGCCTCCAGCCAAGGTATGGTATGAAATTGTGGATTGAGCTTGCAATTCCAAGCCTTGGATCTCCTCAGTTAACAATTCCTCCACGGTGGTATTGTCTAATGCTGAACTTAGGGGGTCTGAATCATCTTCGAGTAGAAATATTTGAGGCAGATTTGGGCTCCGATGATTAGCCACATATTTCTCATCACAATAATAACACAATCCTTTTTCCCAACGTTGTTGCATCTCAACCGGAGACAAACGTTTGATAGAAAACTTAGCAGAGGGAACACCCGTGTTTCTAGAGGGTGCTAGAGATCGAGATTGAGGGTTGGGTAGTAGAGGTTGGGTCCTAGCAAAAGCTGGTTGCATTGGCCCTTTTTCTAGATTAAGACGTTGCTCATGGGTATGGGCCAAGGAAATAGCCTCATCAAGAATGCTGGGCTTATGAACCAACACATTAGTTTTGATATCCAAACGAAGCCCAGATACGAATAACTTGACCATCAAGGTGTCTGGTATATCCTCAGTCTCATTAGTGATAGCTTCAAACCTAGCCTGATAGTCGGCGATGGTGGAAGTTTGACGAAGTTTCGCTAGCCGGCCTTCTGGATCCTCCAATTCCCTTTTTTTCGAAATCGAATGAGTAACTTAGAAGCAAAATGAGGCCAATCAACCAACTGCTTGTTTCGAAAGAGCCAGCGATACCATTCAAGAGCGGTCCCATCCAAATAAAAGGAAGCCAAAGATAATTGTTGCTTTGGGAGGATAGAGTAAAAAGTAAAATACCGTTCAACTTGAAATACCCAGGAATCCGGGTGATCACCAGAAAACCTACTCAGCTCCACAGATGTTGGTTTGTGTCGGAGCATAACTGGGTTACCTCCGTCGATGCCGAAAAACAGAACAACTTCGGTCGATTTCGAGCGAGAAGATTTTGCCGATGGAGCTTTTAATTGAGAACCAATCGACGACACTTGACTAAGAACTTCTTGCATCAATTTTTGTTGACCGTCGACTGCCAATCGAAGTTCTGACATCTCTCGGGCCATGCCCGTGTGTGCCTCTTCAAGTTGCTTGAGTCGAGTATCCACCATTGGAATACAACAATGAAAGCACCAATGTAGTAACCTGAACTTTCAGTAACAAGTAACACAGGTGAATTTTATTGAAACGAAAGCAAAGATGAACGATACTAACTGATATAGTTATTACTGCTAGAAGAAGAGGGTAAAGATGAGAAAGGTTATAGAGAGAACGAGGCGAGGACACGAGAATATGCTGCAACATAATATGATGATGCCTTACGTCTATCCTAGATACTGCATAATATACACGTGCCTCATCCCGGTTGCCATATATAATCCTTCAAAAGCCTATTGACATGTTTCTGCCTATTGCTCCTACGTGGCTGCTTCTCAGGCCCAATTTCTTCAGTTTGAACGGCTAGCCCATTTACTTCGTTGTCTAATATTGGTTCACTGGTTGGGTTCATAACAACCAACAACAAATTGATAGCTTCAAGTTCTTCACATTTTTGTTTCTTTAGTTTTCAATTTATTAATTTGTTTAACAGAAGAAAACACACACATTTCTAAGAAGAAAATTTTCATAATTTTTTTTAACAAACTAATAAAAATATTATCTTTGTAAATTAATCCCCATACCCTCGAACACACAAAAAAAAAAAAAAATTTCATCTATTCTATTAGATTAAATTTATAAAAAAAATTATCTAAAATTTAACGATAATATTTTTCAGAATCGTGCAAAGCGTAGACAAATTCACTAGTTGAAGATATATGAAATTCCTTAATCTTTAATCAGATGCATCGAGATCAAGCCACGAGAACTGAAAAACCACTTATAGGAAGCATTTTCTTCTTTAAAGATCTTACACAATGAGAATCTTGATTTGTCATCTAGACAATTTCGAATACTAAATGACTGAGAAAACTTGAAGGACGTAAAGAATAGTTGGATAAACAAATTTTGATAACTTTCATATTGAACTTTAACAAGAAATTCTGATAATGACATCGATAATTGCTCTTTTTTCATGATCACTGGAACCAGTTAAGAAGAATACCTTTACTAACATGAATATCAAGAAATGGAATATCACAATGGTTAAAAAAAAACCTTAGATGTTGCGTTGTAGCCATGGAAAGACATCCTTAAACCTAACAAAATCCAGATCCATAGCTATCCAACGAAACTAACAAAAAAGGCCAGAAGAATATCACTATCTGCATCTCTATCTGTCGGGTGACGTACACATTTGAGATAGAATTCTGAAGCATATTATATCGCAAAACAGTAAAACCTGATATAGGTTTCTCATAGTATATATGCTAGCATAGTATATCGCGAAATAGTTTCTCATAATATGTATTCTAGCATGCTAATTACTAGCTTTTCTGATAAATTTAATTAATAGGTTAACACCCTAGCTTGCAACAACAAAGAAGTTACAATATTTTATACATGAGCCAAGAAAGATATTAATCTAATTGGGAAACATATATCTTTCCTTCATTGCAGCCAACTCATGCAGATCGGGGAATGAATCGCACAATCTGCTCATAGAAATCTAGCAACTGACAAAATAAAAAAGGTATTTCCATTAAGAGTCATCTAAGTAAAGCAGAAGGAAATAATTTCCGAAACTAGAGTTAAAAGTATATCAACATATTTGTCAAATAACAACCATAATCACAACACAGAATGATACAAAGCGATAATGCAAAACAATTAGTGAGACTCTAGGGAAAAAATGGCAAGAAGACACTTTCCAAAACTACTTTGCCAAATACCTACTGAATTTCTTTTTGATTTAATTTTTAGGGTTAGGATGATGTAAAAAGTGGGGGAAAATTGAAAAAGTGGGGTCCACAGTGGGCCAACAGACCATTTCATCATTTTTACAACTTTGAAAATTTAATATAATACATCTAACACCCACCACTTCTTTTAATATTAAAACGAAAAAGGGTCAAAAATACCCCTGAACTATTTAAAATGGATCAAAAATAACCCTCGTTAGTTTTTTGGCTCAAAAAAATACCCCTTTGTTAAATATTTGGCTCAAAAATACCTCTCCACTTAACGGAATTCCACCAAGCATGCCACCTAGGTAAAAAAACCATGTGGCTATGCCACATCACCATCCACATGTAAAATTTTATTTTTTGAAAAAGGGTCAAAAATACCCCTGAACAATCTGAAATGTATCAAAAATACCCCTCATTAGTTTTTTGGCTCAAAAATATCCATCCGTTAAATATTTGGCTAAAAAATACCCCTCCCCTTAACGAAATTCCACCAACCATGCCACCTAGATAAAAAAAGCACCATGGATATGCCACGTCACCATCCACACGTAAAATGTTATTTTTTAATTTTATGACATTCCTTTCTTCTTTATTTTTATTTTTATTTTTTTGCAAAGCAGTTTTATCGATCTGGAAAAAAAATATGATCAACAAAATTAAAAAATTCTAAAAATATTTAAATAAAATGAAACAAATCAGTGTTTTTATTAGATTTAGTTTAACGTTTTTGGGATTTCTCGACATTGGGAAGGTACTAAATAAATTTTGTTAAAGGAGTACAAATTATTCAATTTTTTCATTATATGATAAACTTTTCACTTAGATTATTAAAGAAAATTATATCCATATTTTTCTAATGATTAAAATATATTAAATATCATTTACTTTTCTGAAAGTGAAATTTTCAAAAATTCTAAGAATACTTGATAATTTAAACATAAAATTAGAAAAACTATCAACATTCATTGAGTCTAGAAAAAATAAATCAACATCACTGAATATAATCTTTTTATTTAATTCCTTCATCAAGAAGAAAGGAATGTCATATAATTAAAAAATAAAATTTTACAGGTGGATGGTGACGTGGCATAACCACTTGACTTTTTTTACCTAGGTGGCATGCTTGGTGGAATTCTGTTAAGGGGAGGGATATTTTTTAGCCAAATATTTAACGGAGGGGTATTTTTGAGCCAAAAAACTAACGAAGGGTATTTTTGATCCATTTCAGATAGTTCAGGAGTATTTTTGACCCTTTTCTGAAAAATAAAATTTTACATGTGGATGGTGACGTGGCATAGCCACGTGGCCTTTTTTACCTAGGTGGCATGCTTGGTGGAATTCCGTTAAGAAGAGGGGTATTTTTGAGCCAAATATTTAACGGAGGGGTATTTTTTAGCCAAAAAATTAACAAGGGGTATTTTTGATTCATTTCAGATAGTTCAGGGGTATTTTTGACTTTTCCAGGAGGGTCCTGAACAGAAGGTAAAGTCCCATTTTCCAGGAGGGTCCTGAACAGAAGGTAAAGTCCCATTTTTCAGGAGGGTCCTGAACAGAAAGTAAAATCCCATTTTTTCAGGAGGGTCCTGAACAGAAAGTAAAATCTCATTTTTCAGGAGGTGCCTGAACAGAAAGTAAAATCCTATTTTTTCCAGGAGGGTCCTGAACAGAAAGTAAAGTCCCATTTTTCAAGAGGGTCCTGAACAGAAAGTAAAGTCCCATTTTTCAGGAAGGTCCTGAACAGAAAGTAAAGTCCCACTTTTCAGGAGGGTCCTGAACAGAAAGTAAAATCCTATTTTTTTCAGGAGGGTCCTGAACAGAAAGTAAAATCCCATTTTTCAGGAGGGTCCTGAACAGAAAGTAAAGGGCCATTTTTCAGGAGAGTCCTAAACAGAAAGTAAAGTCCCATTTTTCAGGAGGGTCCTGAACAGAAAGTAAAGTCTCATTTTTCAGGAGGGTCCTGAACAGAAAGTAAAGTCCCACTTTTCAGGAGGGTCCTGAACAGAAAGTAAAGTCCCACTTTTCAGGAGGGTCCTGAACAGAAAGTAAAGTCCCATTTTTCAGGAGGGTCCTGAACAGAAAGTAAAATTCCATTTTTTTTAGGATGGTCCTGAATAGAAAGTAAAATCCCATTTTTCAGGAGGGTCCTGAACAGTCCTGAACAGAAAGTAAAGTCCCATTTTTCAGGAGGGTCCTGAACAGAAAGTAAAGTCCCATTTTTCAGGAGGGTCCTGAACAGAAGGCAAAGTCCCATTTTCTAGGAGGGTCCTGAACAGAAAGTAAAGTCCCATTCTTTAGGAGGGTCCTGAACAGAAAGTAAAATCCCACGGATGTGCATTTCCAATGGTAGCTGAATTAAGTAAAGCGAATTTTTCCCTATTTCAACAAAGAAAATTTGTCAGTTAAAACTTAGTGGTGGCTTGCAACACTTGGCTTCTCAGGTATCTGCCCCAGCACTCGTTCCTTTCATCTTTGTTCCAAATCGCTGACACTTTCCATGTCTTGCCGCATCATTGACCCAGATACAGATTGAGGGAAATGAGTTCTGACTCGAACAATGGGTTTCCATTTTACCATCCCTCTGAGGTGCACCCTTTTCCCAAATCTGAATGCTTCCACAAATCCAACAGCCTATCGGTTGATAGACTTTCTTTGCTTCACATTGAATTACGATCATATTCCTTTCATGTGCTGGTCCTTGGCTTTTCCTCATATAATTGGAAAGACTGTTAGTAAATTTTGAAATCCTTTCTCTCTTGTTTTGACACAGTCTTGACTTAATATGTAAAGAAATGATGGTGACTTTTATTTTGATAAATGACATAAAAAGACAAAAAGCATGAATATGTAAAGGAAAGAAAAGGGCAATGTCCCTTATTCAAAAAGAAAACTTATCTGAATACGGCAACTAACTCCAATGAGTATGACATGCATTTAGGATTAAGTTGTCTGATATTTCTATCGAAACTTCCCATTTATTGTTGAGTTCGTGCCTTTGCCGCTGAGCCTCTTCTTCAAATCCATTGGACTCATACATCACATTCAATTGACGACATCTTAAAAGACTTTCTCCAACAAATCTCTTTCTTTTCACTTTTCACTTTTCTCTTGAACTCGCCATCGCCTTACGGTGCCCGTGAGGGTTTTCACCAATAATACTCTCTCATTTTTATTTCTCTCCACTCACCATCACCTTATGGTGCCTGCGAGGGTTTTCACCAATAAGACTCTCTCATTTTCATTTCTCTCAACTCACCATCGCCTTATGATATCCGCAGGGGTTTTCACCAATAAGACTCTCTCATTTTGTATTTCTTTCCTGATTTCTTATGCTGAGGGAGACAAGTGGTACCTCACAATGTATCATCATATCCATTGCATACTTAGCCTTAACATTATCAAAAATTGATCTGAAGAATTTTATTTGGTTGTAACTTGGCTTTCGGATAAGGTTAGAAAAGGATGGTAAGAGGCTCAAAGACACTTGAAGTGGCGGTGGGACTTACAACTTTTGAAATCGACTCAAACAACACATTAACTCATACCCCAGTTTTTGTTGACTGGGTGACTCTAAAATATTTATTTAGTTGGACCGAGCCCTGAATAGGGCAGACTACGTATCTCACTCCCAAGAGAGGAGAATCAGGTCACACGTAGTTCCGTCAGCTTGTTCTTTGTTTTGATTTGATTTTTTTCTTTTATTTTTAAACTCTTTCTTTTATTCTTATTTTCTTGACATTTATCTTTGACTCTATTTTGATTCCAAAAGAGGGATATGAAAGAATAATAAAATGAAGCTCAAACAGGTAACAAAGGATGACACAATGTTTGGATAGAAGAATAAAATGCCTTTATCAAATCAATCTTAAAAAATGCAAGTACTAAACATGCAATAAAATCAGCAAAGGATAAAATATCATACATAATATCTTTTGACCGCATCAACATTGATAGCCATTTCTGCCATTTTGCCTTCAATATCTGTCAAATATAAGGCTCCATTGGGCAACACTTTCTTCACAACGAAGGGACCTTGCCAGTTAGGGGAGAACTTACCTTTTGCTTCAACCTGGTG
The DNA here is from genome assembly GCA_030864215.1 of Capsicum pubescens. NCBI lineage: Eukaryota > Viridiplantae > Streptophyta > Magnoliopsida > Solanales > Solanaceae > Capsicum > Capsicum pubescens. The sequence continues at coordinate 277,370,830 of CM061538.1, forward strand.
AGGAAAGATACGTTTCAATACCAACTGACCAACTTCAAAATTCCAGGGACGGACCTTTTTGTTATACGCTCGAGCCATCCTCCTCTGATACAACTGGCCATGACACACAGACGTTAGGCTTTTTTCCTCAATCAAACTCAAATGTTCCAGTCGAGTTTTAACCCATTCATCATCATCAATCTCTGCTTCTACAATGACTCGAAGAGAGGGAATTTCAACTTCTGCAGTGATGACTGCTTCTGTCCGATACACCAATAAATATGGAGTTGCCCCTGTTGAAGTGCGAACAGTAGTGCGATAACCTAGCAATGCAAACAACAACTTTTCATGCCACTGTCTAGACCCTTGTACTATTTTTCCCCCCTTGTAATATTTTTTGCAATATCTTTTTTATATTCTTATTGGCGGCTTCTACAACACCATTGGCCTTTGGGTGATATGGAGTAGAATTTTGATGTGCGATCTTAAACTGTTGACACACTTCTTGCATCAAATGAATATTGAGATTGGCAGCATTGTCTGTAATGATCATCTTAGGAATTCCAAACCTACAAATGATGTTGGTATGAACAAAATCTACCACAACCTTCTTTGTCACTGACTTGAAATTTACTACTTCTACCCACTTTGTGAAGTAATCAATGGCTACCAAAATGAATCTATGTCCATTTGATGCCTTCGGCTCAATCGGTCCAATCACATCCATTCCCTAAGCCACAAACGGCCATGGAGTGTCCATTGCATGCAACTCAGCAGGAGGAGAACGTATCAGATCACCGTGTACCTGACATTGATGACACTTTCAAACAAATCGAATAGAATCGCTCTCCATAGTAAGCCAGTAATAACCTGCTCGAAGAATCTTCTTTGACAAGACATGACCGTTCATATGCGATCCGCATACTCCAGAATGTATTTCATCCATGATTTTCGAGGCTTCTCTTGCATCTACACACCTCAAAAGTCCCAGATCTGGGGTTCTCTTATATAAGATCCCCCCACTTAAGAAAAATCCACTAGCCAAACGCCTAATAGTCCTTTTTTGATCATTGGTGGTATATATTGGGTATTCTCTTGACTGAATGTATCGCTTGATATCCAAGAACCAGGGTTCTCCATCGAGCTCTTCTTCAACCGCATTACAGTAAGCATGTTGATCACGACTTTGTATATGCACTGGATTGATGTAGGCTTTATCAGGATGTTGGACCATTGAAGACAGAGTGGCTAAAGAATCAGCAGTTTCATTATGAATCCTTGGAATATGCCTAAATTTTACAAACACAAAACGTTGACATAGCTCCTGCAAGCATTGTCGATACGGGATGAGCTTCAAATCTCGCATCTCCCAATCGCCTTGGATTTGATGGACGAGCAAATCTGAATCCCCCAACACCAATAATTCCTGGACTCACATATCAACGGCTAACCTCAAACCAAGAATGCAAGCTTCATACTCTGCAATGTTGTTAGTACAGTAAAATCAAAGTTGTGCTGTTACCGGGAAATGTTGTCCCGATTCAGAGATAAGAACCACACCTATTCCGAATCCTTTCATATTGACAGCTCCATCGAAGAACAACTTCCAACCTGGATCAGCATCTATAACGACCTCATCGACACACGACACTTCTTCATCAGGAAAATATGTCTTTAATGGCTCGTACTCTTCATCGATGGGATTCTCAGCAAGATGATCTACCAAGGCTTGGGCTTTCATGGCGGTTTGAGTCACATATACAATGTCGAGCTCGGTAAGCAATATTTTCCACTTTGCCAATCAACCTGTCGGCATAGGCTTCTGAAAGATATACTTCAAAAGATCCATCCGGGAGATAAGATAAGTAGTATAGGATAAGAGATAATGCTTCAACTTCTGCGCTACCCAAGTTAGGGCACAACACGTCCTTTCAAGAAGAGTATACCTGGCCTCATATGCGGTGAACTTCTTGCTAAGATAATAAATAGTCTGCTCCCTTTTGCCTGTGACATCCTGTTGACCCAGGACACAACCGAAAGAATTGTCCATGACTGATAAATATAAGATCAAAGGCCTACCAGGCTCCGGTGGTAATAGCACGGGCGGATTTGACAAATATTTTTTGATTCTGTCGAATGCTTCCTGACATTCTTCAGTCCATTCTACTGCGACACTCTTTTTCAACAACTTGAATATGGGCTCACAAGTGGTTGTGAGTTGAGCAATAAACCTGCTAATGTAGTTCAGTCTACCAAGAAAACTCATCACATCCGTCCTATTCTTGGGCGGGGGCAAAACCTGAATGGCTTTGATTTTCGAGGGATCCAATTCAATTCCCCGACGGCTGACTACAAACCCCAACAGCTTTCTAGACGGAACTTCAAATACACCTTTTGCGGGGTTAACCTTGAGATTATACCTGCAAAGCCTTTCAAAGAACTTTCTTAAATCTTTAACATGGTCGGCCTGACTTTTTGACTTAATAATCACATCGTCCACGTAGACCTCAATCTCCTTATGCATCATATCATGAAACATAGTGGTCATGGCTCTCATGTAAGTTGCTCCAGCATTCTTTAAACCGAACGGCATCACTCGATAATAATAGGTCCCCCATGGTGTGATAAAAGACATCTTCTCCGTATTTTCATCATCCATAATGATCTGGTGATATCCGGCATAGCAATCCACAAAAGAGGAAACCTCATGTTTGGAACAGCTGTCTAGCAAAATATGGATGTTGGGCAGTGGAAAATCATCTTTCGGACTTGCTCTATTCAAATCACGGTAATCAACACACACTCGAATTTTGCCATCTTTCTTTGGTATGGGAACAACATTGGATAACCACATGGGATAACGAGCCACTCGAATTACTTTGGCTTCAAGTTGTTTCATGATTTCCTCTTTGATTTTAATACTTACATCAGTTTTAAACTTCCTCAACTTCTATTTGACAGGAGGGAATGCGGGATCAGTTGGCAATTTGTGAGCCACTAATTCAAAGCTTAAACCAGGCATATCATCATAAGACCATGCAAAAACATCCTTATAATAAATTATTGCTTGAATGATTCCATCTTTTAGACGTGGCAAAGCATGTACACTGATTTTAGTTTCCCTAACATCTTCTTGATTCCCTAGATTTATTGGCTCAGTCTCATTCAAATTAGGATTCAGTTTGTCTTCAAACTATTCCAACTCCTTGCTTATTTCTTCTAGTGTTTCTTCTTCATCATATTCCCCATCCTGCTTCATTACATCTTGATTAGTTTGGATTTTAAGATCAGCCTAAAAATTTCACATGCATATCATGTCATTAGAATCAGCATAAAGAGAACTGTATATATAAAAAATATATATATTAGACACGAAACAAAAGGGACATTGCATTTCATTAAATAAAAAGATAGGAGGGTTTAAACATAGATGTCAACATAACATAAACAAACTAAAATCCGAATTACAAACCTAAAATAACTCGGATAAACAGAAAGAAAAACAAAACAAACTACCAAAACTCCCTCCTGACGGGGCGAGAAGTGACTTCCCAATTGTTGAGCCGGACAGCTGGACCTATGAATTGCACGTTTGTCATACTGGTACCTTCTCCTGCTTCGACCATATCAACTTCAATAAAAAGGTTCTGGCAGTTATCAACCAATTCAACTTCAAATTCCACATGCTTCATAGCACCACTCTTAACAAATAATTCACTGAATAGTGGCATTGGGCGAGGGAGTGCCCATGTTTCCCTTTTCCTTCCCTTGGCTTTCTTCAGATCTTCAGCCGTAGGCGCAAATCCTAGACCAAACGTGCCTACGTTCTCACTCGAACATATGGGACGAACTATACCGTGCAGAGACGCTCCCAAACCCCTACCTAGCTCAAATCCGTATTTTAAAAGTTCACTCACAATCATGATAGAAGTGGAAGACAATTGCGGTCCCGGTATAACCTGTCATTCAAAGATACGATTCACTGGCACTGTATCAAAAATTTGATAGACGAATATCTCCTCTACATTATTTGCTTCAATAAGAGACAAGGGAGAATCTTTACAGGCGGACAAATCTCCTTCACCGTAAATAGCCACTTCTTACCTGTCATGCTCAAACTTAATCATTTGGTGTAGTGTAGATGCAACCACCTTGGCCTTGTGGATTCACAGCCTTCCCAACAACAGATTGTAAGAGGAGTCTATATTCAATACTTGAAACTCTATGGTGAACTCAACAGGCCCTATGATCAACATTAGTTCTATTTCGCCAATGGAGTTTGATTTTGCACCATCGAAAGCCCTAACACATACATTGTTGGGCCTGATCCTCTCAGCACCAATATTTGACTTTTGCAAAGTAAAAATAGGGTAGATATTTGCACCTGAACCTCCGTCAATCATAACATGAGTGACGTAGAAATCTTCACACTTCACTGTAATGTAAAGGCCCCGGTTATGCCTTGTACCTTCAACAGGCAATTCATCGTCAGAAAAGCTGATCCGATTGACCTCAAAGATTTTTCCAACCATTTTCTCAAGCTGATTTACTGTAATCTCCCTAGGAATATATGCTTCATTTAATACCTTCAGTAAAATATCACGATGTTCCTTGGAGTGCGACAACAAAGATAAGAGGGAAATTTGAGCAGGGGTTTTCTTCAACTGGTCTATTATTGAATACTCTGGCAATTTCATCTTTTTCAAAAATTCTTCGGCTTCTTCTTCGGTGATAGGCTTTTTGATAGATGACGGTCCACTCACAATTGGCTTGGACTTTCTTAAATTTTTAGGCACGAAGCATCTTCCTGACCGAGTCAAACCCCCTACCTCATCTACATCTTCCACTACTTCCTTCCCGTGATAGGTCATCACAGTCCGCCCATAATTCTAGGGAACCCTTTTCGTATCAACTATCGGAGGTTGGGTCACCGGTTTGAGGAAAATAGGTGCTGCCAATGCTCCTTTCACCGTCAAGATGGGCTTACTCGGAGCTCCTACCACTGTCAACTTAGGTTTATCCTGACTTAAATCAACATACCTTCTGGCACCTTGCACCGTGATCAAGGGTTTCTTTGTGCTTTTTTGGGCTTTATCTTCTCTCATTCCTTCCTGGCTCAATGACATTGCTTTCAAAGACTCTGCTACATTCACCAATTTCTCCTCAATGGTCTGTATCTTAACAATAGGCTTATAACACCTTGAAGACTTTATCCTATCATATATCAATTCTAACATATTGGTTTTAGCATGGGTTGGCAGTGGATTCTGGTTAATGTTTGGACCCTCCGGGGCCTGGACCGACCAACATCTGATCTGTGTCAATTAAATCTTGGAAAACTCTCTTTAAATGCCAGCATTTCTCGATATCATGGCCTGGCATGTCAGAACAGTACGCACACCTTAAAGAATAATCGAGATTCCTCAGCGGTGGATTTGAAAGCCTTCCTTGAATTGGGCTTAAAACCTTTAACTTTCTCAACCTATCAAACAAGCTAGCATATGACTCCTCAAGAGGTGTGAATTGATTTTTGACCACCTTCTCTTTCTTATACTCGGGCCTAGGTTGAAACCGAGTCTGGAGGGGTTTTGGTAATTCAGTGGAGCGGATGGGCGATTTTGTGGAGCTTGCACACGCCATTGCGGGTAAGAAGGGGTTTGGGCATATGGCTGCATGCTATATACTGGGTAAAATGGTGGTGAAATGGAATATAAAGGGTTTTGTAGAGGGTAGTAATGGTGGGGAGGAATATATAGAGCTTGGGTGTAGACTTGGGCTTGGGATTGGGGATAGGGGCGAGGTGGTCTTTTGGGATAGGAATGGGTTCCAGCTACGACAGTCGCCACATCCTCTTTCTTTTTTTTACCTCCGAATATGCCAGATCCACCTTGAATCGCTTTTGTGGTAGCTTTCAATGCGACAAAACTCACTATTCGGCCAGTCTTGATTCCGTCCTCTATCATCTCCCCCATTTTGAGGACTTCAATAAAAGACTTTCCCATTGCCGGAAGTAAATGTTGAAAATAGGTCTTATCCTGTGCCTGAATGAAAACCTCTACCAACTTACTTTCCTTCATTGGAGGCTTTACCCTGGCGGCCTGTTCACGCCACCTTATCGTGTATTCCCTAAAACCTTCAGTGTTTTTCTTCTTCATGTTGACCAAGGATTTTTCATCCGAAATTAGGTTGATGTTATACTGAAAATGATGCACAAACTCAGAAGCTAAGTCATCCCAGTTGTTCCACTTGTCGATATCTTGATCGATAAACCATTCTGAAGCCAGATCAGAAAGACTCTCACCAAAGAAAGCCATGAGTAGCTCTTCCCTTCCTTCTGCAGCCCTCAATTGGTTGCAATACCGTCTCAAGTATGCCACGGGATCACCGTGCCCTGCATACTTCTCAAACTTGGGCATTTTAAAACCGAGGGGAAGATTGACGTCTGGGAACATGCAAAGATCTTTATAGGAAACACTCTTATAACCTCCAATTCCCTTCAAATTCCTCATGGCCTGTTCTAAACTTTTTAACTTCCGCGCTATAACTTCCTATTCCTCTGTTGCGACAAGTTTCTCCATATCAAATGGAAATGCAGGTGGCTGAGTGTACCCATACGGTTCATTCATTCTCAAAGTAGGCTCTGGGGCATAATACTGACTATCTGGAAACTTTAATACTGGCTCACTGTCAGACCGAGAAATCCCCATTGTCAGACGCACAGCATATGTGGGAGATTCAGGTGGTGGCGGAGCCACGAATACCAGTGTAATCAGTGGCACCGGCTGAACAGCAGGTCTTGGTTGGGGAGCTTCCACGGGCACACTAGAAGTGCCAGAATAATAATGTCGCGGAGTAAATCCTGGCGCGTGCTCAGGTGACTCAGTAGGAGCAGAGAATTGCGCCTGACAGAGAGGTGGAAAATTAGAGATATTCCCAAGACCTTCAGGGAGAGGAGGAGGAGGCATTTCGCTGGCCCATGCCTGGTGCAAATCTATCAATTGTTTCCTGAGTCTTACTATCTCATCATTATGTTCTGAATTTTCTTCCCTGTGATCCTGATCTGGGTCAATGAGCGAATTTTCAATCTCCCTGCTAGCCATGGCGAGCTTTGCTTTTGATTTAGTGAAGTATGGGTGACTAGATAGAGTGCTGCAAACCTACCACTGTTATCTAAAAGAACATGCTCATCAAAGACGACATCCGTTAGGATTAGGGCACACAACAAGCATGGGAATCACATTGGTAAAATTGTCTTAAATTCATGTTCATTTCTACCAGCTTTTGAGGGTAGCGAGGTTATTTTAACATCATCCCGATTTTTATCTACACTTATTTGCATCTTTCCTCCAAACACGCCTCTTTTCTTTCGCCCTTATTTCCCTCTTTTTTTTTGTATCAGTCTCTGTTCTTTCCCTTTCTCGCCTAATTATTCTTTTTTCCGCTATCTACTTTCGTTTTATCATTCTATATGGCTTTTGCTTTTCTTTAAAAGAGGAAAAATAATGAAAAACAAATGAAACAAAATGCTTAGATCGAACCCCAAAGTAGGTTGCCTACGTATCACGTTGTACATGAATCAGATCTTGCGTAGTTCGGGCGACGCATGTATAAATATCACACAGTTGAAGACGATTTTTTTTTTAAGAAAAAAAATAAAAATAAACAAAAGACAAAACAAAGCAACGTCACAACATTTCATAAAAGAGACAACTAAAACAATCTTCGAATTTAAGACAACTTTAAAACTAAACAACGAAAGTTAAACAACACTCTAGACCCACAGGACAACATACATACTGCTCCTAATAAAGACTCCAAAGTTAAAGAAAACTTGACACTGACTTAACAAAGACACAATACTACAAATGGCAGAAAAGTAAAGGACTCAAACTAAATGAATGATAGGAAATGCTCCTTCAGACTGGTGTTCTGCGTGATGACCCTCGCTGAGATGGATCGGCCTGTGAAGTTCTCTTTCTCCCATTCAAACTTTGTAGCATATCCTGTAAAGACACCCTGATATTTGGGAAGAAGCTTCTGGCTCGTATTCCCGCCTTATGAGGAGTGCACTTGGAAAGATTGTTCTGACACTTTTCTACAGTCTTGAACAAATCTGCTAACTAAACTCTCAATGTCTCCACTTTGGACCCCGCATTTTCATCCTGATGGTCGTCAACTATGCATTCTTCCTGTATTCTCCATCTAAGCTGCGTTGGTAAGAGTTGGTTGATACCCCGAGGGATAGATTGAAGTCAGACCCCATATCCTTGGGTGTACCCCAGATTATCCAAACTTTCTTTGAGAGTGTCCACACCTAGCTCTGTTCCATGCTTCCAGAACTGCCCATATCTGCTCTCACCTAAGGCTTGATCCTTGAAGTACTCAACATCTTTTAGAAGATCCACTACTGGTGGCACATCCTGCGGCCTACCCAACTGATGTATTACCCTAGAAGGACTGTATGACCTAGTGCAATTGAGCCCTAACATAACTAGAAGGAGTTGCATCTGACAACCAAACAAGATTATCTTTGGTCGAAGCCACAGATAAGTCCACAAAATGTTATCATTGGTTCTTGACTCAAGAAATTCAATCCAAGCGTCGAATCCCACAGGTAGCGAGAATTTATCCAAACGCAACCTGAGGTCCATGGCTTTCACTCGATTGGGAATACAACGATCAACCACGTCTGGCCTAACTAAAGAAGGCACATGCAAATGCTCCATCATCTATAACTGCAATATCAGGTTACTGCCTTCAAAAAATCTCATCCCCTCTTTCACTTCGGTTAAAGCCTTATATATTTCTGTTAAGATCATGGGTATGAGAGTGAACCTTCCCTTTTGATTAACGGCCTTGCCCTTTTGGTTAGTGCCCTTGTCATTTTGATCTTTATGAAATAGAGCCATCATCACAGATTGCAAACGTGTATTAATACGTCTTTCTTCTAACGGAAACACTAAAGTACCTAACAAAGCGAGGGTGAAGACTTCAAGACGCTTTCTCTCCCACTTCTCCTTAGTCATATGAAATTCATCCCAAAAGCAATCAAAACCTCCCGAGGACCCAAATCTATCAAATAGAAAGTCTAAGGAAATCCATGATTGATTCAGACAACCCAAATGTCCGATATTACTCTTCAAACCACACCCTTGTAGAAACCTATTGCCCGAGTGAGTCTGATACTTTTGTCAATATAAGGCAAATGAAGCAGACCAGATAATTCTGCCAAAGTAGGCATCATTTCACACTTTTCGAACCTAAACACCAAATTACTAGGATCCCAAAAGGTTAGCACAACATCTATTAGGTATGGATGGGGTGGGACATGCAGAAGTTCCGTAAGATCACCTAATATCTTAATTAGCTCTTTCTGGTCAACGTAGTTGAACGTCCCCCACCACCTGATTAACTTTTTGGGAACTTTGGAAACCATAAAGACTCTAGACCCTGTAGGCTTCATCCTGTAATAACAAGCCAAACTTACGACTCAAAATTCAAAACAAGACAAGGAACTCCCGAACCTCAAAATTTTATCTTAGAAAAATGTCGTGTGACATGAAAGGATAGACCGACATATAACTCAAATCCACCGAACAGTACCGCCGAATGAAATCAGCCTACTTGGCAAGAATCAATTGACAACACTAGATTACGAGGAAGACCCAGGCTAAGACTAAGACAAAGGCCAAAAATAAAGATTACCAGACCCACCAGGGTTGCCTACGTATCCCACCCGAAGAGACGGGAATCAGGCACGCATAGTTCATCCAGATTGGACAATTAACGATTAACTATCAAATTGACCCTAACTTAAGAGACACAACCAAAAACAAACGAATAAAATCTTTTTGGGTTTTTAATTAGACACTTCAGCTAAAAATTACACCAACAACTACGAAGAAGAAGAAAAAATCTTTTGGTATTTTCGTGAAATGTAAAAAACTCCTACAGTTTTTGCATTTTTATTTTATAAAAACTCCTATGAATGAAAAATCTTTTTGAAGTTTTCGAATTGTGAATGCATGCTAAATGAGACAAAGGAAAAATCTTTTTGATATTTTCGTTTTTGAAAAATGAGTGCAAAAGGTAAAAATCATTTTTGAATTTTTTGATTGTGAAGAACAAAAGCTATAACGAACACTAAAAGCTACGACACTCTTTTTTTTTTCTTCTTTTCGACTCACTTCACTTTTTTCTCTATTATTCAACAGTTCTTGCCTATGCACCTTACTTCTAACACATGTTTTCCCCAAATCAGTCCGTCAAATGACCCCATTACCCTCAAAGATGCAACATTTAGCATGTAGAGATGCGTTAGAGGTGAGTCTCCTACAAAGGACCAAGTAGGCCCCGCTAGGTCTCAATATGATGCACATAATCATGACCTAAAGGCTGACCTACGTTGGGGTTCACTAACAAGGCTGTTCGGGGGAGCGTATGGTCGATAGTGGCTGCGACAGCTTTCCACCTACTCCATAACACCGATGGCTCCCCCCCTAAAATAAGGGTGACTCAACTAGAGGTCGTGTACAACACGTGTACTACGAACTTGTTGCAGAAAAAAGTCCTGGGGGTAGACACATGATGACAGATATAAAAGCGGTAACACATAGGATAAATACTATAAACAAAGAGCATGAAAAACGTACAAAAGTGAAAACAATAACACAAACAAAATCACAAACAATGCTTATACACTCGTAATGCCAAACAAAGCCGATACGACTCCAAAAATAGCTCGAATTCTGAAAAGTTAGATTCCCCAGTAGAGTCGCCAGAGCTATCACACCCCTTTTTCGACCAAAAAAGATTTATATTTTAAGTTCGAAAGGGTTTTTATTATTAAAGTGACAAAAGATGAAAATTTGTTTCGAAAAGGACTTTTTATATTCAAAACTCAGAGTCGCCACTTGACATAATCTGGTGTGCCAAGTCACCTTTGGAAATCCTTTTCAAAACAGTTTTGACTCTATAACTGATCCGCGAACAGAGATTCCGCCTAAGGAATTCTGTTGAGCGAGGGGAAGGTGTTAGGCATCCCTCGATCCCGTGGTTCGACCACGGTCGCTTGACGGAGTGTCTCGGCTAATTTGACATAACAAATGTATAAACCACAAAAAACACATAGAACAATCAATCAAAACACACGAAAAACAAAATACTCCAAAATTTAGTGTCCAGTCCAAAATAGAAAAAATGCCAAGATAAATCCTATCTAACTTATACTACTACTAACTACGCTCCCGCTACCCGACGCCTCGGGCCTTGTTCTCGATCCGCCTTTGCCAACGTAGTACGTCGGGGCATTCCCCGGTGAATAAATACAAGTGATCGTGGGGCATTCCACAATTAAATGAATACATTTTCCAAATGCGAGAAAATCAAACCACTCAACAAAATTTCAAACATTCAACAAAACCACGAGTCCTAAACTTTGCCTACCCAAAATCTACGATTTGCCTGCAAATCCTCGATCTAGAACATAATACTATAGACGTTCAACATCAACAATGAATCAAAATACCACAATATTCATTTTTACCGATTTTTTATTCCCTTCCCCAAATAACCAATTTAATCCTTAATGAGATATTATTTCATCACACACCCAAAACTAATCCATAATCAAGGAAATCAAATACCGAATCCAAACAAACCACAATTCACATCATCACCGATCAACCAACACACCGTATTTAATTCAAAGCATCGAATATGACAAACAACAAAATAAATAAGAGAAGAAATAGAATTGGACCTCGATTCGAAGGTTTCAAAATTCAATAATACTTCAATGAAAGGACAGAATCCATGCCGAAGAACCTCGTTTCGAAACCTCCATTCGAACCCAGCTCCGGTATGCCTCCTTTTTTCCTTTTCTACTGATTCGACCCAAAATTGCGAAAAATAAACGAGCAGTTCAAAATTGTACGACTGCCAAAAAACTTCTTATTGGACAAAAGCCACCACACAAGCGATCAAGGTGGATCTGGCACATTCGAAGGTAAAAAGAAGAAAGAGGACGTGGCGACTGTCGTAGTTGGAACCCATTCCTATCCCAAAAGACCACCTCCCCCCTATCCCCAATCCCAAGCCCAAGTCTACGCCCAAGCTCCATATATTCCTCCCTACCATTACTACCCTCCACAAAATCCTTTATATTCCATTCCACCACCCCCGTACCCAGTATATAGCGCACAGCCATATGCCCAAACCCCTTCTTAACCGTAATGGCGCGTGCAAGATCCACAAAATCGCCCATCCGCTCCACCGAATTACCAAAACCCCTCCAGACCCAGTTTTCAACCTAGGCCCGAGTATAAGAAAGAGAAGGCGGTCAAAAATCGATTCACACCTCTTGGGGAGTTGGTGAATATTAGTTTATGTTGATTCATTGATAATCGCTTGATTCAGGATAAACATCGATTTTATTTAAATTTAGCATTCTGATGTTTTAAGTCGATAATTTTTTAGGCAAACGATAGGGGCAGGAAAATTTAAGAACGTTGAATTGGTGAATGATTGAAATGTGTGTTGAAAGGTTCTGTTTCATCACTTTTGGATCAATTGTATTATTTGGCCGGGGAATGCCCTAAGTATCTGTGTATATTTATTTACCAGGGAATGCCCCATTGGTGAATTTCACCACCAGAATCTCCCAAACCAGAGATTCTGGGTTCGATCCCCAGCAGAGTCGCCAGAGCTGTCACACCCCTTTTTTCGCACTCCAAAAAGATCCGTTTTAAGGTTCGAAAGGGTTTTTATTATTAAGTGACAAAAGATGAAAAATTTGTTTTCGAAAAGGATTCATTTTATTCAAAACTCAGAGTCGCCACTTGGCATAGTCCAGTGTGCCAAGTCACCTTTGGAAAACCCTTTTCAAAGCGATTTTGACTCTGTAAAACTGATCCGCGAACAGAGATTCCGACTAAGGAATTCTGTTGATCAAGGGGAAGTTGTTAGGCACCCCTCGGTCCCATGGTTTGACCACGGTCGCTTGGTGGAGTGTATCGGCTATTTTGGCATTACGAATGTATAAACCACACAAAAAACATAAAACAATCAATCAGACACACAAACCAAAACAAATCCAAAATATAGTGTCCGGTCCAATTATACAGTCCAAAAATAGAAAAGATGCAAAAATAAATCCTATCTAACCTACACTAATACTAACTATGCTCTCGTGCTTTAACCGACGCCTTGGGCCTTCATCACGAACGTCCTCCATATACAAGACACCTCGGGGCATTTCCCGGTAAATAAATATACACAGATACTTGGGGCATTTCCTGGCCAAATAATACAATTGATCCAAAAGTGATGAAACATAACCATTAAATACACGTTTCAAGCATTCACCAATTCAACGTTCTTAAATTTTCCTTCCCCTATCATTTGCCTAAAAAATTATCGACTTAAAACATAAAACTGCCAAATTTAAATAAAATCGATGCTTATCTCGAATCAAGCGATTATCAACATAAACCAATATTCACCAATTTTATCAAGTTTTAAATTCTCAATCCCATCCCAATCTAAAATTGATTAAACTAATTCGATCTGCAGTCCACCAATCAAGTTTTCGCATTCAAATCCAACATCAACCAACACACAATAAAGATTCAAACACATCCAACAACAAATCATTCACATTCATGTAAAAATTAGAGTGAGAGAATATAGAATTGTACCTCAATATCGCTTTCAAAATCGATGTATTATTCCGATTAAGCCGATAAAAACCGCGTCCGAAAACCTTAAGTCAAACCTCAGTAAACGAATCCACCAACTCGAATTCCTAAGTCGACTAGTCGAACTCGAACAACTAATTGAATAGTAAATAAGACCGGATAGATTTCAAAATTACTAGAAACTGACTGGAATAGGGGCCCGTCGATGGTAGTTAGGATATTCCGACAAAACCTCAACGGAGATGAAGCCAAAAACCGATCAGCTATGGGTTTACCGTCGCTGCCAGATCCGGAAACAACTTCATCCACACGAACAACGAAAATGGCGATGGTAGAAGGAATATTTGGGCACCGATATTGGGTTTTTCGGCCTAATTTGTGCCAAAAAAAAACTCGAAAACCAACGAATCCTCTCCGATTTCACTGTTATTGTTGGTTTCCTTCTTTGATTCTGATCTCTTTTGATCTGTAGTCTCTCTAATCGATAGTGGGTGTGTGAATAAACATCATTATGTGAGTGTGTGTGTATAGCGGTGTGTGAGTCGTGAAAAATGGTGACCAACCCATATGAATGACTGGAATTCATGCCTCCAATTTTTGTGGAGAAGAAGATGATTTATGTGTGTTAGGTGGAAAGAAAAAAATGTAAGAGTGTGTGTCGTGAGACTGAAGGAGAAAAGAAGAAATGGGAGTCTATGTGTATCCTCCAAAATGAAAAAATGGTCCACCCCCCTTTATGGTGTGATCTCTGTATATGTATATATGTCGTCCCTGTATGTATAAAAAAATGAAAACAAAAGGGTTCTTGGCACCTTCCTGGAAGATTCCTTCGTGGGACCCCCTTTTTAGTGTATGTTTATCCTTTTTGCCTTTGTGGACAAGAAATGAAGGGGTGGTGAGGTGTTGCCATTTGATAAGGTAGGTTGTTGGTTTGTTAATTTTTTTTTTTTTGCAGAGGAATTATCATACGGATGAGGATACACGGTAGAATAAGGTAAAAAGGCAAAAATATCTTTCGGAGGGACAAAATTACGTGTCTACAGCGGCGAATCGCAATGGACACTATCAGCTTAGTAAAAGATTTTCATTTCCAACATTTGAGAGTCTCCCCCCATTCTCCCATGAAATCACTTGAAACCAGAACAAATTCTGCAATAGACATCCTAGAATTAAGCTTTGATCGACGGTAGATCATGCTGAGGGTCTATGTCGGGAAGTATGCACGGTCGATGACTGGGCAAATATTCGTACAAAAATCTTAAAATTGTAAATATTGCTTCTAATCAACGATCATTGGGTTTATGAAATAGAGAAATGAATTTGGAGTCGCCTGAGCTGTTGTAATGTACTTTCTAAAGTGGTTTTGAGTAATGTGAGTGATTTAAAGCTTTTTAACAATGGTGGAAAGTGTGTTTGAGAAGATAGAAAACAAATGGGGTAACAATGGATGCAATGGACAAGCTTATGATGTTTGTGGACTAATTTAGAGCTGATCGCCGGAAAATAACGTTGGAAAGAAGTGGCCGAATTGGAGCTTTTTGGAGGGAAATGGAAGCTTCTATTTTAAGCTATTGGATTTTTTTTAATTATTTTTAGAAATCTAATATATTTTATATATAGTGGTGGATGATAGAGTGATTTGAAGTGTATTATTAGAATTTTATGGGTGAATTTATTAAGTTGGAAATATTGGATTAAAGTGAATTATTATAAAACTTGTGGGTGAAAATGTTAAGTAGTGGTGATGTGAAATTAAGTGGGTATATGACCAATTTTTTCAAACTTGTGTCTATTTGACAAAATAATTTTCAAAAATGTCCTTTTTGGCAGCAAAGCCCGAGACTCTAATCGGAATAGTACAATGAGGAAAAGATTAAGTTTGATAATTCAGGTTTCCAGGTACTATCAATGTAGTACTTCTAGACCATTACAAATTTAGATCAGAGCAAGTATTTTGATTGCTTACCAGAAGATGAGGTTATTGTGATTTTAAAACTAAATGCTAAAATTATCCATATTTATGTGAAACTGAGAAATGACTATTATTAATGCATATGAAAATGTAAGATAGTTGCATTTTTTGGTGATGCAAGTATCAATAAAAAAGGAAAAGAGAAACAATTACCAGAAGCGGATTATTCATCTTTAGAAACTTGTTATCCAACAGCACTTCCTTCCCATCGGACCTTTGCAGGCAATCATTAAGAAAAGCTAAAATGTGAATTATCACAAAAACACAACATAGAAATAGAAATGTAGGTTTTAATTGACAAACCTCTTGGCAAGAAAGTTGACAAAAACATCGTCCTGCCCATCGTTGATGAAAACTGTTGCATAACCAACAGTCCTGATAAGTTCTGTAATGGTATACACATTATTAGTAGCTTCATCTCTCTCTTGGTGCTCAGCTGTATCAGCATCACCATCTCCATCGCTATTGGCACTTCCTTCGTCACCCGGAATGTCCATTGGAATCTCCTCACGCTCTTCACTCATCTCTTCTTTGACTGCCATAGGAGATAGCGACTCCTCCTCATCCTCGCCATCGTCGGCATCTTCAGAACAGGGGCGGACCTACATATAACTTTGGGGTGCTCCGACACCCAGTAAACTCAATGCGGAATAGGTATAATTGCAATAAAAATATATGAAAATAGGTATAAAACATATAAAAGCACTGACTAAAACAAAATTTGATTGGGTGCATTGGCATTTAAGTTGATCTTAAGGTTCTCCACTGAAGGGATGTCTTGGGTTCGAACCTTGTTGAGGTGTTTTTTTATTTTTTTCAACTTTTTAATTTTTTAAGCACCCACAATCCTTAAATACTGTTTTTTTCAATTTTTAAATTGTTTAAGCACGCACAATCCTTAAATCTTGAGTCCACCACTGCTTCAGAAATTTCAGGATGCTCAGCAGCTTTAATTTAAAAAAATCCTTCAGCATCACCAATTCCATCTCCATTGCCATAAGCACTTCCTTCTTCCATCGGAATCTTCTCAGACTCTTCATTCTTCTCTTCTTCTCCGACCACTGGAGGCAGCGGATCCTCCTCTCCGGCGCCGTCTCTGGCGTATTCATAAGCTTTGTGATGCTCAGCTACTTCTCTGACTAAATCGGAGTCACGGATGTCACCGACGGAGTTGGCGGCGTCTGACGAAAACCTTGAGTTTATTGCGTTCCCTCCTTTCATTTTCTTTCTAAGATTTTCCTTTTCTTTGTAGAGTCTCCTTGAGTCTCTTTGTAAGGCTATATGTACCCACCGCCGCCGCCGCCATTTTAATTTAATGTGATCTACTTTTAACTTGACATATTTAACTTAATATTTTACCTAATTAACCTTAACCTGCTTTTTATGTGACACATTTAATTTAATTATTATTTCACATGACTAGCTTTCTTAATCATGTTTTGAATATATATATTTAAATTTAATGATAGGATAACATTGAAAGGATATAAAAAATATATTATAAATAGAATAATTAAATTAAAATAAATATTTTTAGCAAGAGAGTCGACTATTTTGAAATGGAGAAAGTACAAATTAGAGATGTTTAATGATTAAAGATATTTCAATAAATTTAACATACTTCAATTTAAAATCATAAGATTCTTTATTTTCAACTCAGGTTTAATCTACAAAATTAAAGATATTTTGATACATTTAGTACTCCCTTTATTCCATAATAAGTAAATTGTTAAGCTAATGTACGCATGTTAAGAAAATAAAATTAAGACATAAATTAGACATTAGTTTTCATTTTTATCTTTTTTAATTATTGTCAAATTACTAATAAAAATATAAAATATTGATCATGATAATTATTTTCAAGAAAATAATTCAAAATAATAAGTAAATAGGAGAAATTAAATATCTTGAACTCATCAAGTATGAAATTCAAATGAAGGGTGAAAATAAAAGAAAATTTCAACATTACTTTTGAAGATTGGATAAATAAGTTAATTTGAACATTAAAAAAGGTCTCAACAATTCCTTATGGTTAGTAATTACAGTATTTTGATTGAGAAATGGAATCAACTTCTCTAAAATAATTTGTCAAACATCTAATGGGTTTCCCTACATAGTGAAAATAACATCACTACTCGAAAGATCAACTGGGGAATTAGCAAGAAGGCCACCTTGAAATTGGAGATGAACAACTTTAGAAGAATTACGGGAGTAGATTGTGATGGAATAGTCAACGGAGATAAGGCGAGAAGCCATGGCACTATCCATTACGTCGGTACTTATCCATCCTATTCGGGTTTGGGTCGGGTTGATCAGAGCCGGGTAGGAAGTCAACGTCAGAGTTAGTAATACTGTAGGAAGAAAAAGTTGAAGAAACAAGACAGAACTTTTTGTTCAATGATTGGGAAGTAATGTCTATAAAATTGAGCACATGAGTATTGAGAAAATTGAACAAAATATATCTCTTATGTCTTGAATGGAGGATTGATGACATTGACCAAGGTTAAGGGTCAAAAGAGACTTAAAAGTTTGATTAAGCTAGTCATGGACTAAATTAATGTTTTTAAGGCTTGTTAAACTCTTTTAAAATTCCAAAAAAACCACAACTTTTTCAATTTGTCATAAAAACAAAAGACCTCAATTATTATTCTCATATTAGTTTTCAATTGAAAAAATCTATCCTCTCAACTTGAAACGTTTTGTCACTCAAAACCCTTCCCAACAGAACTCTTTCGTTCTTCCAACAGATTGTCATCAATAAATTAATGCAAGTTCATGGTGTTCAATTCGTGTATGAAGCTAATGAGTTGAGATAGCAATCGAGGAAGCAACGAGACAAGCAGTAAATAGCTAGGTAGTCACAGTTGAAATTCTGTTATTAGTGTAACTGCTAACACTGTAGCAAATGACAGTTATTTCATTTTTTGGTTAAGGTAGTTAGCAGTAATTCCATTCCAATTCCAGTATATAAGCTACAATGTAAAATACACACAACTATTACTGATCATATCAATACAATTCTCATTCTTATTCTCTAAAATTTCCATTCATTAACTGTCATCTCGAATAAAATCCCTGAGTCAGTTCCCCTTTTTCTCAAGGTTTCCTCCTGAAATTGAATAATTCCTTTTGAGTATATCAAGTGGTATCAGAGCCATCGTTACTTGATGTGTCAATGACGAGAATCAAGACTCAAGATATACAAGATCGACCTATGAAAGAAACGGATGACAGGTTCCAACAAATCCAAGAACAATTGCAAAAAATAATAGATGGAATGGCCAATATTAATAATTGTAGTCTTCAAAATGAAAAAGAGTTACTGGAATTGAGAGGAGTGGTTGTAACTATGAATTCCGAAGAAAACGATAGGGTCAAGTATTCCAATGGTAGAGAAGGTTCCAATGCCAAAATTCAAGAAGGAAGAAGGGACAATGATGATCTGCAAAAAGTAAAAATGAGATAAGGAAATGGGCGTGGAGGTAATTTCTTCTCTCGATATTCTAGATTAGAATTTCCAAAATTTTCTGGGTTAGCTTTGCGTACATGGTTGTACAAGGTTGATAAAATCTTTTCAATGGATGAGATTCCATTAAATCAAAGAGTAAATATTGCATCTGTGCATTTAGAGAGTGATGCTATTGCATGGCATAGGGCGTTTATTAAATTCAGTAGTAGAAACTACTTGGACTGAGTACATTCCTGCCCTTAATGAAAGATTTGGGGATAATTTTGAAGATCCCATGGAAGCCTTAAAGAATTTAAAGCAAACGGGTGGAGTAAGAGAGTATCAAGGAGAGTTTGATAGGCTTTTAACTGGTGTAAACTTGTCTAGTGAGAATGAGATCAGTTGTTACTTGGGTGGATTGAAGTTAGAACTGAATAAGGCAGTCAAAATTCAGAACCCCAAAACATTGATACAAGCTTACAAAATTTCTAGGTTACAGGAGAAAATTTTTTAGGCACAAGCTAAAACCTGGGGTCTGAGAGCTAATAGGACACAAGATGCTATGCTTCCTACCCTAGTTAATAATAAGATTCCCAATTTTTAGAAGAATTTCACACCAAATCCAACATTCAAGAAGCCTATTGATGTAGGTGAGAATAATAATAACCATCACAATACAGTTAGTTACTGGAGGAAGAAGATTTACTTCTGCTGAAATAAATGAGAAGAGGGCTAAAGGATTGTGTTTCTTCTCTGATGAAAAATATACTATGGGGCATGTCTGCAAGGCTAAGAAATAGTTATATTTGATTGATGTAGTCGAGGAGGAAGAAAGAGTAGAAGAGGTGGAATTGATCTAAGAGCAAGAACATCAGGATGACACTCATGAATTCATGACAATTTCATTTCAAGCTTATACTGGTGTCATGAGTTATCATACCCTGAGGGTGACTGATTACCATGAAAAAAGACCTTTTCAAGTCCTGGTTGATACTGGTAGTACACATAATTTCATAGACCAAGAAGTGGCCAATAAATTAGGTTGTTAGCCTAAGCCTATAACTAAGCAGTCTGTGTGTGTTGCTGGTTGAAGAAAAGTGCAGACAACTTATGTGTGCAAACACTTGCAGTTATTATTACAAGGAATAAATTTTGCTTCTGATTTTTTGTTACTACCTTTGGGTAATGTGGATATAGTTTTGGGGGTGCAATGGTTAAATACCCTGGGTAGAATATTATTTGATTTCAAGCATAGAACTATCGAGTTCTTGTACAAAGGAAAGAAACATATATTAAGAGGAGCAACTAGCTTGATTAAAACTTCTAAAGCCAAGGCATGGGAGAAGCTAGAAGGGAGTGAATCTCAGTTTTTCATGATGACTTTAGCACCAGATGTTGCAGAGACTATTCAGTGTTTCAACATTCAAGCCAGTCAAGGTAATGATCTACCATTAGTATTAAAGTCCTTGTTGGATCACTATTCCTGCCTATTTGAAGTGCCCACAACATTACCATCTCACATAGGTGCTTTTGACCACAAAATTCCACTAATTGAGTCATCTAACCCTGTTAGTCAAAGACCCTATAGATATCCTGCATTCAAGAAGGATATTATAGAAAAATTGGTATTGGAAATGCTGGATCAAGGTGTGATTCAGAACAGTACTTTCCCGTACACCTCTCTTGTAGTTTTAGTAGGGAAGAAAGATGGTAGTTGAAGGTTGTGTGTGGACTAAAGAAACTTGAATTAGATGTCTATAAGATATAAGTTCCCTATTCTCATAATAGAGAACTTCCTTGATGAGTTAGGAGGAGTTGTGATCTTTTCAAAAATAGACTTAAGGGCAGGGTATCACCAACTTAGAATGTCTAAAGAAAATGCATACAAAACAGCCTTCAAGACTCATGAAGGGCACTATGAGTTTTTGGTAATGCCATTTGTCTTAACCAATGCTCCTTCATTATTTCAAGGCCTCATGTATACTGTGTTTAACCCACTACTAAGGAAATCAGTCTTGGTCTTTTTTGATGATATATTGATCTATAGCAAGAGTTTGTCTGATCATGTGCAATATGTTGAAGTTGTATTTGTTCTAATGAAGCAACATCAACTGTATACTAAAATGTCTAAGTGTGCTTTTGGAGTGGAAAAGTTTGAATATCTGGGACATTATATTAGTGTTGCTGGTGTTTCAACTGACCCGAAAAAAATCTCAGTTGTGCAAAATTGGCCTATTCCTGTCAATCTCAAACAATTGAGAGGATTTTTAGGGTTGGCTGGGTATTATAGGAGGTTAATAAAAGGATTTGGGATATGCAATTTGTAGACCACTTCATGACCTACTAAAAAAGAAAGGGTTCTATTGGTCAGATCAAGCTGCACAAGCTTTCAAAACCTTGAAACAAGCCTTGATTTTTGCACCTGTCTTAGCATTGCCTAACTTCTGTCAGATCTTCATTGTTGAAACTGATGCTAGTGGAAAAGGAATTGGTGTTGTTCTAATGCAGTTGGGATATCCTATTGTTTATATAATCAAATCATTGGCTCCCAGACATCATATCTTATCTATTTATGATAGAGAGTTTTTAACACTTCTCTTTGTTGTTACAAGATGGTCACATTACTTACTGAATACTCACTTCATTGTGAGAACTGACCAAAGAGCCTTGAAATACCTCCTAGACCAACAAATTCATACGGACTTCCAAGTGGCATATATCTCAAAATTAATGGCTTTTGACTTCTCAATTGAATATAAAAGGGGTTCAGATAATAACGTTGTAGATGCTCTTTCCAGAATGCCTGATGTAGAAGTTTTAGCCATATCTCTACTCACACCACATGACGAATTGTATAACAAAATTAAAGATTTTTGGAGTACTAATTCAGTACTACAGTTGGTGATTGAGAAATTGTAGACTTAACCCTTCAAATCATACACTTGGTGCAATAATCAATTAAGGTGGAAAGGCAAACTAGTGGTGGGAGATAATCCACAACTCAGAAGGACTATTATAGAACTTTGGCATAGCAGTTCTCAAGGGGGACACTCGGGTATGGATGTTACCATTTGGAGATTACAATCATTGTTTTATTGGAAATCACTCATCTCAGATGTTAGAAGTTTTATTAACAAGTGTGATATTTGCAAAAGAATAAGTATGATATTGCAGCTTCTCTAGGTTATCTTTAGCCCCTTCCTATACCTGAAGGTGTGTGGACTGATGTCTGTCTTGACTTTATAGATGGCCTTCCAAAGTCCCAAGAAAAAGATGTTATATTAGTAGTGGTGGATAGATTGAGTAAGTATGCTCATTTCTTGAGTTTGCAGCATCCATATACAACTCAGTCAGTAGCTAAAAGTTTCTTAGATGGAGTCTTTAAACTACATAGAATACCTACTACTATGACTAGTGATAGAGATCCTGTATTTTTAAGTTCGTTTTGGCAAGAGTTATTCACACTTCAAGGTGTGCAACTCCAAAGGTCAAAAACTTATCATCCTCAAATAGATGGCCAAACTGAAGTGATGAACAGAACCTTGGAAACTTACTTGAGGTGTTTTTGTTCAGATTGTCCCAAGGATTGAGTTACTTATTTACCACTGGCTAAATGGTGGTATAATACTACCTACCATTCCACTATCAAATACACTCCTTATGAGGTGCTTTATGGCCAGAAACCTCTTGTGCATCTATCCTACCTGGTTGGAGAAAGTGCAGTTGAGATGGTGGATAGAGATCTTACAGCTAGAGAGGCTATCATCCAGTTAATCAAGTTTCACATTGCTAGAGCTCAACAAAAGATGAAAGACGTGGCTAACAAACATAGATCTGATAGGTCCTTTGAAGTTAGTGACTGGGTCTATTTGAAATTGCAGCTTTATTGGCAGGTTTCAGTTGCCTCTAGGCCTTTAAACAAGTTAGCAGACAAGTATTATGGACCCTATGTAGTTGAGGCTAAGATTGGAGTTGTTGCTTATAGACTTTTGCTTCCTTCTGATGTACTTATCCATCCCATATTCCATGTTTAACAATTGAAAAGGTGTCATGTTGTGCCTAGTAGTATTTCTCATCCTCCTATTCTCCATCTCTCAAGTCCTCACTATACTTTACCTGAGGCTATTCTGGATAGAAAGATGGTTAAGAAGGATAACAAGGCCACCACTCAAGTTCTCATCAAGTGGACTGATATAGATGTTGCACAGGCCACATGGGAATTCTTGTTGAGGTTCAAACCAGATTCTCATTCTTCCATTCTTGAGGTCAAGATTTTTCTTTAGAGGGGGGTATTGATGCAAGTTCATGGCGTTCAATTCGTGTATGAAGCTGATGAGCTGAGCTGGCAATCGAGGAAGCAACGAGACAAGCAGTAAATAGCCAGGCAGTTACAGTTAAAATTCTGTTATTAGTGTAATTGCTAACACTGTAGCAAATGACAGTTATTTTCATTTTTCGGTTAAGGTAAGTAGTAATTCCATTCCAATTTCAGTATATAAGTTGCAATGTAAAATACACACAACTATTACTGATCATATCAATACAATTCTCATTCTTATTCTCTAAAATTCCCATCCATTAACTGCCATCTCGGATAAAATCCCTGAGTCAGTTCCCCTTTTTCTCGAGGTTTCCTCCTGAAATTGAATAATTCCTTTTGCGTGTATCACAACTCTCCGGCGATTTTCAACCTCTGAAGACCCCACATTCGACTTCTTCATTCTTTCTTCTTCTCTTGTACATGCTAATTTCTCTCTCTTCACAGGAAAAGACTTCTCTTTTCATTTGATTTAAAAAAAAAAAAATAGGATTTTTTAATTAACGAAGAAAAAGAAGAATTTTAATTGTATTCTCTTCAAGTATGGGTTAACAATTTGAGATTTGATACTCAAAAAGGAAAGACCAATTTTTTTTAATTTATTGTATTTGTTCTCTTAATATGATGATTGATGTAAATATAATATCTTTTTTGAGTGAAATATCATTTTTGATTGTTGTTCCGGTTTTGTTCTAAAACTAACGTTGTTATAAAAATAATTTTTTTATTTAAAGTTACTCAACATAACTGGGTCATATTGTATTTATGAGAAAAAGGAGGACTAGAGCCTTACCTCCTTTACGACATAAAGGTGAACAAATCACCACAAAAGCCAAAAGGAAGTCATATATATATATATATATATGGAGATATAACTCTTCTGGTAAGTTCAAACATATTGTGGAACTGTATTTTTAAAGTAATAATTCGTTCACTACCTCTTTTGGTTGTTTTAGCAGTATAGACATATAACATTGGGAACAATATTTTGAGTTTTAAAATCATAATATTCTGGCTGTTTTAGTAATATAGATATGTAACATTGTGAACAATATTTTGAGTTTTACGACCCTAATATTTCGATCTCAACTACTTTATCTTAGCTTGGTTTTTTTTCCCCTGTTTTTCTTTGGTTCATTTAATTGAATAACGATTGATTAACTTTATCCTACTTATAATGATTTAATTTATTTTTATGTCCAAGGCCATAGACAGGAAAAGAAAACCTTCACTAATGTATGATTAAAATTTTATTCTTGGCCTTTTATTCTCTTTTCTTTTATTTAATGTAAATGCACAAATATTTTCTATTTTGATTTAAGTTTTCAGTATGTATTTGTACTTTGAGTAGTGATCGTTTCCTATTAATTTCTAACTGAGACTTTGATGTGTGTGTGTTTGCCATAGATTTAACATTTTTGTGTAGAGAAAAATTCTATATGCTCTTCCTTTGCCTTCATTTCTTCTCTTAAATAATTTTCTTGTAATTTCATGGTGGGGTAAATTCTATCAACTCTTCTAACTCTAATTCTATTAGCTCTCCTAACTCTACAAATTTTCATCAAATGAATGAAGTACATCTATATATATAATAAAGCTAGGTAAAGACAAGGTGATGAGGCATTTTCTATGACCTAAAAACCTATTTATCCTTTTTTTCTCCTCTTTCTGGACCATTAATTTCCCTTGAATTTATCTATTTATTTTTAATAACTCAAAAAGTCTTTAATGCAATTAACCAACTTTCCACCTCCCACTATTATTGCCCTTTTTATTACTATATTTTGATTTATAAAGTCTAAAATGTCTAAATAATTACTCAGTGAATTGATGAATGAATGAGAATTACTCAGAAAAAGAAAGAAGAAAGATGCTAGTTTTCAAGACTTGCCAGTTTTCAAACTATTCATATTCTATATCAATAAACCATGAGTTTATAACTTTTTTATGATCTTCTGAGAATTTGCATTTTTGGCATCTTTGCACGTCAGATGATTTGTTCTGAGGAAGAAATACAAGAGACTAGAGAATATTGGGGTTATTTTTCTTTCATTGTCTTATGTTTCATGTCTCTTGGGCTATATGAAGATGGGCAGAATGTTGAATTACTACAAGTTGTTTAGATTTTTTTATTTTTATTTTTTATTTCTTCATTTCCTTCTTTTCTAGTCATCTACAACTTACTCAAAATATATATTTTTATGAATGTTTATATTGTAGAATGTCATTTCCTTTGTTCAAGACATAGGTCATAACTTGTGAGATATTATGAGGTGAAAATATATTGTGAATAAGTTGAAGTGAATTTGAAATACTAGTTGAAACAAACAAATCATAAAGTTAATCGTACGTGGTAACGTGGATGTAAGCCATATATAACCAATAATAAATTGGTAGCTTCGCGTTCTTCACATTTTTTGTTTCTTTGGTTTTCAATTTATTTTTTTTAATAGAAGAAAAAACACACGTACGCTTCAAAGAAGAAAATTTTCATAATTTTTTTTAACAAAATTCGATAATTAATGAAAACATTATCTTTGTACGTTAATCCAAATACTCTCTGTAGACACGTAAAGTTTACTGGGTCAAATTCATATAAAATTTGGATTTGATCCATATTTTATTGGGTTTAAAATTAGTTTGGGCTATAAAGCCATTTTATTCTTCATCAAGGTCCATCTCACCTTGAGGCCCAAACTCATGCCACGTGTCAAATGACGTGGCATCCCAGTCAAATTAAAGACCAATGAGGCAAGGCCACACGATCAAATGAGGTGGCAATCCAAGTCAAATTCAAGAGCCAATGAAACATCGCCAAGTGTCCCAAATGACATGTTTTTGGCCAATCACAAGCAACCTTGTCACATAACATTTGTGATAAGCTTGAAAATTGAATGGACCAATCAGAACGAGGAAGAAGAGGTTATTTACACTTGGACTGCCTACCCCCTACAATTATAAATAGGAGGGTTATATAATTTTTTGAGGTCATTTTGCAAGCATTGGAGGAAGCTTCTGCATTGACTACACAACTCTTCAACGAATCGACTAAGGGAGTTCTGCCCGAAGGTCAACTCGACAAGACGAAGTGCTGTCAGACAATTCCTGGAGATCCAAACACATTTCTAGGAGGCTCAAATCATCCTACATTCGAGAATCACGTTGCGAAGGCCCTCGAATCACGGAAAAACTTAGGAGAGAAGAATCGAGAGAATAACGGAATTGTACCCACAAATTTTGTTTATATAAAATCATTATTTCTTTTTGTTTATTTTTGCTTGCAGTTAATTTTTCGTATCTACGAAAATTTATTGCGAACACTCTCTCTCTCACACATACACACAAAAAAAAAAGAAAATTTCATCTATACTATTAAATTAAATTTATGAAAGTATTATCAAAATTTATCGATAATTTTCACAATAGCGGACAAATTCACATATATGAGATTTTTCAATCTTTAACCAGATATCTCGAAGTCAAGCCGTGATAAGAAAAAAAAAACTTATTGGAAGCATTTTCTTTTTAAGGATCTTACACAATTGGGATTAAGGGTGTCTAACGGGCCGGGCCGGGTCAACCCGGAACCGGCCCTCCCATTTTACCCGGGTTCCGGGCCGGGTTTGGGGTTAACCGGGCCGGGCCAAACAGTAAAAAAATTAAAACCCATCCGAACCCGGCCCACTTAACCCAATCCGGTCAAACTCACCAAGACCCGGTCAAACCCGGTTAAAAACCGGTCAAACCCGTTTAAAAAATAAATAAAAAATCCAATATACACTATATACACTCCAATATACACT
Source organism: Capsicum pubescens (assembly GCA_030864215.1). Taxonomy (NCBI): domain Eukaryota; kingdom Viridiplantae; phylum Streptophyta; class Magnoliopsida; order Solanales; family Solanaceae; genus Capsicum; species Capsicum pubescens. The sequence goes on from CM061538.1 coordinate 277,398,047, forward strand.
ATATACACTCCAATATACAATATATATTTTAAAAAAAATATATAAAGTATAAACAATTACACATATATACGTACCATTCAATATATAATTATATATGACTATACGTACTACTTTAAATAAAACATATGCTATAATAGTATAATATATATATATATATACACTACAATATATATATATACTAATTTATAGAACATATACACATGTATACGTTAAATATATACTACTTTAGAAGATATATACACATATATATGCACCATTCAATATATATGTACTACTTTAAATAAAATATATACTACAGTATAGTGATATACATATATATATATACAACAATATGTATATATATATAGTTACATACTAATTTATAAAACATATACACTTGTATACTTTAAAGATATACGTCTATAGAAGATATATACACATATATACGCACCATTCAATATATATGTACTACTTTAAAAAAAGTATATACTACAATATATATACTAATTTATAAAACATAAAGTAATGTATACATTAAATATACACATCTATAGAAGATCTATTCACATATATACACTCTATTCTATGTATATGTAATACTTTAAATGAGATATATACAATATATATACATTACAATATATATTTGTATAGTTATATACTAATTTATAAAATATATACACATGTATACGTTAAATATACACGTCTATAGAAGATCCATTCACTCTATTCTATGTATATGTAATACTTTAAATGAAATATACTATAATGTATATACATTACAATATATATTTGTATAGTTATATACTAATTTATAAAACATATACACATATATACATTAAATATACACTTCTATAGAAGATATATACACGTGTATACGCACCATTAAATGTATATATACTACTACTTATAAAATATACTACATTATATATACATTACAATATGTATAGATATACTTATATACTAATTTATAAAACATATACACATGTATACGTTAAATATACACTTCTATAGAAGATATATGCACAAATATACAAAACATATGCTACTTAATATAATAAATTAATAATATTTGGTAGTAAATTAATAATATATTAGAAGTAAGTTTTTAATTTAAAGTAGAAAACTAGAAATTCAATTTAAAATTTTAAATCGTTAAATAAAAAGAATAAAAAAAAACGACTAAGAAGTGAATGAATTTGGGGAATTTTATTGATTGCAAAATGATCCAAAATTTATAATTTACATGAATGAAAAATCTATAAATTATGCATCATTTTTTCCAACCCATTCATGTTAATATTAATGGGAACTTGCATAGGATAATCGAAGTCAACGGGGGCAAAACCATGCATTGGACTTGATTCTGCTGAGTTCTCCCGTGAAGTCATAATTTCTTCAAGTTTCAGCTCGTCGCTCGGCTCCGGTTCCATTCCTTGGTTTCTTCTTTCCGCTCTAATCCAATCTCTGAGGCAAACTAGAACATTCATTGCATTGCTTCCCAATAAGTGTCGGTTGTCTCCAAGCTGCTGTCGTCCCTGACTGAAGGCGCTCTCTGATGCAACGGTTGACATTGGAACATTCAAGATATCTCTAGCTAATCTTGAAAGCACAGGATATTGTGATTCATTATTCCTCCACCAATCCAGCGTGTTGATCCGTTGTCTGCGATCCTCTGGTGCCGTCCGAAGATAATATTTCAGCTCTTCCCGATAAGTTGATGTGTAAGTTCTCTCATCAACACTGTTCCAACAATTTAAATCATAAAACGAATCAGAAAAACCACTATGTGCCGGCCTTTTAGAAGATGATGGCTCCTCGGGAGGATGAGGAGCGACAGTTGGAGTGATATTTGTAGGTAAGGCTGAATCAAATAAATCAGCATAGTGATTATATAATTTTTCTATATAATCCTTTGCATCAGCCGTAGCCGTCCACAAATCAGGCTGTACTTGTTCAGAATCATGGTTAGTATTTATTTCTAAGTTAGTATAAATAAGAGTACTAAAGTGACACATATGATTATATTTCATGCACGGATTTAGCATAGCACCAACCAAGTAAATAGGGGGAATCGGGAAAAAATATTTTTTAAATTTCGTAAACATGGCGCCAACAGCTTCTTTATAACCTTTTTTATTTTTATATTATTGGAGCAAACCAGAAATATCGGCTATATATGCCAAAATATTACAAACAGTAGGATAGTAAGCACCGAAAAATTCAACCGTAGCTACACAAAATTTTTCTAAAAACTTAACAAGATCATTAATTACAACCCAATCAGAATTATGTAGCATGCAATCAGCAGAATCAGCAAATGAACCGCAATGTTGGTTAAAAGCTAGTGTAATAGGAATTCTATATTTATAACAAGTTTTTAGAAATTCATACGTAGAATTCCATCTAGTATCAATTTCCTCAGGCATCAAAATCGGTGTAAGTCCATTTTCTTGACATTTAAGTTTAAATTCTCTAATTCTCGATCTACGATTATTTCCTTGAATAAAACCAACGGCAAGACGATTTTTTTCAATATAAAGCTCAAAAAACTCAAGACCATCTTTTACAATTAAATTATATATATGACATGCACACTTAATATGAAAAATTTCAGGCAAGGGTGGAGATAGCGTAGATTTTATTTTTGTTATAGCAGTCTTGTTGTTAGAAGCATTATCAAAAGCAATACATAAAATTTTATTTTCTATACCATAATATCCGGCAATTTTAACAATAGAATCAGCAATAAATTGTCCAGTATGTTTACGATCTTCATCATATAAAAAAGCAAGAATACGTTTTTGCATCACGAAATTACTATCCATCCAATGACAAGTAACGGTTAAATAATCATTTTTATTTACAGCACGACCAAGATCAGAAGTTAGGGACAATCTACATTGAATATTTTTTAACAATGTTGATAAATAAAAATAATATTGTGAATGGAGTCTAAAAATATCAGACCGACAAGTAGTTCTAGGAATACCATTAAACATAGGATTATAAATTGTTTGTATATAACGAATAAAAGCATCAGAAGAAGGAAAACTAAAAGGCAAACAACCCACAGCTACCATTTTAGCTATTTCTTCCCTGTCCCTCAATTTATTATACTTTTTCGCTACTTGACCGGTTGTTGGGTCCATTCTAGTTTGCGTTGACCCACCAACATCTCCACCACCTTTTGCAATATTTAACTCTCTTTTGTGATCTTCAGCTATATGTCTCGTTAACGTACCCGTACCCCCTTGCTTGCCTCCACTTCTATGCTTATATATTTGTTGACAAATATTGCACTGCACCTCAATATCTGATATACGTTCAAAAAATTGTCATGCAATACTAGTTCTTTTACGAGGTTTTGGGGCACTGGGAGGACGGGAAGGGAGATTAACTGATTCAGATCTAACGTTAGCATCTCCTACTGCGGGTGTTTCAGCAATATTTTCATTATCTTCGTCTAAATTAACTGCATCTACTTCATTTTCTTCTTCTATACCGTAATTTTCCTGAGCTTCTACATAATCCATATCGTGAGCACCTACACTTATTTCTTCCTCAAAAGATGTACCAAGCGGTACCGGAGGCGAAGGCACACGGGTATATCTATTACTTGAACTACCTCTACCGCTAGTAATTCGCTTTTTACTACCACTACCGCTTCCGGGACAAAAAAATTTAACACCTTTAGCAGCGAGGTTTTTTAATTTATCCATAATATAAATTAAATTAAACTAAAAATATTCAAAATACACAAATATAATTAAATTAAATATTAAACAATTAATACAATAAATAAAAATTAAACGTAAGAGATGGAACGACAATACCAAATTTTGAAAGTATCCGAAGATTGCGACTTTAGAAACTTCCGCTCGTACTTTGTAAACGAAAATTAAAAAATTAAAGTGAACACTTTAAGAAATTAAATATATTGAATATTAGAGAATTGAGAATTGAGATTTGAGAGAGAATGAGATTTGAGAGAGTGAAAAATTGTGTGAAAAATGATTTGAAGTTGTAGGGTATTTATAGATTTTTTTGGGGGATTAAAAAATATTTTTTAAAGTTTTTTTTTTTCTTTTATTAAATGGGCCCAAACTAGCCGTTTGGACCCAAAAACGGCTATATAGCCGTTGGGCCAACGGCTAGTTTGGCCCAAAATCAATTTTTTTTCCCGGGCCGGGCCGGTTAACCGGCGGGCCTGGACCGGGCTTGATCCGGGCCGGGTTAACCGGGCCCATTTTAACAAAAAAACCAGCCCGAGACCCGGAACCCTAAAGCCCTAGGGCTTACCGGGCCGGGTCAAACCGGGCCGGGTTAGCTAATCGGGCCGGATCGGGCCGGGTAGTGCCGGGTCAGCCCGGCCCATTTGACACCCTTAATTGGGATCTTAATTAGTCATCAAGACAATTTCGAATACTAAATGACAGAGAAAACGTAAAAGACGTAAAGAATAGTTGGATCAACTAATTTTTGATAACTTTCATATTTAACTTTTATCAAGAAATTCTGATAATGACACCGACAATGACTCTTTTTCTCATGACCATTGGAACCAACTAAGAAGAAAACATTTACGAACATGAATATCAAGAAATGGAATATCACAACGGTTAAAAACAACCCTTCATATGTTGCTTAATAGCCATGGAAAAACATCCTTAACCCTAACAAAATTCAGATCCACAAATATCCAACGAAACTAACAAAAAAGGTCACAAGAATATTACTATCTGCATTTCATCTACTGGGTGACACATTCGAGATAGAATTCTGAATCATGTTATATCGCAAAACGGTAAAACCTGATACAGATTTCTCATTGTATATATTGTAGCATAATATATAGCGAAACATTAACCTACTATAGGTCTCTCATAACATATATTCTAGCATGCTAGTTATACTAGTTTTTCTAACAAATTTAATAGGGGCTAACTCCCTAGCTTGCAACAACAAAGAAGTTACAACATTCTACACACGAGCCAAGAAGAGATTAAGCTAATTGGGCCACATATATCTTTCCCTCATTGCAGCCAACTCATGCAGATCAGGAAATGAATCGCACAATCTGCTCATAGAAATCTATCAACTGCCAAAACAAAAAAGGTATTTCCATTAAGAATCATCTAAGTATATCAACATATTTGCCAAATGACACAAAGTAATAATCCGAAACAATCAGTGAAACTCTAATCAGAATAGTACAATGAGGAAAAGATTAAGTTTGATATTTCAGATTTCCAGGCACTATCAATGTAGTACTTCTAGACCATTACAAATTTAGATCAGAACAAGTATTTTGATCTCTTAGCAGAAGATGAGGTTATTGTATTTTTAAAACTAAATGCTAAAGTATCCATGTTTATGTAAAACTGAGAAATGACTTATTAATGCATATGAAAATGTGTGATGTTGAATTTTTTGGTGATGCAAGAATCAATATAAAAGAGAAAAGACAAATCGTTACCAGAAGCGGATTATTCATCTTCAGAAACTCGTTATCTACCAACACTTCCTTTCCATCCGACCTGTGTGCAGGCAACCGTTAAGAAAGCTAAAATGGGATTATCACAAAAACACAAAATAGAAATAAAAAAGTAGGTTTTAATTGACAAACCTCTTGACAAGAAAGGTAAGTGAAACATCCTCCTGCCTATCGTTGTAGATAGATGCTGAATTGCGAACAGGCTTCACAAGTTGTGTAATGGTATACACATCTCTCTCTTGATGCTCCGCTGATTCAGCATCTCCATCACCTTCGCCATCAGCACTTCCTTACTCAAACGAAATCTCATCGTTCTCTTGAGGCTCTTTGTTCATCTCTTCTGCTTCCTCTTCTTCTCCGGCCATAGCAGACAGTGGATCCTCCCCATCGTTTCCGTCTTCAGAAGCTTCATGATGCTCCCCAACTTCAAAGTCAAAAAATCCTTCAGCGAGTTTTACATTCTCACCTTCACCTTCACCATCTCCATCTCCATCGCCATCACCACTTCCTTCTTCTATAGAAATCTCCATCGGAATCTCCTCAGAATCTCCAGCTCTATCGCCATCAGCACCTCCTTCTATCGAAATCTCCATCGGAATATCCTCAGACTGTTCTTCTACGGCAACCGGAGGCAGCGGCTCTTCCTCGCCGGCGTCATCAGAAGGTTGATGATGCTCAGCAGATTCTCCGATTAAATTGGACTCACGGATGTCGCCGGCCGATTTGGCGGCGTCCGATGGAGCGCTTGAATTTTTTAATTTCCCTCCTTCCATTCTCTCTATAAGATTTTTTTTTTCTGTGTATTTGTAGAGTGTCTATGTAAGGCTATATATACTCGCCGCCCTTTCAATTTATTTCACTTGACACATTTAATCTATTTATTATTTTACCTAATAAGCCTTCACCTATTTTTATGTGACACATTTAATCTAATCATTGTTTTACCTAATTAGTCTTATCAATTATATAGAATAATATTGAAAGAATGTTAAGAAAATTCTATTGATTTCATAAATGAAATAATAAAATTAAAACAAATATTCTTTGCAAGAGAGTCAACTATTTTAAATATGGCGGAAGTACAAAATTAAAGATATTTTAATGATTAAAGATATATTAATAAATTTAACATACACTAATTTAAGATCATAAGATTCTTCATTTTCTTACATTTTGTGCCAAGTCACGTTTAACAAAAAAAAATTAATATTTTGATACATTTAATATTCTCTCTGTTCCATATAAGTAAATTGTTGAGGCAATGCACACCTATTAAGAAAAGAAAGTTAAGATATAGATCAGACATTACGTTTCATTTTTGCATTTTTAATTATTGTCAAACTATTCTTGAAAATTCAAAACATTGATCATAATAAATACTTTCAAGCAAATAATTCAAAAAAATAAATAAATAAGAGCAACTAAATTTTTTGAACTCATTATGTAAGAAATCCAAATGAAGGGTAAAAATGAAAAAAAATTCAACATTACTTTTGAAGATTGAATAATTAAGTTAATTTGAACACTGAAAATGTATCAACAATTCCTTGTATGATTAATAATGACAATATTTTTATTGAGAAACGGGATCAAGTTCTCTAAGACAATTTATCAAACATCTGATGGGAATCCCAACATAGTGAAAATACCATCAGTACTCTAAAGATCAGCTGGAGAATTAGCAAGAAGGGCACCTTGAGATTGGAGATGAACAACTTTAGAAGGATCGTGGGCGTAGATTGTGACAGAATAGCTAGCGGAGAGAAGGTGAGAAGCCATGGCACCACCCATTAAGTAGGTAGTTATCCATCCTATTCAGATTTGGGTCGGGTTGATCAGAGTCGGGTAGGAAGAAAAAAACTAAAGAAAGTAGAAGAAATTTTTCGTTAAATGATTGGGTAGTAATGTGTATAAAATTGAGTACATAAGTATCGAGAAAATTGAACAAAAGGTGTTTCTAAGTCATGGACGAAAGATTGATGACATTGACCAAGGCTAAGGATCAAAAGGTACTTAAAAATTTGACTAAGTTAGCCATTGATCAAATTAATATTTTTAGAACTTGTTAAACTTTTTTAAAAATATAAAAAATCACAACTTATTTAATTTGTAATAAAAATAAGGACCCCAGTCATTATTCTCATGTCAGTTTTCAAAAAAAAATCGACCCTCTCAACTTGAAACATCTTGTCACCCAAAACTCAAAATTCTACCCAACAAAACTTTTTTATTTTTCCAACAGATCGCCGCCGACAACATCTCCGGTGACTTTTAACGTCCGAAGATCCCACATTCGACTTCTTTATCCTTCATTATTTTCTTGTAGTTGTTAATCTCCCCCTCTCTCTCTTCACAGGAAAAGATCTTTTTTTGTTGATTTTTAAAAAAATAGGATTTTTTAATTTGAGTTGAGTTGAATATCCTATCTCTTCGAATTGTTCTTGGTTGCTTGAGGACAAGCAGTAGTTTAAGTTTGGGGGTGTTGATAAGACATCATTTGACGAATTTCTAACACCTTTTAAGCCTAAGTTATCATGCTTTTTCATTGATTTCTGTTGATTTGATATTTATCTCTTACTTAATACTCATTTGTGTAGGAAAAGTTGAAAAGGGAAGATGAGCAAGTCTTTCAAGTCACAAGGAGGTCAATGTGAAAGAAAAGGGTCATCTGTTTTGCATTCGCTTTCCACCTGCTGTCCATCCGCTTTACACCTGCTCTCCATCTTCTTAAGCAAATCAAGAGCAAGGTGACATTTTTGTAATATTAAAAAAATGTAGAATTGGGGCATAAATATGAAATTTTAGCTCATTTTCACCATGTTCTATCGTACATACTACCCATCCTTAGTTTGGGATTTTTGTAATTTCTTGGAGCTGGGAGCAAAATTTGTATTAATCTTAAGCTAAGAAGGCATTACAGTGACTTTTAAGTGTATATTTGGCATCACCCATTGAAGATTCATTGGATTCTAAAGTGTGGTTTGTTGTCTCTTTATTTTCTTATGGATAACTTTGATGGAAATATTGATTTATTTGTGTTTTTTATTATTATGATTTGCTAGATATACCTTTTGGGATTATGCTAGAATAGGATGCACTTGTGTGGGGGTTGTGATACATATCTTAGTTTGTTGATAATGGGTTCTATTATTGCTTAATTAAATTGGTTGGGATATATGGGTGAAAGGCCCAAATGCCCAAATAGTTTTGATGGATGAAAATCTCAAGCTCTTGAAAGCTCAAATCACCCTTGAAAGAGGGGTTTTGGGTGAACTTTCAAAACCCACCTCATCCTTAAAAGAGGAATGTGGGAACCAAAGCAATAGTAGACAATTTATGGGTATGTCTTGCCAATTTTTCACTGTCTTAGACATAAGGGTGATTAGGAGGTTGACTATACCATGGGTATTATCCTATAAATAGGGATACCCAATTGAGGTATTGAGTGGCTTTAATTGACACACTCGTTACGTACCCGAAAGGGTCAATGAGTGACATCTTTGAGGTTTTGTTGAAAAATTAGCCTCAAAGACCTTAAACCTAGCCTGCCACATCATCAAGGATTCAAATTTGCACCGAATCATCTGATTCCATGCATAATTTGCCCTTAGAAAAGCACAGACCTAAGATCCATTTTAATTAATTATACTGTAATTATTCTTAGTCTCGAATTAGTCCTTTAGAAGCCCAAGAATTGGCTTTACATTCGAACACATTGACCCCTCCCTCCCAAACCATTTTGTACCATAGGTTCGAACTTAGCAAACAACTTTTATTATGAACTTACTCAATCGCCACTCACATTGTTCCCCGTGGATTCGATCCCAACTCTTGTTGGGTAATTATATTGACAATGACCGCCTTGCACTTAAATTGACGTGTAAGTTGAGTGTTATCAATCAAATCCATCGACCATTCAGATTATATAATAGATTAGATTTAAGTGAACACTTACTTTAACCAATGTTGGTTTTGTTGGTATTTGTTGTGTTTGTTGAGGTAGGCATCATCCGAAATAGAGGTTAGGTTTTGGGTCTAAAATAGAGGTCGGGTCCTAGATTTTGTACTTGAATCAGGGTTGAGGGTAAAATCTCAAATCGAGATCAAGAGTTGAGTCCTGAATCGAGAATCAGGAGTTAGGATTACGAGTCGAATCTCGAGTTAGTGTCAATAATCGGTACCTGAGACTTGAGTTAGGGTGGAAATTTAAGGTGTGAGGTTGAAAGAGAGTTTTCAAAAATATCTTTTTCTTTACTTTTTGAAAGGAAGTCATTTTCCTTAAATTTGACGAAAATAAGTTCATTTGAAAAAGATTTTACAATACATTTAAGCCAACCAAACATTAGAAAATTGAAAAATATTTTTCTTTTATACGAAACACACTCTCAGTACTCTACTCTATTTTAGTTTATATGTTCGTACTCTACTCTATTTTAGTTTATATGTTCTTATGTAATCCATAATGCCCTTTACCGTAAATTTGGAATTCTTTAAATTTTACACTCATATCTAAACTAGTGATTGGCTATAGATTTTCAAATATTTTTGATAAGTTTTTTTCGAGTTAAGATTTGAGTGAAATTTCACCATGTGTTTGGCCATAATATTTGAAAATCATATTTTACCTTTAAAAATTTTCAAAAAAATGAAATTTAGCCCAAATACTAGCTAGTGTTTGGCCGTAGATTCTCAAATATTTTGCAAGTCATTTTTGGGTGAAATTCACCATGTGTTTTGGCTATAATATTTGAAAACATATTTTACATTCAAATATTTCCAAAGAATGGAATTGGGTCAAATACTTGCTTTTTCTAGTCTTTGAGAATTTGAATTATTTGCCAAATAATGATAAACTGTATGACCAAACACTATTTGTTAAGTTTTTTTTTTCAAAAATTACTTGAGAAATCTATGATCAAACGCGTCCTAGTTATCATTGAAGGAACCATTGGAGATGGCCCTATGTCCCCCATATTTTGCCTAACACTAGTACTAAGTCTGGTAGTATCAGTTGATTAGGAAAAATATGAAATCTCCTAGCATGAAAATAGGAGAATATAAAGTAGACTTTTTGGCGGCAACTATATATCATGGTCACATCAACCTTCTTCTTCCCTTTGGAAGCTATTGTCTAGTGATCTTTTCTTTGGCATCGAGAGAGGGTGGTAGGGCCTAGGCCTATACAGATTCCTAAGCATTGTCTTTTGTACGATGTACTTCTTAAATAACCGGAGATGTATGAAAGTCCTTCACCCATAATTGGAAATCTCAAAGACAAGTCATGCCGAAAGTATAAATCTCTTATAGGAAGAGGGTCTTATGCGATGCAAATCTTGATTAGTCAGATTTGAATACTAAATGACTATTACCAAGTAAACTAATATTTGTTAGCTTCTATATTTAACTTTTAACAATAAATTCTGATAGACATCGACAATGGCTCTTTTTTTCCCTTATGACCATTGGAACCAACTGGAAGAAAACACTTACCAACATGAATATCAAGAAATAGAATATCAAAAAGGCTTAAAACAATTCTCCTATCTATTTTGTTCCCTTTCCCTATTTCTTTGCACACTTAGAACTACTTGAACTTTGTATACAAGAAAGTTAAATGTTGTGTAGTTTTTGAGGTAGTAGTACGGACTGCGTACATTCTACCCTTACCATACCCCACTTTATAAGAATACACTGGCTATATTGTTGTTGTTGTTATGTAGTAGCCATGGTAAAACATCTTAACCTTTAAGAAACAATTGCATAAGTGCAGCAAATCCAGATCCATAGCTATCGAACAAAACTCATTTTGAGTTCTAATAACACCTAACAGATGAGAAGAATACTACTATTTGCATCTCATCTACTGGGTGACACATTCGAGATAGAATTTTAAAGCATATTATATCGCGAAACAGTAAAACCTAATAAAGATTTCTCATAGCATATATTGTAGCATAGTATATCGCGAAACATTAAAACCTACTATAGGTTTGACATAATATATATTCTAGGGTTAACACCCTAGCTTACAACAACAAATAAGTTACAACATTTTATGCAAGAGCCAAGCAAGAGATTAAGCTAATCGAACCACACATATTTCCTTCATTGAGCCAACTCATTTAGGGGGATTGATGAATCGCACAATCTGCTCGTAGAAATCTATCAACTACCAAAATACAAACAAAAAAAAGTATTTCCATCAAGAGTCATCTAAGTAAAGCAAGAGGAAATACTTTCTGAAACTAGAGTTAGAATTTAGAAGTATATCAACATATTTGTCAAATAACAACCATAATCACAAAATAGAATGATACAATGTTTATTTTAAACAAATTACAACATGTTCAGGTATTAATCTAAAGTGATAATCCAAAAGAATTAGTGAGAATCTAATCAGAAAAGTACAATGAGGAAAGGATTAAAGTTTAACAATTCAGATTATCAGGCACCATCAATGTACTACTTCTAAACTATTACAAGATGAGGCTATTGTGATTTTAAAACTAAATGCTAAAAGTATCCATATTTATGTGAAACTGAGAAATGACTGCTTTAAAGCATATGAAAATGTAAGATAGTTGCATTTTTTGGTGATGCACCAATCAATAAAAGAGAAAAGAGAAACAGTTACCAGTAGCAGATTATTCATCTTAAGAAACTTGTTATCCACCAGCACTTCCTTTCCATCCAACCTGTGCAGGCAACCATTAAGAAAGGCTAAAATGTGAACTAAAAACTAATAGAAGAATTAGCAAAGCATCAAGTTCAAGTTCCCTCCATTAAGGAAAGAGAACAAAATAGAAACAGAAGGAAGCAATCACACTGGTCATACTTCATAGCATCTTATACACACATTGAATTGTTGTTATAGAAAAACAGGCGACACAACTTCAAGCAAAAAAATCAATGAATTAAAAAAAAGAAGTACCACTTAAAGTATGATGTAAAGGAAAGAATGAGGAGACTGAAAATTGATTTGAAAATCTGAGAACTTTTAGCTTATCCTGACCATAACAAATTTGGAAAAACACTATTTATTCCTCCAAATATGAGGTATAGAGGGTAAAATGAAGGGTGTTTGGAGATGCCCTAATGAAGTCTAATAGTTGAACTTGAACAAAGAGTTTCTTACAACAATTATACGAAAACAAAGCACAAATCAAAACGAAATGCAGTTTATGCAAAAAGAGTCGGGAGTTAGATTAGATTTGGGGTATTTCACATAACTAGAAAAAAAAAAGATTTTGATATATTAAATGAAAAAACTAAAGACACATCAGGGAGGAAACATGAGAAGGATGGTAAATTCCAAGTGAAGGCATGCTAAATATAATTTTTAAAGCAAAAGGAAAGAAATCTAGATTAACCATCTGGAAAACCATGGCATCTTTGAAAGCTGAATGCTTACTTGGATTGCTGCCCATGTAGCTAGTCCAATACAGGATAATTTATACAGAATAGAGATCTCATCATATGCAGTGAATGCTTTTGTGTGAAGGAACAAGTGATTGAGCATTCTGATTATCTGGGGAAAATAGAAATTGAATTGTAGGTTTTAATTGACAAACCTCTTGGCGAGAAAGGTGATTGAAACATCGTCCTGCCTGTCATTGATGAAATTTGCTTCATAGCCAACAGGCCTGATGAGTTCTTTAATGGTATACACATCTTCAGTAGCTTTATCTCTTCTTTTGCTTCTTCCTCTTCTTCTTCGGCCATCGGAGACAGCGACTCCTCCTCCTCATCCTCGCTGTCATTGGCGTCTTCAGAATCTCCATCGCCATCGGAACTTCCTTCCTCCATCGGAATCTCCTCCGACTGTTCATTCTCCTCTTCAGATTCGTCTTCTTCTCTGACCACCAAAGGCATCGGCTCCTCCTCACCATCTCTGGCGATGGCGTCTTTAGAAGGTTGATGATCCTAAGCAGCTTCTCCGATTAAATCAAACTCACGGATGTCGCCGGCGGAGTTGTCTGTGTTCGATGAGATGCTTGAGTTGGCCATTCTCTTTCACTAAGATTTTCTTTTTCACTGTAGAGTCTCTTACACGAGTCTCTTTTTAAGGCCATATATACTCGGCCCCGCCGTTTCTATTTGTTTCAACTATTTTTCATTTGACACATATGACCAATAAAATTAAAAGTATTTTAATAAATTAAAGAATAAATTAAAGAAAATTAATAAATTTAGCATACTTTAAATTAAAATCATACTCCCTCCGTCTTGTTTTGGTTGGGAAATTTAGAATGGACATGAAAATTATAATTATTCACATTTAATATATACTATTAATTGTTGAGGTAAAATGAGAAAAAAGTTAATTAATTTTATCCTGATTTAGTAAGTGATCAACTAATATGAGATATTTATTTTTAGTAAGATGACCAACTAAAATTGGAGGGTGGAAGTAAGATTTTTTATTTTCTTAAATTTTGTGTTAAGCAACGTTAAACCCACTAAATTTAAAATATTTTGATACATTTAATATATTTTAATTTAAGATCATAAGATTTTTTAATTTTGCCAAATTTTGTAACAAGTCACATTTAACACGCAAAATTAAGATACTTTAATTTACTCCTAAGACCATAACATTCTTTATTTTCTCAAATATCGTGTGTAGACACGTTATTTTGTCCCTTCCGAGATAATGTTTTTACCCATTTACCCTCACTTTACAGTAGACCTTCGCCCATATGATAAATTCCACACAATAACAAATCCAACAAATTTTTAACAACTTTAAACACTTCATCCTAACAAATTCACCACCCACCCTAACTAATTTTACCACCTCATACCCCATACCCCCTACCACTACCCTATATCCCTACCCCTACATACCCCGGCTACCTCATGTTTTCTTTTTTTGGACTAAACAAAATATATAGATGCACTCACAGCAATAGAAAGAGGGAACCTAACCATTTTTCCACTCATAGAAACCACCATATACATATACATCTTCTCTATTGGCATGGATTGACCATACACTCACAAAACACACTCAATCACACAGTAACCCACAGATGCACAATTCACACACACTGAAATTCACCCAGCAAATCATCTTCCACACATCTTCAACGCGCACACACAATCACATACATAGAAAACAGAGAAAAACGAAGGGAAATGTGAGAAAACAGAGAGGGATTGAGAATAGAAGATCGGAGAGAGAGTTGATCAAAACGTGAAGTGGGACGAAAAAAATCCGCCGCTATTACTGTTCCGGTGGATTCTCGCCGAAAAATATCCTGCCATCTGTGATTCCGGTCGAGCGATCACTGGAAAACTCGGCCAAACCTGCCGAAGAACGCCTTCTCCACCAGTGAACGTCACCAGTTTCACCCCCCTCAACTTCGGTGAGACCGCTTGATCGAAATCACTTACGAAATTTCATCATCGATGAGCTACCGGCGAACCTCCATCGCAACCCGTTTCGTTTGAGTTTTCCAGTTGGTTGAAGAATTTGTCTCAATTTCCTTTTGTTATCAAATTGATTGTTTGACATTTGGTATCGAGTTTGGAAATAGAGTTTGACGTCGAAGTTTCCTCGGATTTAATCTTCGAGGTATTTCGGCCCGCTTTGTCAAACGATTCGGATAAAAATATAAATTGAGATCCAATTCTTTCACTCTATCTCTTTCTATTTTATTTTGATATCGTAATTTGCATTCATGTTGGATTGATGATATGATTTTTGATAATGTGTTCGAGCTTCTATAATTGTCATGGCTTGTCGTTTGACTTCGTATGAAGTTTGATTAATCATGTGGTTGAAGAATGAATTCAGGTCGGGAATTGAAAATTAACAAAGGTGAATATTGATTAATTTGATTCATTGATGGTTATCTGAGTTGAAATGAACATTGGTTATGTTGTTGAACCCGATAGTGTCTTGTTTTGGGCGGAATTTTATAGGCAAATCATAGGTTTTGGGTAGGCAAAACTTAGGGATTATAGTTTGCTGAATATTTGAATGTGAGTGTGAATGATTCTTTCTACTTTATCGCAAAAATTGAAAACGTATTCATTTAGCCAGAGAATGCTCTAAGTTCATTTGTATTTATTCACCGGGGAATGCCCCGAAGTATCTTGTAGTTGGAGGACGTTCGTAATGAAGACCCGAGACATCGGGTAAAGCATTGGAGCTTAGTCCAGGAGTAGTTAGAATAGAGTTTACATTTCCACATTTTTCTATTTTTGAGACTGTGATAAATTGGACTGAACATTATTTTTTGAATTTTTGTTTGTTTGACTGTTTGTTTTCTTGTTGTGTGTTTTGTTTGGTTTATGCATTCCATATTGTCTACTAGCCGATATACTCTACGAAGCAATCGTGGTCGAACCATGGAATCGAGGGGTGCCTAACACTTTCCCCTCGATCAACAGAATTCTTTAACCAGAATCTCTGTTTGGGGATCAGTTTTTAAAAGAGTCAAAAAATTATTTTGAAAAAGGATTTCCAAAGGTGACTTGGCACACCAGATTTGTGTCAAGCGGCGACTCTGAGTTTAAATGTAAATAATCCTTTTTGAAATAATTTTTTATTTTTTTCACTTAATAATAAAAACCATTTTCAAACTTAAAATAATATTTTTTTTGGTTAAAAAAGGGGTGTGACAGCTCTAGCGACTCTGTTGGGATCTTTCAGAATTTGAGCTTATTTTTTGGAGTTGTATCGGCTTAGTTTGACATTATGGGTGTATAAACATTGTTTGTGTTATCATTTGTATTTGTTTTATCATTGTTGAGTGCTACATGTTGATAGTTTTTATTATGTGTTACCGCTTTATATCTAGTATCATGCGCATAACACAAGTCATTTCTTTCGCAATAAGTTTCGTAGTACACATGTGTACACGACCTCTAGTTGAGTCACTCATACTTTAGGAGGGGGAGCTGTTGGGTGTATGGAGTAGGTGAAAAGCTGTCGCAACCACTATCGACCATACGCTCCCCGGACAGTCTTGTTAGTGAACCCTAGTCAAGGTCAGCCTTTAGGTCATGCTTATCTGCATCATATTGAGACCTAGCGGGACCCACTTGGTCCTTTGTAAGAAACTCACCCCTAAAGCATCCCTACGTGTTAATTATTGCATCTTTGAGGATAACAGGGTCATTTGACGGACTGATTTGGGAAAAACATGTGCTAGAATTAAAGGAGCATGTGCTTAGGCAGGGAAAAAGAAAAAAGTGAGTCAAAAAAGAGTTTTGTAGTTTTTATGGCTTTTGTTCTTCACAATCCCAAAAATTCAAAAAGATTTTTATCTTTTACACTCATTTATCAAAAAACAAAAAACAGCAAAAAGATTTTCTTTTGCTTTCTTTAGTAAGCATTCATAATTCAAAATTTTCAAACAAATTTTATCCAATAGGAGTTTTTTATAAAAAAAAATGCAAGAAAAAAAGACGGTAGAAGTTTTGTACATTTCATATAATGAAAATACCAAAAAGATTTTTCTTTCATAGTTGTTGGTGTCATTGTTATGTGAAGTGTCAAATTGAAAACTTTAAAAAAATTTTATTCGTCTGTCGTGGTCGTGTCTCTTGATTTAGTGTTAATCTGTTAGTTAATCCCTAATTGTCCAATCTGGATGATCTACGCATACCTGATTCTCCTCTTTCAGGAGTAAGATACATAGGAAGCCCTTCCAGGGTTCGGTGATCTTATTTAAAAATCCAAAAAGATTTTCTTTACTCTTCATTTAGAGTAGGTGTTTCATTTACATCTTTAAAAGAAAACCACATAAAGATTTTCCTTTAATAGTTTTTAGTTTCATTTTCGTATGGAATTCAAAATTGAAAACCCAAAAAGATTTTTCTTTGGTAATCATAAGTTTCATTTTTATATAGGAATCTGAAAAATTCAAAAAGTTTTTCTCCACTCTTCATTTAGAATAGGTGTCATATACATTTTTTAAAAGAAAACTGCAAAAAAGATTTTTCTTTAGCAGTTTCAAGTTTTATTTCGTATGAAATTTAGAATCGAAAATCCAAAAAGATTTTCCTTTGGTAATCATAGGTTTCATTTTGTATATGGACTTAAACTTGAAAAATGCAAAAAGATTTTCTTCAATTCTTTTGACCATTTGTTTATTTTCTTTTCTTTTTAAAGTTTCAAGGAGAAAAAAGAAAGGAAAAAAAAGTTTAATTGGCCATTTTGGCAAGACTTCACAAACTACGCACACCTGATTCTCCGCTTTCGAGAGTGAGATACGCAGGCGCCCTAACTGGGTTTGGTGATCTATTCAAAAAGAAAATAATGTGAAACAAAAAGAGATTTTGAAAAATATGTTGAACTCTAACACATTTGTTATCTTTTATTCAGTTAGTTTAAGGTGGTTGATTTGTGGCATTTTGGTTGGTCCTCCATATTTGTAACACCCCGCATTTCAGGCTAGAACATAAACCTTCATTTCCTTCGCGTAAAGGTTCCAAAAGCCATGAATCCGATGCAAATATAGTGTGTTGATCAATCATGTAGTGTGGAATCTAGTTGAGCATGAATTGAGATCATAGAGGTCCCTTAACCCAAGGACGAGTTGGAAACTTTTCTATCATTTTAGTTTTAGTGAGCGTCGAAAATTGGGTCAACTTCAATCAACCATAACTTTTTGTATATAATGAATTAGAGGTCCTACTATATATCAAATGAAAGGTCTTTGAAGTAGCTTTCCAACAATACCAATTTCGCCTAAATCCGACACTCGGCCAAAAAGTTATGACTGTACAAAGTGGAGTGTGTCGCCCAACCCATTTTAGGCTATGGGCAATACGAATCCCAGTCCATTTTGGGCTTTATACAATGTGTGACACTGCCTAACTTAGGCCATAGGCAATGTGTCGCATGCTCTATGACCCAAGGGTGTAAAAACTTCGTTTTTAGGTCATTTTAAGGTCAACCAAGTCTTTTTACACTCCAAAACCGTCCATAATCATCCTTAAACGAATTTAGGCTTATTAATAACATTCTAACTCTCTAATGATCCCAAAAATTCATCTTTCAAGAACTCAAGGGGAGAAAACAACTAGGGTTTGGACAATCAAGCCTAAAGGTCAAATTTTTTCAAAACTTCTTCGTAAATTCTTCGCAACTAAGGTACGTGGGGTTTCCTAAAACTACATGGGCATAGTAAATTCTTCTTAATCATGTTAAAGGTTTAGAAATCATGAAATTTCAAAAAGGATTTGAGATTTATAATTAGATTCATCTTTTAAAACTTTTGAGGATATTGATTTGGTCTTGAGGCCTTTCCCCCAAATTGATTTGTAATCGTATATATACATGTAAGTGTTTGAAGTTGATAATTTAATTGAGAGCATGACTATTTACGCTCCCTATAATGTTGCAACACCTTTTGATTTTAGAATGTTATTCAGAAGCATTATATCAATGTTCTTGACTATTGTTGAATGATTTAAGATTGATCTTTAAATTGATGAGAAGGGTTTTGCATGTTGATAAATGTTGAATATATATAATTAAAGAATTGCATGGTTTGCCAACAATACATGACCACCACATGTTTGTTGAAATGATTGAAAGGAATGACCTTTTCATGATTTGATAAATGTGTTTGAAGAATGAATCTTCTTGAATTATTTGAAGTATGGTGGTTTAAACTTTATGTTTTGAAAGAGAAAACTGTGATATGATTTTTATGGCTCAGAAACATGACTTGAAAGTCTTGGTACGACGATACCAATTCAGATAATGCCCTAGTAGCACAGAACAAAACAAAATATGGATTTTCTTTCAGATTTTTAGATTTTGAACTTAGAATAATACATGTTTAGAAAAGGCTAAGAATGGGCATAAAGAGATGTTAGGCGGTTACCCGAATAAGGCATGAGTCCAGAAAACTCATTGCCCAAAATCGTGTTTTGCCGATACGGGATTATTATGTCCCCTAGAGGGATTATACGCTGGCCTAGTGCCTTGTGGTGTATCATAATCAAAAACTCCAACTCTTGCGGCAAACTTGGGTTGGGGGCTTGGCTGCCGAGTTAAGGGCAGACTCCATATTGCCCGTGGGGTTGTAAAATTGTAGGGTGGACTACCTAACTCAGAAGTAATACAAAGATTAGAACTGCATTAACAAGAATGTTTTACGATTATCAAAGATTTTCCCATGTATTTTAAACTATATCATGCATGATGTTACATGAACTGCTCTCACCTATTTTTTATATATAAATTCATTATTTTGAATTTCTCGGAAAGGCTCAGTCTAGAGGTCCTGCTAAACCGTAGAGTTGACAGTCAGAAGTGTGCAGTTGATGAGCCTCCCTTAATTCAAAAGGCCATTCTTAGAGTATTTTTATTTCATTATGGTATTGGTCCACTGGGGGCCTTGTCCCAGATTTCATCTAGCTGTATTGGTTTTCGTATGTACTAGAGATTTTGCAGACTAAAATAGACGTTGTTTAGATGTTGATGGATTTCTTTCCAGTATTGTTAAATTGAATTCAGAGTATGACCATGATTCGGTTTATTTCATTTCCACATTCTTTTCTTTATTATTGAGTATTGTGCATGATTACCAGAAATAGAAGGGCGCCAGGGCCTCTATGGTTCGGGATGCTCGCCACGACTAGGGCCACGGTTCGGGTTGTGGAAAACTTGGTATCAAAGCATGATTCATGGTCCCAGGGTGTCTGCGAAATCACATCGAGTAGAGTCCTGTTTATGGGTGTGTAGCGAGCCACACTTATAAGTAGGAGGCTACAAGGCGTCTAGGAATGTTTCTCTTTCTTCATATTCTAGTTCATGCTATGGAGTCAGAATGTTCATTTTTCATACTCTAGTTTGTGCTATGGTGTCGTTCATACGAAAGTAAAGTTATCGTTTGTGCTATGGTGTCGTTCATACGAAAGTAAAGTTATCCCAATTCTTTTCTTACTGTGACGTTCTTAGATATGTCTCATTGTTGAGGTGATTCAAGTGCAGAAGCTTAGAATTCAAATGATGTGGTCCTTTTCTGATTAAGTCATAAAAGATTATAAAATAGTGCAAGAACTTGAGAGGAGTCCGTTTGTACTTCAAGGTGTATTGATTCTAGTGCAAACTCTGATTCTGAAGAAATTGTGCTTTTCAGCCTAAGGTATTAAGTCTATTCAACCCTTTTCAAAATTTATGTTGCAAATGTCATGCATAAGGGAATGGATATGTAGCAGAATGTTGGAACTGTATTTTCATTCGAGTAGCAGTATAAGTTAAAGTTTCAGTGTCATGACCCATTGGTAATGAGATTGGACCAAGAAGTTGGTGCTACGAAGTCACAAGGTTAGAAGTAAGAGTGAGGGTGACTTTTGTGTAAATAATTATTTTCAGTTGTATAACCGTTGATTGAGGGATGATTTGTCATTTTATAGTGATAGACTAATATGGTAGTAATATTTGTAGATTGTATGGTATTCGATAGAGGGAGTATTTGGCTTTCATTATTATTTATTCAAAAAAAAAAACAGGAAAGGAGCATAGAGTGGATAGTTATGGTGGTTATAGAAATCCCTTGTAGGTTGTGAATGGAAACGTTTAGATTTGCCAATAAGATAAGTATATACCATTGTTGTTTGTGGAATTTGAAGGTAGTGTAAATGTATGCTAGGGTAAGTAAGTACGATGTGAGAAAGTAGAATATGTAGATAAGATCGTATTGGACTATACTATAAGATTAAGGTTGACTATGTTTATTATGTGACTTTACCCCTTGACCTTCTTTTCTTTAGTGGTTATAAACTAGTACTACCTGTGAGAAGGTGTGTAATAGATTTTGAGGTGTAGTAGTATGCCATTGAGGTGATTTGGTTGTAGGTAGTATCTAAGTGAAATGAGGTATTTGGGTTGAATTTCCCAATTTGATGGACTAGTATCATATGTTGAATGCTTCATCGGTGGTACATGATTGTTGCTAGACTATAGGCTTGAACTTTAGACGTAGAATGTGGCGGTAAGAGTAGTATCTTAAGGTTGATGATGTATGTTTTGTGGGAATGAATTAGTAGGCTTGATGTGGTTTGTGGAAGAGCCTAGGTTGATAATTTATGAAAAGTAAAGTGGTAATTGTGAGGTACATGTGTATAGGAGGACTAGTGTTAAAATGATGAATTGTGGGTGAGTCATTAAGTGGATAAGGGCGTAAGTATATAAGAATAAGTTTCACCCCTTGGTAGTATGACGTTAGGTAAGATTTTATGATATGAGTTATGCGATTAACGGCCTAATGTTAGAAGGTTAAGTAGTGAAGAGTGGATTTTATGTGATAAGGAGTGAGGTTGTGTCTGCTCATAAGACTGCGAGTTGTAAGGTGATGATGATAAAGGATAGCAAAAATTAAGAGTAGCATTTTTGGAAAGCAATGCCTTTAGAGTATACTTAAAAAGGGAAAGTTTAGCATTTATGTGTATAAGTGTTTTGCGTACCTAGTTTGTGTTCTTGAAATTGTGGTATGGAGAAGTTTGGGGAGTTGTTGTCTAGCGTTATTTAGAGTTAAGCCTGTCAAGTGGGCTGGGCTGACCCGGCCCTACCCAGCCCTACCTGGCTTACTTAAAGGACCCGGCCCGGTAAGCCCTAGGGCTTTAGGGTTCCGGGTCCCGGGACGATTATTTTTTTAATTTGAGCTCGGTTAACCCGACCCAAACCAAGCCCGGTCCAGGCCCGCCGGTTAAACGGATCGACCCGGAATCTATTTTTTTTAAAAAAAATAAATTGGGTTTTGGGCCAAACTAGCCGTTGGCCCAACGGCTATATAGCCGTTTTTGGGTCCAAACGGCTAGTTTGGGCCCAGTTCTTAAAAAAAAAAATTACTTTAAAAATTATTTTTTAATCCCAAAAAAAAATCTATAAATACCCTACACCTTCAAATCATTTTTCACAAAATTTTTCACTCTCTCAAATCTCATTCTCTCTCAAATCTCAAATATTCAATATATTTAATTTCTTAAAGTGTTCACTTTAATTTTTTAATTTTGCGTTTACAACGTACGAGCAGAAGTTTCCAAAGTCGCAACCTTCGGATACTTCCAAAATTTGGTATTGTCATTCCATCTCTTACGTTTAATTTTTATTTATTGTGTTAATTGTTTAATATTTAATTTTATTATATTTGTGTATTTTAAAGTTTTTTAGTTTAATTTAATTTATACTATGGATAAATTAAGAAACCTCGCTACTAAAGGTGTTAAAATTTTTTGTCCCGAAAGCGGTAGTGGTAGTAAAAAATGAATTACTAGCGGTAGAGGTAGTTCAAGTAGTAGATATAACCGTGTGCCTTCGCCTCCGGTACTGCTTGGTACACCTTTTGAGGAAGAAATAGGTGCTCACGATATGGATTATGTAGAAGCTCAGAAAAATTACGGTATAGAAGAAGAAAATGAAGTAGATGCGGTTAATTTAGACAAAGATAATAAAAATATTGGTGAGACACCCGCAGTAGGAAATGTTAACATTAGATCTGAATCGGTTAATCTCCCTCCCCGTCCTCCCCGTGCCGCTAGACCTCATAAAACAACTAGTGTTGCATGACAATTTTTTGAACGTATATCAAATACTGAGGTGCAATGCAATATTTGTCAGCAAATATATAAGCATAGAAGAGGAGGCAAGCAAGGAGGTACGGGTACGTTAATGAGACATATAGGTGAAGCTCACGAAATAGAGTTAAATATTGCACGAGGTGGTGGGGATGTTGGTAGGCCAACGCAAACTAGAATAGACCTAGCAACCGATCAGGTAATGAAGAAGTATAATAAATTGAGGGATCGGGAAGAAATAGCTAAAACGGTAGTTGTGGGTTCTTTACCTTTTAGTTTTCCTTCTTTTGATGCCTTTATTCATTATATACAAATAATTTATAATCCTATGTTTAACGGTATTCCTAGAAGTACTTGTCAGTCTGATATTTTTAGACTTCATTCACAATATTATTTTTATTTATCAACATTGTTAAAAAATATTCAATGTAGATTGTCCTTAACTTCTGATCTTGGTCGTGCTGTAAATAAAAATAATTATTTAACTGTTACTTGTCATTGGATGGATAGTAATTTTGTGATGCAAAAACGTATTCTTGCTTTTTTTATACGATAAAGATCGTAAACATATTGGAGATTTTATTGTTGATTCTATTGTTAAAGTTGCCGGATATTATGGTATCGAAAATAAAATTCTATGTATTGCTTTTGATAATGCTTCTAACAACAAGACTGCTATAAAAAATTAAAATCTACGCTATCTCCGTCGTTGCCTGAAATTTTTCATATTAAGTGTGCATGTCATACATATAATTTAATTGTAAAAAATGATCTTGAGTTTTTTGATCTTTATATTGAAAAAATTCATCTTGCTGTTGGTTTTATTCAAGGAAATAATCGTAGATCGAGAATTAGAGAATTTAAAGTTAAATGTCAAGAAAATGGACTTGCACCAATATTGATGCGTAAGGAAATTGATATTAGATGGAATTCTGCGTATGATTTTTTAAAAACTTGTTATAAATATAGAATTCCTATTACACTAGCTTTTAACCAACATTGCGGTTCATTTGCTGATTCTGCTGATTGCATGCTACATGATTCTGATTGGGTTGTGATTAAGGATCTTGTTAAGTTTTTAGAAAAAATTTATGTTGCCCCGGATGAATTTTTCGGTGCTTATTATCCTACTGTTTGTAATATTTTGGCATATATAGCCGATATTTCTGGTTTGCTCAAAGAATATAAAAATAAAAAAGGTTATAAAGAAGTTGTTGGTGCTATGTTTACTAAATTTCAAAAATATTTTTTCACGATTCCCCCTATTTACTTGGTTGGTGCTATGTTAAATCCGTGCATGAAATATAATAATATGTGTCACTTTAGTACTATTATTTATACTAACTTAGAAATAAATATTAACCATGATTTTGAACAAGTGCAACCTAATTTGTGGACGGCTATGAATGATGCAAAGGATTACATAGAAAAATTATATAATCACTATGCTGATTTATTTGATTTAGCCATACCTACAAATATCACTCCAACTGTCGCTCCTCATCCTCCCGAGGATCTATCATCTTCTAAAAGGCCGGCACATAGTGATTTTCCTGATTCCTTTTATGATTTAACTTATTGGAATAGTGTTGATGAGAGAGCTTACACATCAACTTATCGAGAAGAGCTGAAATATTATCTTCGGTCCGCGCCAGAGGATCGTAGACGATGGATCAACACGTTGGATTAGTGGAGGAGTAATGAAACACAATATCCTGTGCTTTCAAGATTAGCTAGAGATATCTTGAATGTTCCAATGTCAACCGTTGCATCAGAGAGCGCCTTTAGTCAGGGATGGCAGTAGCTTGGAGACAACCGACACTCATTGGGAAGCAATGCAATGAATGTTCTAGTTTGCCTCAAAGATTGGATTAGTGCGGAAGAAGAAAATAAGGAATGGAACCGGAGCCGAGCGACGAGCTGAAACTTGAAGAAATTATGTCTTCACAGGAGAACTCAGCAGAATCAAGTCCAATGCAAGATTTTGCCCCCGTTGACTTCAACTATCCTATGCAAGCTCCCGTTAATATTAACATGCATGAGTTGGAAAAAATGATGCATAATTTGTAGATTTTTCATTCATGTAAATTACAAATTTTGGATCATTTTGCAATCAATAAAATTTTCCAAATTCATTCACTCCTTAGTCCTTACTTTTTATAATTTTTCATTTAATGATTTAAAATTTTAAATTGAATTTCTAGTTTTCTACTTTAAATTAAAAACTTACTTCTAATATATTATTAATTTACTACCAAGTATTATTAATTTATTATATTAAGGAGCATATGTTTTGTATATTTGTGTATATATCTTCTATAGATGTGTATATTTAACGTATACATGTGTATATGTTTTATAAAATAGTATATAACTATATATATATATATATTGTAATGTATATATATTGTAGTATATTTTTTTATTAGTAGTATATATACATTGAATGGTGCGTATACATGTATATATATCTTCTATAGACGTGTATATTTAACGTATACATGTGTATATGTTTTATAAATTAGTATAGATGTGCATGTTTAACGTATACATGTGTATATATTTTATAAATTAGTATATAACTATATATATATATATATTGTAATGTATATATATTGTAGTATATTTTATTTAAACTTTAAAGTAGTACATATATATTGGATGGTGCGTATATATGTGTAATTGTGTATATGTGTATATATTTTTTAAATTATAATGTAGTATATACTATATATATAGTGTATATATATTGTTTAACGTATTTATAATGTATATAGGTGGGTATATATAATGTATATTGAAAAAAAGTTTTTTTTTAATATTTTTGACCGGGTTTGACCGATTTTTTAACCGGGTTTAGATGGGTTTTACCGGATTGGGTTAAGTGGAGCGGGTTAGGGTTGTTTTTAATTTTTTTACTGTTGAGCCCGGATCGGCCCGACCCACTTAGACCCCAACCCGACCCACAAATCGGTTAAATGACACGAACCGGTTCCGGGTTGGCCCGGCCCGGCCCACATGATAGACTTATTTAGAGTTGAATTGAGAAAATATGAGTGAGCAATATGCGCCTTTGGTATTGTTTTACAAATTTTGTTAAGATGCAAGTTATGTGATTAGAGGTGTAATGCGAGTATTCTAAGGAGTTGAAGATAAAGTGTTGTGTGCCTAGAAGCGTTGTTGTCTATGCCCATGATAATGTTAGCCATAAATAGATGACTTTGGGGTTTGGAGGATGTTAGGATTAGTGTACCTGAAGGGGATGTTCTAGAATGAATTTAGTGTCCTTGTAAAAAAAAAGAAAAATCTACGGAGGGGAGTTTGTGTTCATGTGTATGTTGGTACCCCGTTGTGATTAGGTGTATGGATATCGGGAGGCTCAGTACTTCAACAAGTCTCCATGTTCCTTGAATGGTTGGCGCATCTCGTTTACGTGAGTATGGGTTGTAGGGTGATGGTTGTAGAGGCTAGAGAAAGTAAGAGTAGTATTTCCGAAAAACAAGACCTACAGAGTATAGTTTATCCGAGAGGGATTAGCGGTAATGTGTATGGTGGTATATATTTTGTGTTAAGAGTTGTGAATATATATTTGATAAGAGGTTATGTCTGCAAGTATAGGATTATGACTTTGATGTAAGGGGGAGATGATGAGTTAAAGTAGTTCTCAAATTTTCTTATGGTGTCAAGTTTCAAGTAAGATTCATGATAAATCTATTACAATTCAAGAAAACTCCTCGTACTCAGTCTACGAGGTCACTCTGTTAGTGCCCTATGTTATGTATCCAAGTACTACCTATGTCTAAGGTTTGATTACTCTATGTAACTCATGACATATTCTGACTTCCGAACTAGAAGAAATAATGTCCCTCGATGAACCAATATTCTAGGTATCCAAGCTCTATGTTATGTTGCTCATGAACAATAAATCTATGTCCCAAATCATGATTGGTTCTAAGGAACTATGTTTTTGTATGTTAACGATTAATTTTATGTCGGGATTAGCCAAAATGATAAAGTTGTGCGAACTCATGACTATTTCAGTTTTGAAAATGAGAAGCTATAGCTTCAAGTAGAAGTCCTTGCCTAAATCATCGACTTCATGAATTGCACACTCATGTTATAAGACTCATGATGTAAGCTCTCATGTTTATCATTGTAGTTGTCCTAAGAACCCGTGCTATGTTGAGTTTATGCCAGAACGACTCTCCATTTGTGATCCAAACACTTGATATATGAAGCACTCTATGATTGTACCATAACTTCAACTCATGTCCCACCTTGAATATGGCAATAAGTATATGTTATAATCGAATAGTGTTACTCTCTTTCATGGTGCTCTTGCTCAGGTCCTTTAATGACCCTCTGTATGCTAGTATGACGGTGGTTGTAGAAGCAGAGTAATGTTTCAGGTAGGGGAGTAGATGTCATTATAGGTGAAAAATTTCAATGTGATTTCTTGAACTAAGGTTATAGGAGCATGGGGAGAAAGGAGATAAATATTCTTTACGTGAAATAGTTAGGAGAGAAGTATATGGTAAAAATCTTTGTGAGAATGATTGAATTTGCTGGTTTTAGTGGAGAGATCCATGTAGTAGGGTATAGTAATGGTAGGCTTGAATTTTGCGATGGATGAAAACACAAACCAATGCGCCATATGTTAGTATCTTTGAATTAAGACTTGTGGTTGTTTGATTATAGTGATGAGGTGAGGTGATTTCTTTTTGTGATATAGAGTACGGGGTCCCGTAGTTTAAGTTAGCACCTCGCTCCTCTGAGCTAGGCTTCAACCTGGAAGTATTATAAGGTGGGACACAAATTCTGTGGTTAGATATGCTACGAGAGAATTGTGAGTTGGAAATGATGAAGTATGTTGATTGATGTAGGGGTATATATAAGTAGTGTCTATAAGTTTAAGTTTTTTCGTTGTATCTTGTAAGATGGAGAATGCTAATATTCATAAGTTCCGCGAGAAGCTTATCTCATCCCTTGTTCCAATCTTAATTAGGTTGAGGACTCTTAGGAATAGTTATGTCTTACAATGTTTTGATCATGTGCCATAAAACACATGTCAAGATTCACGTTGATGTCAAGTTTTGCTATCTCGGGTTTCGCGCTTACCCATTTCCCTAGGGGTTATCATGAAGATCGTGTGATGCCTTTGCATATATTTTTTGTTGAGAAAAAATATTCAAATCAATATTACGTTCTTTATTCTACATTTTTAGAGCTTCAAGAAATCCCTACCGATCATTCGGGGACGAATGATCCCAAGGGGGAGATAATGTAACACCCCGAATTTTGGGCTAGAGCATAAACCATCATTTTCTTCGCGTAAAAGTTCCAAAATCCATAAATCCAATGCAAATATAGTGTGTTGATCAATCATATAGTGTGGAAATCTAGTTGAGCATGAATTGAGATCATAGAGGTCCCTTAACCCAAGGACGAGTTGGAAGCTTTCCAATCGTTTTAGTTTTAGTAAGCGTCGAAACTTGGGTCAAATTCAATCAATCATAACTTTTCATATATAACGAATTAGAGGGCCTACTATATATCAAATGAAAGGTCTTCGAAGTAGCTTTCCAACGATACCAATTTCTCCTAAATCCGACATCCTAGAGAAAAGTTATGACTTTGCAAAGTGGAGTGTGTCCCCCAGCTTATTTTGGGCGATGGGCAATGCGACGCCCAGGCCATTTTGGGCGATATACAATGCATGGAACTGCCTAACTTAGTCCATAGGCAATGCGTTGCATGCCCTATGGCCCAAGGGTATAAAAACTTTATTTTTAGGTCATTTTAAAGGCAACCAAGTCTTTTTACACTCCAAAACCGTCCATAATCATCCTTAAATGAATTTAGGCTTATAAATAATGTCTAACTCTCTGAAGATCCCAAAAATTCATCTTTCAAGAACACAAGGGGAGAAAACAACTGGGGTTTGGACAATCAAGCCTAAAGGTTAAATCTTTTCGAAACTTCTTCATGAATTCTTCGCAACTAAGGTACGTGGGGTTTCCTAAAACTACATGGGCATAGTAAATTATTCTTAGTCATGTTAATGGTTTAGACATCATGAAATTTCAAAAAGGATTTGAGATTTATAATTAGATTCATGTTTTAAAACTTTTGAGGATATTGATTTGGTCTTGAGGCCTTTCCCCCAAATTGATTTGTAATTGTATATATGCATGTAAGTGTTTGAAGTTGATAATTTAATTGAGAGCATGACTATTTATGCTCCCTCTCATGTTGCAACACCTTTTGATTTTAGAATGTTATTTAGAAGCATGATATCAATGTTCTTGGCTATTGCTGAATGATATAAGATTGATCTTTAAATTGATGAGAGGGGTTTTGCATGTTAATAAATGTTGAATATATATAATTAAAGAATTGCATGGTTTGCCAATAATACATGGCCACCATATATTTGTTGAAATGATTGAAAGGAATGACCTTTGCATGATTTGATAAATGTATTTGAAGAATGAATCTTCTTGAATTGTTTGAAGTATGGTGGTCTAAACTTTATGTTTCGAAAGAGAAAACTGTCATATGATTTTTATGGCTTAGAAACATGACTTGCAAGTCTTGGTATGACGATACCAATTCAGATAATGCCATAGTAGCACAAAACAGAACAGAATGTGGATTTTCTTTCAGATTTTCAGATTTGAACTTAGAATGATACATGTTTAGAAAGGGATAAAAGTGGGCATAAAGAGATCTTAGGTGGTTACCCGAAGAAGGCACAAGTTTAGAAAACTCATTGTCCGAAACCGTGTTTTGCCGATACGGGATTATTATGTCCCCTAGTGGAATTATACGGTGGCCTAGTGCCCTATGGTGTATCAGAATAAGAAACTCCAACTCTTGCGGCAAACTTGGGTTGGGGGATTGACCGCCGAGTTAAGGGAGGACTCTATATAGCCCGTGGGGTTGTAGAATTGTAGGGTGGACCACCTAACTTAGAAGTAATACAAAGATTAGAACTGCATTGACAAAAATATTTTATGATTATCAAAGATTTGCCTATGTATTTTAAACTATATCATGCATGATGTTACATGAACTATTCTCACCTATTTTATATAGATAAATTCATTATTTTGTATTTCTTTGCGTACCAGTACAATTGTATTAACCCCCTATCTTTCAGGGTCTGAGGCTCAGTCTAGAGGTCCTGAAAAACAGTAGAGTTGACAGTCAGAAGTGTGTAGTTAATGATTCTCCCTTAATTAGAAAGGCCATTCTTAGAGTATTTTTATTTCATTATGGTATTAGTCCACTAGGGGCTTTGTCCCAAATTTCAGGTAGTTGTATTGGTTTTCGTATGTACTAGAGATTTTGCAGACTGAAATAGACGTTGTTTAGATGTTGATTGATTTCTTTCCAGTACTGTTAAATTGAATTTAGTGTATGACCATGATTCTGTTTATTTCATTTCCACATTCTTTTCTTTATTATTGGGTATTATGCATGATTACCAGAAATAGAAGGGTACTTAGGCCTCCATGGTTTGGGATGCACGTCACGGCTAGGGCCCCGACTCGGGTCGTGATAATATTGCACCAAGTCAAAGAGAGAGTTATGGCCAACAAGAATATTGATGTTGTTGTCACTAATCAGATAGAGAGTTCGGGGCATGAGAATTTAGGAGCTAATGAAAAGATTTAGAAATTAAGGCAACAAATGATAGAGATGCATCAAACTTGGGCTAATGGGTTGTCGCCTCATCCATTTCCTACTGATAATCTGGAAAATCATTCTAGCTTGCCTCTCGTGTCACATGCACAATTTTCCATTTTTGTTGACACGCTACAACATACATCAGGATCTACACCAGGGAAACACTATCCAAACACTTCGAATATTCATTTCTTCACTCCTCAACACAAAGCTACCACATACTCGACCTCACCTGTTGTTCATGCTTTTGCGGTGCCATCTCAGCCTGAAGTACCTGCTTTTAATGTCCATCGAATGGTCGTGATTTCTCACTCTACAAGTGAACCTGTATTGAATATTTCTAGTGATCAGCATCAAGCTATTGGTCCCACATTTAAGTTGACTACACTCACCTGTCTGAATTTCCTCTCAACACTGAGAAGCCTGTTATGACAGAAGAACAAAAGGAAATGTCCAGAAAATTGAGATGTTTGGAAATGGCTATGAAGAACTTCCAAGGACTCGGGGGTTACAAAAGTGTCTTGTATAAATATTTGTGCATGTTTCCAGGTGTTAATCTACCTCTTGGTTTTAAAATATCAAAGTTTGTGAGATATGATGGACATGGGGACCTAGTGGCACATTTGAGGCGTTATTGTAACTAACTAAGGGGTGCTGGAGGGAAGGAAGAATTATGCATGGCTTATTTCGATGAGAGTCTTTCAAGTCTAGCTTCAGAATGGTTCCTTGACCAATACATCGATAAGTGGAATAGTTGGGATGACCTGGCTAGTGAATTTGTGCAACAATTCCAATATAATGAGGAGTTGATCCCTGATAAGAAATCCCTAATTAATATGAAGAAAAAGAGTACTGAAAGTTGTAGGGAGTATGCGATTAGATGGCGTGAACAAATTGATAGGGTGAAACCGCTAATGAAATAAAGTAAGATAGTGAAGGTGTTTATTCAAGCACAGGACGAAACATATTATCAACACTTGTTACCTGCATTAGGCAAGCCATTTATTGAGTTCCTTAAAATAAGGGAGATGATAGAAGATAGAATTAATACCGGTCGCATTTTGAGTTTTGCAATATTGAAAGTGACTACTCAAGCAATTCAAAAGGGTTCAGGAAGCGTTGGGGTGAAGAAGAATGAGGAAGATCCATTTGCTATTATAGTTGGACAGCGGGCACGATCAAGAGGACCGCGTCGTCGTCGCTCTCAGGATCAAGCCCAAGTTTATTCCCAAGTTCCACATAATCACTCCTAAAACTCATTATAATCTATTCCCCCACCTCCATATCCAGTAAATAATGCACAACCACATGTTCAACTCCCCATCTTACCCGCAATGGCACACACCAACTCTTCAGAGTCATCCTCTAACTCCATAAACATACCAAAGCCCTTCTAGGCCAGATTTTTTATCCAAGCCAAATAATGAAATGAGGCAGAAGTCGAGAGATAGCTTCACAGTAATTGGAGAGTTGTATGCCATTTTATTTCAGATATTGGTATTGTGGGGCATAATCACTCCTCTCCTTGGGCATACTCTTAATCCGCGTTCAAGAAATTTTGATCCTAATGCACGATATGCGTATCATTCTGATGCTCAGGGTCATACTATTGAAGATTGTTGAGATTTGAAAAGAAAAATTGAAAAGATAATTAAAGATAGATCAATTATGGTACAGAACATTGCTAGTGAGGAAAGCTCTAGTCATGCGGATATGCAAACCTGTGTCTAAGATGTCAAGCTCAGCAATCAAGAAGTCACTCATCTCCCTGCTAGGATGGATGTTTGGTAGTTTGTTTTATTTTCTTTTTTGTTATCTGAATTATTTCAAGGTTGTAGTTCATGATCTATCTTGTTTTGTCCCTTTGTCGTTTATGTTCAAACCCTTCTATTTTTTATTTCAACTAAATGAAGTGTGTCTTTCCCTTTATGTTTTAAATATGTGTTGTTTGTTTGTCTTTATATGGTACATTTTATGTTGATTCTAGTGATATGACATGTCTACGAAATTTTCATCCAAATCTTAAAATCCATTTAACCATGAAACATTGAATCAGAGGGCTAAAGTTAGAAAAACATCTGAGAAAATAGGTAGAGTGCTGAGATATTTGGTGACAAGTTGAAGCCTTCTTTGAAAATTAAGTCAATTATTTTAAGAATCACAAGAATAACTTGGTCATCAATTAAAAGACATGTCTCAATTAGGTCAAACAGTGGCTGCGTGATCCTATATCAAGAGGAACAGAAAGAGAATCAGCTCCATGAAAGCATGGATAATTCTATGTGAGGGATGCACAACAAAGATGGAGTTGTATGTTTGACAAGTATAGAAAAATAAATGGAACACATGCTCAGTTAAAGTTAGTATTGTTAAAGTATCACAAATGATCTTCATCTTTCACTTTCATATTTCATGATATGCAATTGCATTTTTAAGGATTGATATGATGAAGACATTTCATTCTACTATCCAAACATTGCGTCATCCTTTGTTTACCCCATTTGATCTTTAGTGTTATTTTTTTTCATACCTCTCTTTTGGAATCAAGATAGAGTCAGCAAAATTCATGAAAAGTGTCAAGTAAAAAATAGAGTTAGAAAAGTTTCAAAAAAAGAGAGAGAAAAAAATGTGTCCAAAAAGAAAGAAAAGAGAAGAGTGCCAAGAAAAATAGAGATAGAAAAAAACAAAGAGAAAAAGAGTCAATATAAGAAAAATAAAGAGAAATCAGAGTCAAGCAAAAGAACAAGTTATCGAAACTACGTTTGACGTGATTCTCCTCTCTCGGGAGTGAGATACATAGACTACCCTACTCTGGGCTCGGTCCAACCAAATAAATAATTTAGAATTACCCAGTTAAAGAAACTGGAGCATGAGTTAATCCTCATTGTTTGAGTCGATTTCATAAGTTGTAATTCCTACCCCACTTCAAGTGTCGTTTCGGCCTCATGACATCCTTTCTTTCTAATTCTTATTCAAAAGTCAAGTTACAACCAAAGAAAGACCTTCAGATTAATATTTTAGAATATTAAGGCTAAGCATGCAATGGATATAATGATATATTTTGGGAACTACCTATCTTCCGTCGCATAAGAAATCAGGAAAGAAATAAAAATGAGAGAGTCTTATTAGTGAAAACCCTCATAGGTACCGTAAGGAGATGGTAAATTGAGAGAAATAAAAATGAGAGTTTTATTGGTGAAAACCCTCATGGGCACCGTAAGACAACTGTAAGTTGAGAGAAATAAAAATAAAAGAGTCTCATTGGTGAAAACTCTGACGGACACCATAAGGCAATGGTAAGCTGAGAGAAAGAAAATGAGAGAGGCTTATTAGCGAAAATCCTTCAAGGTGTCACTAGCCAAATGAGGTCTTAAATGCAATTGACCTAAGGAAGCAACTCAGTTTCATGGTCATTAACTCAAGAACAATTTGTAGAAAGTTTAGATGAAAATATCAGACAACTTAATCCAAAATGTATGTTATAATCAGTAGAGTTGACTATCATTTTTAGATAAATTTTTGTTTCTTTGATTCAAATGGGGAAATTTATTGTATTTTCTTTCTTCTCTTTATTTTATTTTATTTTATTTTCTTGAGTCAGCTATCCAATAAAAAAATCATTGTCATTTTTCTATTGTCTTTAAGTCAAGTCCATGTCAAAACAAGTGAGAAAAGATTTCTAAACTGGGTACCAGCTTCTTCAATTGAACAAAGCAAAAAAAATGGCTAGCACATGAAAGAGACATGATTGTGAGCAGAAATAAGGCATGCAGAAAGTTTTGTCAATAGATAAGTCTGGGAACTCATGAAAATATTAAGGTTCAAAGGGTTTATCTGAGAAGCATGGAAAAGAAAAGATATTGTGTCTGTTTCAGAGTCACTCTTAATAATCTGAGTTTGGGTCAATGAGGCAGCAAGTCAATGACACGTGCTAATTATTGAAAGTAAGATTAAATGTGATGGGTGCATGAGAGATTGCTGCGAAAGATAAATCCACAAATCATCCACCATGTTATTAAACTCACAAGTTTTCTTTGTATAAAATAGAAACACATGTTATCTTCAAATCAAGGATTTCAAAGCCTAAACATCAAAGACAGTAATTTCTCACTTCCACAAATGCAAGAGACAATGTTGCTGCATAGGTTTGGTAATCAAAACCATGGTAAAAGTCATAATCCAATTTCTCTAGGAGATACACTTCCTTGTCTAGGAGATGGATTTTGTCGGGTAATTCAAGTGGCATTTGTAAGGAGACATATTTCCTTGTATGGGTAATTTAAGTGACATTTGTAAAAAGACACATTTCCTAGAAAAATTCAAGTGGCATTTGTAAGGAGACGCATTTCCTTGTCTGGATAATTTAAGTGGTATTTGTAAGGAGACTGTAACACCCCGCATTTCGGGCTAGAACGTAAACCGTTAGTCTTTCACATAGAGGTTGCAAAATTTGTGAATCCTATGCAAATTTAGTGTGTAATCAGTTATGTAGTGTGTGAATCTAGTTGAGCATGAATTGATATCATAGAAGTCCCTTAACTCAAAGACGGGTTGAAAACTTTCCTATCGTTCAAGTTTTAGTGAACGTTGAAACTTGGGTCAACTTCAATCGAGCATAACTCATTATATATGATGAAATGAGTGGCCTACTATATATCAAATAAAATATCTTCAAATTATATTTCCATCGATTTCAAATTCGCCTAAAACGGACACTCGGTGAAGAAGTTAGAGCATTTTTAGTGTCAGCGTTCCCGTTTGACTGGCCACCGCATCGCGAAGAGCTTTAAATTGACAATTGTCAATTCCAGTAGCTCATCGCGATTTCCAGTGCATTGTAGTGAAGCCTTATACGGTGTTCCAGTCCCGAATTTTAAATTCTAAGGTCAAACTAGACATTTCCCATGGCCCCAAACCCATCCAAACACGAAATTTAATCCCAAATACACCTAAATACATACACTTTCACCAAAATTCATCAAGAATGCTCTCTAGGGTTTCAAACAAGAATCTCAAATAATTCAAGATTCAACCGTGAGTTTTTGAAGATAATTGGAGATTTGAAATCCCCAATACGTAAGCTTCAAGAATCATTTATTATTCTCCGAAATAGAGGTACGTGGGGTTGTCCTAAATTTCATGGGCATGTTTTCAAAAAGAAATTTACGCAAGACTTTAAATTTATACAAGTATATATATGTTTTTACAAATGGGAGTTTTCAATTAATACAAATAACATGTTTTGATATATGATTTTGGAAGAATTATTGAGATAGGGTTGTTTGTTTGAATGTATTTAAATGGTTGAATTGTGAACATGTGACCTGAAATTTCAAAAGGGTGCGATGTACATGAGTTGTGTATTTTTTAAATTCCCCATGATAATGTTTATACCCCATATTATACTAGTGTTAAACCATTGAGAGCATGAGTTTTGCAATTGATATGACATTACTCATAAATGATTAAACTTTTTGAATAATTACATGTTGAGAACCATGGTGTATGTGTTTTAATGGTGTGAAAGTCATACATATGTGCATGTGGTAAATGGTATGAGAAGTTGGAAAGTTGATGTGATATTAATGACTTGCAAGTCGGGTATGACGATACCTTACAGAGTATGACATGTGATTGATTAAAATGAGTTTCATACATTGATTTCATGAAATAGGTGGTTACCTGAAGAAAGAACGAGTCAAATAACTCTACGCTGGAAACCATGTTTACTGACTCGGGAACTTGGTACCTTGCTGTGTGATCTTGTGTACCTGACATTATGTCATCCCAAATTGGGACTATGGTTAGGTGATCTTGTGCACTACCATACTTGATTGGGTAGAGACACCCTGTTGTGTGATCTTGTGTGTCTTTTTCTCACTTATACTCTAATCTCAGCGGCAACCGAGATTTGACAGTTGGTGAAAATGTGAAATTATAGCGTGTACTACCTAGCTCAGATATGTTGCATTGTTGTTGAAAAATCAGTTTACTATGCCCATGTATTTTCAAAATCATTTTGCAATAATGTGTTTTATAGTATCTCTCATTTAGTTAATATAAAAATCTCTACTTTGTTTTGGATTACTCTGCATACCAGTACTTTGTATTGACCCCCTTCCCTCCCAGGTTCGGAGGAACAATCTAGGGGTCCAGATAATCAGTAGATTCTTCAGACAGATTTGCAGAGTCAAGTGGTGAGCCTTCTATATTTTGAAAGGCCTGATGTCTGGCAGTTTATTTATCATTTAATAGTTTTGGCTATACTTGGGGCCTTGTCCCAGTTTTCAGACAGTTATTTATTTTAGTCATGTAGTAGAGATTTCGCAGACGGTTTTCAGATGTCGATAGATGTTGTGGAACATTATTTCCCATTATTGATTTCATTAGACTCGTGACCATGTTTCCGTAATATTATGTATCTTCCGCATTTCTTTTTATCATATGAATTATGTGCATGATTACCAGATAGATAGGGGTATTTCGGGCCTTCATGGTTCGGAATGCTCATCACGGACAAGGACCCGGTTCGGGTCGTGACAAACTTGGTATCAAAGCATGGTTCATGGTCCTAGGGTGTCTGCAAAATTGCGTCGGGTAGAGTCTTGTTTATGGGTGTGTAGCGCGCCATACTTATAAGCATGAGACTTCAGGGCGTTTAGGAATGTCTCTCTTTCTTCATGTTCTAGTTTGTGCTATGGAGTCAGAATGTTCATTTTCCATACTCTAATTCGTGCTACGATGTTGTCCATATGAAAGTAAAGTCATCCCAATTCTTTTCTTTGATGTGCTCAGATGTGTCTCATTGTTGGGGTGAATCAAGTGCAGAAGGTCAGAATCTAAATGGTATGGTCCTTTCTAATTGAGCCATAAAGATTATAAAAAAAATATTGTGCAAGGACTTGAGAAGAGTCTGTTAGTTCTTCAAAGTATATTGATTCTGGTGTAATCTTTGATATTGATGAAATCGTGCTTTCCAACCTGCGGTATTAAGTGTATTCAATCCCTTTCAGAATTTATATTGCAGATGTCATGCTTAAGAGGGATGATGTGTAACAAACTATTGGAATTGCATTTCCACCCGATTAGTAGTAGTATAAGTTAAGTTTCGGTGTCATGTCCTATTGGTAGTGATGTTGGACCAAGAAGTTGGTGATGTGAAGTCACAAATTTTGAAGTTAGAGTGAGGATGACTTTTGTGTAAATAAATATTTTAGTTGAATAACTGATGTTTGAGGATGATTTACCCCTTTATGGTGATAGACTAATGTGGTAGCTAGTAGCATGTGTGGATTGTATGGGTAGTCCGTGGAGGAAGTATTTGACTCAGACTTTAATTTATACAAAGTAAGATGTGTATTCTTGGGCCATTGAATATTGTGTGTCAAGTTTTTATCTCTTGAAATCTTGATATCATTGTGTTGTTGAAATCAAAGTCTAGTGAAGCCGTGTGAGGCCTATTTCGATCCACTAGCAATTTGTTGTTCTTCCTGTTGTTCTTGTGTTGGTTGGAACTGGGGGTTTAGAGGCAAAATGGCAAGAAAAGTGGTAAGGGCAATTTATTGAATACATATATAGCCGAATCTTATTGCATGAGATCAAGTTGGTAATGGAGGTGAATTGTTCTTTGCTTGAAGCATGGAAATGGCTAGATTAACCAGTAAGTTATAATTATAGACTTGTGGTTGTTTGTGGAATTGGAAGGTAGTCTAAATGTGCGCTTGAGTAAGTGTGATGTGAGGAAGCCGTATAAGTAGATAACATTGTATGGGGTATGATATAAGATTAAGGTTGACCATGTTTATTGTGTGATTTTACCCCCTTGATCTTCTTTTCCTTAGTAAATGTAAACTAGTACTTCATGTGAGAAGGTATGAAGTGGATTTTGAGCTATAATAGTGATGTCATAGAGGGGATTGTGACTGTAGGTAGTATTTGAATGAAATGAGTAGTTGGAGTTGATTTCCCAATTTGATGGACTAGTATATTATGTGGCATGCTTTGTGTTATTAGTGGTAGACAATAGATGCTAGACTATAGGCTTGAATTATAGATTGTAGAATATGGTGGCGAGAATAGTATTTTATGACGATGTATGATTTATGGGAAATGAATTAGTAGGCTTGATATGATTTGTGAAAGAGCCCAGGTTGAAGATTTATGAAAATTTTAAGAGGTAATCGTGAGGGATATGTGTACATGAGGACTAGTGTTAAAATGATGAATTGTGGTTGAATCATTAAGTGGTTAAGAACATGAGTCTATTGGAATAAGTTGAACACCGGGTAGCAGGTTGTTAATAAAGTTTTATGTGTATAAGTGTATGTTGTACCTAGTCAGTGTTTTTTAAATTTGTAGTATGGGGGGCGTCTGAGGAAGACTCAGGGGTTGTTGTTGTTGTATGATGTTCGTTATAGTTGAATTCAGGAAATATAGGTAAGAAATATGTGCCTTCGGTATAGTTTTACAGATTTTGTTAAGTTGTTGATTATGTGATTTGAGGTGTAATGATAGTATCCTAAGGAAATTAAAGATGGAGTGTTAAGTGTTTAGAAGTGTGGGTGTCTATGCACATGGAAATATTAGTCGTAAGTCGATGACTCTGAAAGTTAGAAGAAAATGTCCTAGAAAATAATA
The DNA here is from genome assembly GCA_030864215.1 of Capsicum pubescens. Lineage (NCBI taxonomy): Eukaryota > Viridiplantae > Streptophyta > Magnoliopsida > Solanales > Solanaceae > Capsicum > Capsicum pubescens. The sequence continues at coordinate 277,437,393 of CM061538.1, forward strand.
TAGTGCCTTTGTATTAGGGATTAATGAGAGAAGTTTGAGTTCATGTATATACTGATACCCCTTCTGTGATAAGGAGTGTGGGTGCGTGCACTCACGAGAGTGAGAGTTGTAGAGTGCTGGCTATTGATGCTAGAGAATGTTAAGAGTAGCATTTTTTTTTCGGAAAGCAAGGCCTTCCGAGTATAGTTCATCAGGGAGAGTTTAGAGTTGAAGTTTATGGTGATGTCTCATTTGCGTGGAGGTTGTGGCTACAGATTTTGATGTGAGGTTATGTCTGCAAGTCTAGAGGTGTGACTTTGATCTAAGGGGGAGATAGGGAATTAAGTTAGTTCCCAAATTTTTCTTAATTTGACAAGTTGCGGGGGAGAAATCATGATAAGTCTATTCTTACTTAAGCATACTCCTCCTACTTCCATTTCATAGATTATTCCACTAATGTCTTACGTCATCTGTTCAAGTTATACCTGTACCTATGATTCGAGTTTCCCATGGACTTATGTCTATGATATGACCTCCAAACTAGAAGCAATTATGTCTTTCAGTAATCTAGTCTTTCATGTATTCAGGCTATATGTTATGTTGTTCATGATCCATGAAAATCTATGTCTCTCAGTATGATTGGTCTTAAGGAAATATGATTCTATATGTCACTGATTCATCCTATGTTGGGTTTAGCCAAAGTGATAAGGTTTATGCAAACTTATGGCAAAAATTTCAGTTCCTTAAATGAGGAGCAATCTGTTCAAGCGAAAATCCTTGTCTTAGTTAAGATGTAATAGTCCGTAGCATTCTCGACTCAATACCACTCTTAGTGGCACGTATGGAGAGCTTGTAACCTGGAAACTTTTCTAATGGTTAAAAGATTTAGTCATATTTATGAGCTCTTAACTTCCATGATTTTAAATTGATCTTCTCGACCCCAAGGCGTAAGTTTTTGAGTTGATTCATGTTTAGAAGTGTAAAGGGGTGGTTCGGGTAAAGTTTTAGATTTTTCGGACCATGTTTGTGATGCGTTTAAGTAAGCAAACCAGTGGATCAATGCGATATCGACGCGCTACGTCGGTAATTTCATTGGCCAAACCAGTGTCTCGACGTGATCTCGATACATCGCGTCTTCTATCACGTTGGGTGTCTAGTTTATCTTACCAATTTTTCCAAATCCAGGAGGGGAATCCCGTCTCTTTCCCCCATTTTGTCTTGATATATGCACCAATATTTCTCCCTGTGCTCTGTCCTGAGAATTCATGTTGTATTGTGTTTTCTGAATGACTCTTTACTTATAATCCAGAGACTTGTTATATGGACCACCTTGTGGTTATTCTATCATATCTTCATTCCATGTCCTTTCCTGAGCAGTGTAATGAGTAGAAGTTATGGTTTAATAGTATTATTTCCATTCTTGACAATTATGCTTGAGTCTTTTAATGACCCTCCGTATGATAGTATAATGGTGGCTGTAGAAAAGTGGTGATGTGTTAGGTAGAGGAGTAGATGTGCTTGGAGATTAAAAATTTGATGTGATTCTCGAGCTAAGGTTATAGGTGAAAAGGAAAAAGAAGAAGGTGAACTTTTGTTGTGTGAATTATCTAAGAAGGAGGAATGTGGTGAAAAATATATGTAGAGTGATTGAAATTGATAGTCTTGGTGTGCAGATCCATGAAGTTGGTGTAGTTGATTAGGCTTGAACGTTGTGACTATTGAAAACGCAAATCTGTGTGCTATGTGATTAGTACCCTCTTAATTAAAAACCCAAGAGTGTTTGATGATATTGATGAGGTGAAGAATTTCTTAAAGGGATGTATAGTACAGGGTCCTGTAGCTGAAGTTACCACCTTGTTACTCCGAGTTAGGCTTCAACATAAAAAGTGCTTTGCACTGAGGCTCAAACTCTTGTGGTTAGATGTGTGATGGAAGAATTGTAAGTTGGAAGTGATGAAGTGTGTTGTTTGTTGTTTGGACATGGATGAGTAGTGTTTCAAAGTGCAAAATCTATTTCATTGTATCATGAGAGATGGAGAATGATTCTATCCCTACCTTCCGCAAAAAATCTTCTTTCATTATCAGTACCAATATAAATTCAGTCTATGATCACCAAATAAATCCCAGCCTTATGTTTGGAAGATTATTATGCATAGAGCTCATGTGCAAGATCATCCCTATGTAAAATCTCATTATATCATGTATCGTGCTTACAAGTTTTGCTAGGGGTTATCATGAAGCTTGTTTTCTAGCATTCCATATTTTGTTGAGGAAAAATATTTAATGTGAGACTACGCTCTTTATTCTACACTTTTAGTGCTTCAACAAGTCCCTACCCATCATTCGGGGATGAATGATCCCAAGGGGGAGATAATGTAACACCCCGCATTTCGGGCTAGAACGTAAACCGTTATTCTTTCACATAGAGGTTGCAAAATTCATGAATCCTATGCAAATTTAGTGTGTAATCAATTATGTAGTATATGAATCTAGTTGAGCATGAATTGAGATCATAGAAGTCCCTTAACTCAAAGACGGGTTGAAAACTTTCCTATTGTTCAAGTTTTAGTGAACTTTGAAACTTGGGTCAACTTCAATCAATCATAACTCATTATATATGACGAACTAGGTGGCCTACTATATATGAAATGAAAGATCTTCGAATTAGCTTTCCATCATACCAAATTCGCCTAAAATGGACACTCGGTGAAGAAGTTAGAGCATTTTTAGTGTCAGCGTACCCGTTTGACTGGCCACCACGTTGCGATGAGCCTTAAATTGACAATTGTCAATTTCAGTAGCTCATCGCGATTTCCAACGTGTCATGGTGAAGCCTTATACGACGTTCCAGTCCCGAATTTTAAATTCTAACGTCAAACTAGATATTCCCCATGGCCCCAAACCCATCCAAACACGGGATTTAATCCCAAATACACCTAAATACATACACTTTCACCAAAATTCATCAAGAACACTCGCTAGGGTTTCAAACAAGAATCCTAAATAATTCAAAATTCATCCGTGAGTTTTTGAAAATAATTAGAGATTTGGAATCCCCAATCCGTAAGCTTCAAGAATCATTCATTATTCTCCGAAATAGAGGTACGTGGGGTTGTCCTAAATTTCATGGGCATGTTTTCAAAAAGGAATTTACGCAAGACTTTAAATTTATACAAGTATATATATGTTTTTACAAATGAGGGTTTTCAATTGATACAAATAACATGTTTTGATATATGATTTTGAAAGAATTATTGAGATATCATGGGGTTGTTTGTTTGAATGTATTTAAATGGTTGAATTGTGAACATGTGACCTGAAATTTCAAAAGTGTGCGATGTAAAAGAGTTGTGGATTTTTTAAATTCTCCATGATAATGTTTATACCCCATATTATACTAGTGTTAAACCATTGAGAGCATGAGTTTTGCAATTGATATGACATTACTCATAAATGATTAAACTTCTTGAATAATTGCATGTTGAGAACCATGGTGTATGTGTTTTAATAGTGTGAAAGTCATACATATGTGCATGTGGTAAATGGTATAAGAAGTTGGAAAGTTGATGTGATATTGATGACTTGCAAGTCGGGTATGATGATACCCTACAGAGTATGACATGTGATTGATTAAAATGAGTTTTATGCACTAATTTCATGAGATAGGTGGTTAACCGAAGAAAGCACGAGTCAAATAACTCTACGCTGGAAATCGTGTTTGCCGACTCGGGAACTTGGTACCCTGCTGTGTGATCTTGTGTACCTGACATTATGTCATCCCAAATTGGGACTATGGTTCGGAGCCCTGCTTTGTGATTTTGTGCACTACCATACTTGATTGGGTCGAGACACCCTGCTGTGTGATCTTGTGTGTCTTTCCCTCACTTATACTCTAATCTCGACGGCAACTGACATTTGACAGTTGGTGAAAATGTGAAATTGTAGGGTGTACCACCTAGCTCAGATGTGTTGCATTGTTGTTGAAAAATCAGTATACTATGCCCATGTATTTTCGAAATCATTTTGCATTAATGTGTTTTATAACAGCTCTCAATTAGTTTATATAAAAATCTTTACTTTGTTTTGGATTACTCTGCGTACTTGTACTTTGTATTAACCCCCTTCCCTCCCAGGTTCGGAGGCACAGTCTAGGGGTCCAGATAATCAGTAGATTCTTCAGACAGATTTGCAGAGTCAAGTGGTGAGCCTTCTATGTTCTGGAAGGCCTGATGTCTGACAATTTATTTATCATTTAATAGATTTGGGTCTACTGGGGACCTTGTCCCAGTTTTCAGACAGTTGTTTATTTTAGACATGTAGTAGAGATTTCGCAGATGATTTTCAGATGTCGATAGATGTTGTGGGACATTATTTCCCATTATTGATTTCATTAGACTCGTGACCATGTTTCCGTAATATCGTGTATCTTCCATATTTTTTTTATCCTATGAATTATGTGCATGATTACTAGATAGATGGGGTGTTTCGGGCCTTCATGGTTCGGAATGCTCGTCACGGCCAGAGCCCCGATTCGGCTCGTGACAGAGACATATTTTCTTGGGCAGGTAATTTAAGTGATATATGAAAGGAGACACATTTTCTTGGTCGAGTAATTCAAGCAACATTTGTAAGGAGATGCACTTCCTTGTTTGGGTAATTCAAGCGACATTTGTAAGGAGACGCACTTCTTTGCTTTGGTAATTCAAGCGGTATTTTTAAGGAGACAGACTTTCCTTTTTGATTAATTCAAGTGGCATTTATAAGGAGACACACTTCCTTGTTTGGGTAATTCAAGCGGCATTGGTAAGGAGACACACTTCCTTGTTTTGATAATTCAAGCGACATTGATAAGGAGACACAATTCCTTGAATGGGTAATTCAAATTTTACATGTTAGGTGATGTACTTCTTATCTTAAGTCTTGACTCCTAGAAGATGTACTTCCTAGTCGAGTCATTCCCCTTGATTCCTAAAAGATGTACTTCCTGGTCGAGTCATTCCCCTTGATTCCTAGAAGATGTACCTCCTGGTCGAGTTAGTCCCCTTAATTCCTAGAAGATATACTTCATGGTCGAGTCAGTCCCCTTGATTCCTAGAAGATGTACTTCCTGGTCGAGTCTATCCCCTTGATTCCTAGAAGATGTACTTCCTGGTCAAGTCATTCCCCTTGATTCCTAGAAGATTGTAATACCCCAATATTTCCCTAGCATAATTTAAGTCCCATCACATGTGTATTCACACATAAATTTTTTAAAATACTCAGTATTTTTCAGTTTAGATCCAGCCATTGCGTAGAAAATTTAATTATCTTTCCAACGATATAAAATTCGCCTAAATCCGATAACCGGGTAAGAAGTTATGGCGATTTTAAGTTTCAGTCGTAAAACACCATTATTTTTATCATCAGTGCATCGCAGAGCGTGTCGCGAAGCTAGTCTAAATGATGATTGGCAATTTCCAGTGTTGCTCTGCGAGATCGGCGCGTTGCGCCAAAGGCCAAATTGGCATTAGTCCGTTTCCGGTGTTACAACGTGATTTCACCGCGATGCGGAAAACTTCCAGGTCCCAACTAGTGAGGGACCGCAATTTTACCAAGTCGTGCCATCGTCTAGTTTCCCAATTGTCCAAATTCCAGTGGTTTGGAGTGATAGTGGTGCGTCGCACCAAGGCCAAAAATCGGGACGATCAGTTTCCAGCTCTAGCTGTTAATTTATTTAGGGATATTTGGGTCTTTTTCCACGGCCCCAATCAACCTAAAACACGAGATTTAACCCTTAAACACCCTAAGTAGTAATCATTATTTCAATCCCTCTCAACAATTAAAGATCTCTTTTTCAATAACAAAAAACCGTAGCTCTCAAATTCAAGGCCAATTCTCAAGAACTCTCCATCAATCCTCTCAAATTCATTAACCTAGGTATGTTAAACATTCAACCGTGGATTCCTTTCATCCATGGATTCCAAACATCCGATTTAAATTGCAAAGTATTGATCTATTCAAGTTATTTGATTTTAAATTATGATTTCATCCATGAATCTTCTTGAACTATGAATTTACACCATGTATAGATGAAATTATTGTCGTTATTCAATTCTCCATGTTCTAATGTTATCATTCGTTGAATTAAATCATGATTTAGTGCTATGCATGTTGAATTCATTCTATTACTACAAGTCCCATATTATTTTCATGATTTGACTAAACTATAAACTTCAAGTGTTTGATAAAATGCCTACAAGAATAAATGTTTGGATAAAGGTTTTCATGCTACGTCCCCTAAGCTTCATATTATGTTTATATGTTTGCTTTTAAGTCCTGGGGGTATTTAATACCAAAAAAAACATAGTTGTTTACTTAGTCTCATTTTAGTATCTTCAGAATAACTTCAGATTACATTATGAGCATTATCAGAACAATCAATGAAACTCAAAATAGTCTAGTACTTCAGTGTCTTTCTGTTGGGAGTAGGATTTAGCATCGAGTATGATGACTTCCCCGTCAGATAGGCAGAGTCATTAGTAGCAGTCCCTAAACACCAAAACTACGTAGCTAGACTAGGATATGAGAAGTCACCCGTCAGTTTAGGCTTGACTATCTCGCAGGAGTCACCCGTCAGATTAGGCTTGACACCCTTAGTCCTTCAAAATAGTACCTCAGTATAGTGGATCCATATAGCCAGCATTAGTACCCGTGGCATGAAACTAACACCCTTCCAACTGGGTTTACAGATTGGACCCCAATTAGCTCAAATTGGGAAATGTCGATTAGATGATACCTCCCACAGTCTCAATCACATTCTCGGTTACAGTCTTGGTCCAGAAATCAGTTCAGACATTCAGTCTTAGTGTTGTTTGACCAAGGCACATAGATATCAGTTATTTCAGTATTTCAGTTTATAGATTTTATTCAATTCATGTTATATGCTTGGTCATGCATCCCCAGTATCTATTGATTTCATGTACCTTCAGTATTTACAGACTTTCATGCATACACAGTATTTAAATAGTTCACATGTTTCTAGTATCTACTGTTTCATGCACTCTATTCAGTACTTCATGTTTATATGTATATTCAGACAGTTATTATTTTTGTTTATGAACCCATGCATATCATCCTGCCTCATTTAACATATAAGTACATTCAAAGTACTGATCAATACTTTATTCTTTTGCGTTATGGTGTATTATATCATAGGTTCTGACGCCCAGTTCCCAGACTGTACTTAGATTTCTCAGACTCTCAGTAGTAGCAGTGGTGAGTCCTCATATTTTGAGGACAGATTATTTTATTTCATTCTTTCAGTCTAGTAGTTAGTTGGAGTTAGCTGGGGTATGTCCTATTAACTCACAATTATTCAGTTTAGAGGCTTTCAGACACTACAGTCAGTTATTCAATATTCAGACCTCAGTTGACATTACAGTTAGTTATTCAAATCTTCTTTATCATATCAGATTCAGATAGTTATTTACCAGATTTTTGACACAGTGTTGTTTTCAGTCATTTAAAACCTAATGGCATATCAGTTATTCTTCTACATTTATGGTTATGTTGTTCAGTCTCATAGTAGTTACCAGCTCATGGGTTAGCTTGTGGTCGCTCGAGACTGTAAGCACCGTGTGACGCCCAGGGTGTACTCTTGGGGCATTACAAACTTAGTATCAGATCCTAAGGTTTTAAAGTGTCCTAGGAAGTCTGAAAGTTGCGTCAAGTAGATTCTTGTGTATGGGTGTGTAGCACGCCACACTTATAGGCAAGAGGCTTCAAGGCATTTAGGAAAAGTTTCCCTTATTTCAGTATTCATGTCGTGTGAGTGAGCATGAGCTCAAGTTAAACTCTCAGTCTAATTCGTTTCTTCCTTTTATTTATATATGCCTCCCAAGAAGAATGGAAGAAGCACAGGAAACTAGCCAGCACCTCCACCCATCCAGGAAGATCCTCTGGATGAGTATGTCACATAGAATTCAGAGTTATGTTCACTACTCTAGCAAATTTAGCAGCACAGAATGAATGGCCAACTTCTGTTCTGGCCAACCCAGTGTCCAATACTGCTGCAACCAGAATTTGGGACTTTACCCGAATGAATCCTCCTTCTTTCACGGGATCCAAGTTTGAAGAGGATCCACAGGAATTCTTAGATATGGTTCAGAAGGTAATGGATGCTATGGAGGTGACCTCTAGTCAGAGTGCTGAGTTGGCTGCATATCAGTTGCAGGATGTAGCCCATACTTGGTTAAGCAGTGAAAGGTAGATAGGGGAGTAGATGCAGGGCCTGTAGAATGGGAAGAGTTTGCCACAACTTTCTTAGAAAAATTCTTCCCATTGGAGTTGAGGGAGGCCAAGGTGTTAGAATTTATTAACTTGAGGCAGGGCAGCATGAGCATGAAGAAGTATTCCCTTAAGTTTACTCAGTTAGCTAGGTATTCTCCTCATGTGGTAACTGACAACAGGTCTAAGATTAGTAAGTTTGTGTCTGGCGTATCTGATAGTGTGTTCAAGGAGTGTAGGATCGGAATGCTGATTAGAGAGATAGACTTGTCTAGGTTGATATTCCATGCTCAACAAATTGAGGAGCAGAAGATTAAGAAGAAGGAGAGAGAAAACAAGAGGGCTAGGATGGGTAGTTTTAATTTCAGCCAGCCAAAGTCAAAAGGTGGTAACCGACCTCAGTTTTATCAAAGGTCTTCAGCCCCAGCACCCTATTCAGCCAGTGTCCCAGTACCCAAATTCAAAAATGGTAATAGGGATAGAGCACCAGGCTCTAAGTCCTAAGGCAGTGTTAATAGTTCCTGTATGAACCCTCTATGTTAGAAATATAGCAGAAACCATCAGGTTGAGTATAGAGAAGGCAATGATGTGTGCTTTGGGTATGGAAAGCCAGGTCATCGGATTCAGGAGTGTTGGGTAATTTCTCAGAAAGGTAAGGATTTGCGCCAACAGGGCCAATCCCATCAGTCGTCAGTTCCATACGATCGCCTAACTCAACAGGACGCCACTTATAGTGCTACCAGTGGTCAGTGTCGGAACAGATTATATGCCTTTCAGTCCCACCAAGATCAAGAAAATTCTCTTGACGTAGTTACTGGTACGTTATAGGTCTTTCACTTACATGTTTATGCTTTACTAGACCCTGGAGCTTCTCTTTCTTTTATAACTCCATATATAGCCGTCAATTTTGGTGTTAGTCCCAAAACTCTAGAAGAGCCCTTTTCAGTGTATACCTTAGTAGGTGTTTATATTATATCCAGGTAGGTATACAGAAACTGTCCTGTCACAATATCTCATAAAGTTACCTCAGTTGATCTCATGGAGTTAGAGATGATGGATTTTGACGTTATTCTCGACATGGATTGGCTCCACTCATGATATGCCTTAGTTGATTGTAGAAACAGAATAGTTCATTTTCAGTTCCCAAATGAACCATTCTTTGAATGGAGGGGTATACTACAACGCTTAAGGTTCAGTTGATTTCATACCTTAGAGCGATAAAAATGATATCCAAGGGATGTGTCCATCATCTTGTGCGAGTTAAAGACTATCTCATAAACTCCAACTCTTAAGTTAGTTTCAGTAGTCAGGTAATTTCTAGATGTGTTCCCTGAAGATCTTCTCGGAGTTCTTTCCAAAAGGGAAATCGACTTCGGAATAGATCTTCTTCTAGATACCTAGCCTATATCTATTCTGCCATACAGAATGGCTCCAGCTGAACTCAAAGAATTGAAAAAAGAGATGAAGGATCTCCTAAATAAGGGATTCATCTGTCCTAGTGTCTCCTCATGGGGCGCACCAGTTTTATTCGTGCGTAAGGAAGAGGGTTCTCTCAGAATGTACATAGACTACCGTCAGTTGAACAAAGTGATCGTCAAGAATAAATATCCACTTCCTAGAATCGATGACTTGTTTGACCAAATTTAGGGTGCCAGCTACTTTTCCAAGATAGACCTTAGATCAGGCTATCATCAGCTCAGGGTCAGGGAGTGTGACATTTCAAAAATAGCATTCCGAACTCTATATGGTCACTTCAAATTTCTAGTCATGTCCTTCGGTCTCATGAATCCTCCATCACCCTTCATGTACTTGATGAACCAAGTGTTCAAGAAGTACTTGGACATGTTCATCATAGTTTTTATTGATGACATTCTTGTTTACTCTCATAGCAAAAATGATCATGCAGACCATCTCAGAATAGTGTTACAGACTCTTAGAGCTCATCAGTTGTTCGCTAAATTCAGTAAGTGTGAATTCTGTCTAAGATCAGTAGCTTTTCTTTGCCATATTATTTCTGATGATGTCATTAGAGTTGATCATCAAAAGACCAAGGCGGTGAGAAATTAGCGTAGACCCATCTCTCCATTAGACATCAAGAGTTTTTTAGGTTTAGCTGGCTATTACCGCCAGTTTGTTGAAGGGTTTTCATCTATTGCATCCCTCATGTCCAGATTGACTCAGAAGAAAGTTAAGTTTCAGTGGTCAGATTCCTGTGAGAAGAGTTTTCAGGAGTTGAAGACACAACTCACCTCAGCCCCAGTTCTTACCTTGCCAGATGCTTTAGATAGGTTTGTTGTGTACTCTGATGCATCCAGAGAAGGTTTGGGTTATGTCCTCATGCAGAGAGGTAAGGTCATATCCTATGCCTCCATACAACTTAAACCCTATAAGAAGAATTACCCAACTCATGATCTTAAGTTAGCAGCTGTAGTGTTTGCCTTAAAGATTTGAAGGCATTACTTGTATGGGGTGCATGTTGATGTGTTTACAGATCACAAAAGCTTGCAGTACGTTTTTTCTTAGAAAGACTTGAATTTGCATCAGAGTAGGTAGTTAGAGTTATTGAAGATTATGACATGAGTGTTCTGTATTATCCGGGTAAGGCCAATGTAGTGGCTGATGCTCTCAGTAGATTGTCTATAGGTAGTGTTGCTCATGTTGAGGATAGTAAGAAGAAGTTAGCTCAGGAAGTCCATCAGCTTGCCCGACTAGGTATCCACTTAATCAATTCAGCAAAAGGTAGTGTATGGGTGCAGAGTAGCTCAGAATTATCTCTAGTTTCTGAGGTAAAGAAAAAGCAGGATAGAGATTCCAGTCTAGTTAAGTTGAAAGAATCAGTGAAAGATAAAAAAGTAGAGGTTTTCTCCCAAGAGGGAGATGGTGTGCTGCGTTGTCAGGGTCGGCTATGTGTACCTAGTGTAAATCACTTGAGGCAAAGAATTCTTGCAGAAGCGCATGGTGCGCGTTACTCAATTCATCCAGGGGCCACTTAGATGTACTGCAATTTATGGGAGATCCATTGGAAGAGTGGGATAAAGAGGGATATTACAGAGTTTTTAGCTAAATGCTTTACATGTTAGCAAGTTAAGATTGAACACCAAAAATCTAGTGGGTCCATGCAGGAATTCAGTATTCCCACATAGAAGTGGGAGAAAGTGAACATGGATTTTGTAATGGGTTTTCCGCGTACTCGTCATCAGCATAATTCTATTTAGGTCATCATAGATAGGATGACCAAATCAGCTCATTTCTTGCCAGTTCATACCTCTTATTCAGCTGAGGACTATGCCAAACTCTATCTCAAAGAGTTGGTTAGGTTGCATGGTGTTTCCTTATCTATTATCTCATATAGAGGTACCCTGTTTACCTCTCATTCTGGAAAGCATTCCAAAATGGGCTTGGTACCCAAGTCCACCTCAGTACAACCTTCCACCCTCAGAAAGACGCTCAAGAAGAAAGGACGATTCAGACTCTTGAAGATATGCTGAGAGTATGCATTGTTGATTTCAAGGGTAGTTGGGATGACCACTTGCCTTTGATTGAATTCACATATAATAACAACTATCATTCCAGTATTTAGATGGCTACGTTTGAAGATCTCTATGGTAGGGGATGTAGATCTCCGATTGGTTGGTTTGAAGTGGGAGAGGTCGCAGTAGTAGGCCTGACTTGGTGTTTGATGCCTTAGAGAAGGTTCAGTTGATCAGATAAAGGCTTAGAGCATCCCAGAGCCTACAGAAATCGTATGCAGATGAGATGAGAAAGGATCTCGAGTTTGAGATCGGTGATTTTGTGTACTTGAAAATCTCTCCCATGAAGGGAGTGAAGATGTAAGACCCCGTAAATTTTCTTAGTCATATGAGCATTTAAAGTATGCCAAGAGAATCTTAGCACTCAAAAATTTGGCTAAGTGTTGAAACTTTTTCCATTCCATAAGCCTTCAAAACTTTGACGAATTATTTCGTGACCTTCTCGACCTCTGATTTATTATTTTCAAGTTGCGTCGCGATGGGGAAAGACAAGAGTACACCTTGGGTGAGTTTTGAAAATTTTCGAATAGCATAAGGGCACGTTTGGATTTTAGAAACAGTAGCTCAGGGCGATCTCAAGGCGCCGCCCAGCTTTTAGCACTGCAAAAGCCAAGGCTCTGCCCTGGTCTTAGCACTGCTATATCAAGGCGCCGCCCAGACTATAGCAGTGCTCAAGCCAAGGCGCCGCCCAGGCTATAACCCTGGGCCAAATTTCAGCAATCCAATCCGTGTTTCCAAGGGAAAAATTATAATCCTCCAACCCTTTATATACCCCTTTAACATGAATTCAGCACATTTACACCCAAATATTGTTGGTTTCTCTCATTTTCTTCAAAAACAAATATTAGGGTTCATAGCTCAAGACCCAAATCATCAAGATTCCTCCGTAAATCTTTCGAGAATCATATAGAAAGGTATGTTTGATGTTGATTCTTGGGTTCCTTCCACCCAAGAAATTCAAGAATCCCTTTTTAAGTTCAAAGATTATATTTTTATGAATTTTCTAGATTTATGTGGTTTGAAGTTGAAGTTCATATTAATATTGAGTTTTAATTCATATTTTGATCAATAAGATGCAAGTATTGACCTTAGTATGTGTTGACTATGTGATTTTCATGATAAAGCCCCTTCAAGAAGCATGTTAAATTATGTAATCATGTTAATTATGTGTATTGGATGTTGTATGACCAAAGTATGCCTTCCACATGTTTGATAAATTGCTTGGGTGAAGGAAATAGGGCAATTATGGTATGTTGACTAGAAATCCCCAATTGTGTGTTAACTAGTGTATGCCAAGTGTTTGTTAAAAAGCTTTAGTGAGTGAATTGTGACATGTTAGCATGAAATCCTCAATTATGTACACCTGAATTCATGTTGTGTGTTTAACGCAAGATCTTGTGAGATGAGTTATGAAATGTTGGTGTGCATTCCTTATGTAAATACATACTAGTATTTCTAAGTACTTGAAGAGTTGTTTTACTGAGGGTATGGTGAATCTATTATTGTGATGTTAACGTTGATCATGAATTCAAGAAGTCATGTCTTGTCAGTTCCCTTCTATCGAGTCCTGGGGGTACTTGTACCCGAAAAATATAGTTGTGTACTAGAGCTGAGTCAGTCTCAAGGTAATCTCAATTATGCTATGATCAGTAGAAATCAGACAGTTACAGAACGTAAGAAAATTCAATAATCTTAGTACTAGTTCAATCCAGTCTCAATATTTAGTCTAATCAATCTTAGTACTTAGTTCAGATTCCAGTAAAGCTCAATAAGTTACAAAATTTAATCGTATTCAGACAGAAAGTAGAATTCTGAAGTATTCCATCAGACAACGAAATCAAGTGAACTCAGTCAGATCCTTCAAGTAAGATAATCAGTAATAGATTCAGCTCAGCCTATCAGTTTAGAGTCTTTCAGTTAGGAGTAGGATTTAGCATCGAGAGAGCCTAGGGATGAGGGCTCACCCGTTAGAGAGGACTGAGATCCCTAGGAGCAATCCCTAAGTTCTAGAACTACATAGCCAGCTTAGGTATGAGATGTCACCCTCTAGATAGGACTGACATACTCAGGGATCACCCGTTAGCACATTTAAATGTATAGGACTGATCTCAGGGATAACCCGTTAGATAGGACTAACTCCATAAGAAATTATCTTTACCTGTGGCACGGTACTGACACCCTTCCAACAGGTGTTACAGGTTGGACCCCAACTTAGATAGAAGGGGAATGTCGGTTAGATGACTGCTTCCCACAGTCTCGGTTTCAAAATCAGTCTCAGTAAAAGAACTCAGCTTAGTAGTACAGATTCAGGACTGTCAGATACAGTCAATCCTTATCATTACCAATAGACTTCGGGATCACCCATTAGTCAAGACTGATCTCCACTACAGTCAAGAAGTATCAGTACTATCAGTTTCAAAGATTACCCATTAGATAGGACTGATCTCCACCTAAGTACTCAGTTATCAACATTAGTAGTCTCGGTTATTTAGTTTCGCAGTATTAGTAGACTTAGTTGTCAGAAGTTCGAGTATTCAGAAGTTAGTGTTCAGTGTTAATATGATTTCAACTATAGTATATGCATTCATGCATGTATCTTCATTTAGCATACTCAGATTATTCAGTCAATATAGTTCATGCATAAGCCCTTGCATTTAGCCTTACCTCATCTAGCATACCAGTACATTCAAAGTACTGACGCATACTTTCATGTGCTGTGGTGTCTTATACTAGAGGTCCTGAACCGCGAGATCCAGAGCACCCATAGCAGTCCAGACTCAGTCAGCAGTAGTAGATGTAGCAGTGAGTCCTCATCATTTGAGAATGATCCTTATCTCATTATTGTATTAGACTCAGTTTATTTTCAGTAGACGGAGTTAGTTGGGGACTTGCCCCATCAACTCCACAGTTCAGACAATTTAGAGGCTTTTCGGACAGATGTATTAGTATTCAATTTTTTAGTATTGATTATTTTTAGACGTTTTGAACCTTATGGCAATTTTTCTCCAGTTTTCCACATTTGTTATATATATTATGCAGTGTTCAGGTACAAATATCAAAAGAGGGTTAGCTTGTGGTCCTTTGGGGTCATGAGCATCGTATGGCATTTCGATTCCAGAAAATTAGGGCAATACAGAAGATATTCGGTAAGAAAGGGAAACTCAATCCCCGATATATCGGTTCCTTCAGAATTCTCAGTCATTTCAGAAAGGTAGCTTTCAAGCTTGAGTTGCCTTCATATCTAGCTTCATTATACCCAATGTTCCATGCCTCATTATTGAAGAAGTGTATAGGCGATCCATCTGTAGTTTTTCCCCTAGACAGTGTAGATGTTCAGAACAGTCTTTCCTATAAGGAAACTCCAATCAAAATTCTCAATTGTCTAGTTCGTAGACTAAGGAACAAAGAAGTTCCACTAGTCAAAGTTCTTTGGCGGAATCAGTCCATTGAGGGTGCCACTTGAGAAGAAGAAGAAGATATACGGACCAAGTACCCTCTTCTTTTCTCCGCAAATTCAAATTTGATTTAAGGTACTAATCTTTTTAAGATTTCTCTCTATCATGCTTAGCTTCAGTTGCATATCAGGTTCATGCCAGTCGTGCATTTACAAATTTGTTCAGTCATGCATTTCATGCATCAGATATGCATGTTCAGTGTGTAATCTTAGTCCACCAGTTTTCCTCAGCTTAACCAGTCTCATATGAGGATAAATGATCCTAAGGAGGAGATATTGTAATACCCCGTATTTTCCTAGCATAATTTAAGTCCTAACACATTAGTATTCACATATGAAATTTATGAAATACTCAGTATTTTTCAATTTAGAGCCTGCCATTCCGTAGAAAATTCAATTATCTTTTCGATAATATAAAATTCTCCTTAATTCGATAACCGGATAAGAAGTTATGGCGATTTTCAGTTTCAGTCGTAAAACACCATTATTTTTATCATCAGTGTATCGCGGAGCCAGTCTAAATGATGATTAGAAATTTCTAGTGCTGCTCTGTGATCCTGGCACGTTGCGCCAAAGGCCAAATTGGCATTTGTCCTTTTCCAGTAGTACAACACGATTTCACCGCGATGCGAAAAACTTTCAGGTCCCAACTAGTGAGGGACCGCGGTCTCACCGCGTCGCACCATCGTCCAGTTTCCCAATTGTCCAAATTCCAGTGGCTTGGTACGATAGTGGTGCATCACGTCAAGGCCAAAAATCGGGACAATCAGTTTCCAGCTCGAGTTGTTAAATTTGTTTAGGGGTATTTGGGTCTTTTTCCACGGCCGTTATCAACCTAAAACACGAGATTTAACCCCTAAACACCCCAAGTAGTCATCATTATTTCAATTTCTCTTAAAAATTAAAGATCCCTTTTTCAAGAACAAGAAATTCTAGCTCTGAAATTCAAGGCAAACTCTCAAGAACTCTCCATCAATCCTCTCAAATTCATTAACCTAGGTATATTAAATGTTCATCCATGGATTTCTTTCATCCATGGAGTCCAAACAACCGATTTAAATCGCAAAGTATTGATCTCTTCAAGTTATTTGATTTTAAATTATGATTTTATCCATGAATCTTCATGAACTATGAATTTACACCATGTATAGATGAAATTATTGTCGTTATTCAATTCTTCATATTTAATGTTATCATTCGTTGAATTAAATCATGATTTAGTGCTATTCATGTTGAATTCATGCTATTACTACAAGTCCCATATTATTTTCATGATTTGACTAAACTATAAACTTCAAGTGTTTGATAAAATGCCTGCAAGAATAAATGTTTGGATAAAGGTTTTCATGCTAAGTCCCCTAAACTTCATATTATGTTTCTATGTTTACTTTTGAGTCCTGGGGGTATTGAATATCCGAAAATCATAGCTTTTTACTTAGTCTCATTTCAGTATCTTCAGAATAACTTCAGATTACATTATGAGAATTATTAGAATAGTCAGTGAAATTCAGAATAGTCTAGTACTTTAGCGTCTTTTAGTTGGGAGTAGGATTTAGCACCGAGCGAGTGTAGGGATGGAGACTTCCCCGTAGGATAGGCAGAGTCGCTAATAGAAGTCCCTAAACTCCAGCACTACATAGCCAGCGTAGGATATGAGAAGCCACCCTTCTGTTTAGGCTTGACTATCTCACAGGGGTCACCTGTCAGATTAGGCTTGACACCCTTAGTCCTTCGGGACATTACCTCAGTATAGTGGATCCACATAGCCAGCGTTAGTACCCGTGGCACGGTACTAATACCCTTCCAACTGGGGTTACAGATTAGACCCCAATTAGTTCATATTGGGAAATGTCGGTTAGATGATACCTCCCACAGTCTCAGTCACGGTCTTGGTCCAAAAATCAGTTCAGACATTTAGTCTTAGTGTTGTTTGACCAAGGCATATAGATATCAGTTATTTCAGTATTTCAATCTACAGATTTTATTCAATTCATGTTATATGCTTGGTCATACATCCCAAGTATCTACAGATTTCACGTACCATCAGTATTTATAGACTTTTATGTATACACAGTATTTACATGTTTCACATATTTCTAGTATCTACAGATTTCATACACTCTATTCAGTACTCTATGTTTACATGTATATTCAGACAGTTATTATTTCTGTTTATGAACCCATGTATATCAGCCTACCTCATTTATCATACCAATACATTCAAAGTACTTATCGCATACTCTTTTATTTTTCACTATGATGTATTATATCATAGGTTCTGACACCCAGTTCCCAGACCGTACTTAGATTTCTAAGACTCTAAGCAGTAGCAGTGGTGAGTCCTCATATTTTGAGGATGGATTATTTTATTTCATACTTCCAGTCTAGTAGTTAGTTGGTGTTAGTTGGGGCCTGTCCCATCAACTCACATTTATTCAGTTTAGAGGATTTTAGACACTACAGTCAGTTATTCAATATTCAGACTTTAGTTGGCATTATAGTTAGTTATTCAGATTTTCTTTATCTTATCAGATTCAAATAGTTGTTTACCATATTCCTAACACAGTGTCGTTTTAAGTCATTTAAAACCTTATGGCATATCAGTTATTCTTCTGTATTTATAGTTATGTTATTCATGCTCACAACAGGTACCAACTCATGGGTTAGCGTGTGGTCCCTCGGGACTGTAAGCACCGTGTGATTCCCAGGGTGTACTCTCAAGGCATTACAAAGATATACTTCATGGTTGAGTCATTCCCCTTGATTCCTAGAAGATGTACTTCCTGGTCGAGTCGGTCCCCATGATTCCTAGAAGATGTACTTCCTAGTCGAGTCAGTACCCTTGATTCCTAGAAGATGTACTTACTAGTCAAGTCATTCCCCTTGATTCCTAGAAGATGTACTTCCTGGTCGAGTCATTCCCCTTGATTCCTAGAAGATGTACTTCCTGGTAGAGTCAATCCTCTTGATTCCTAGAAGATATACTTCCTGTTCGAGTCATTCCCCTTTGATTCCTAGAAGATGTACTTCTTAGTCGAGTTAGTCCCCTTGAATCCTAGAAGATGTACTTTCTTGTTGAGTCATTCCACTTGATTCCTAGATATACTTCCTAGTCGAGTCAGTCCCCTTGATTCCTAGAAGATGTACTTTCTAGTCGAGTAATTTCTTTTGACTCCTAGAAAATGCACTTTCTAGTCGAATCATCCAATTAACCAGAAAAGATGCATTTCTTTGTTCAGTTTTTTCAAGTAGTTATGATGTGACTTTCACAAAAGTCCTCTGATGTTCAACTGGGGAAGAAATCTAATTCTTGTTTTTGAAACTTTACTTTTCTGGCAAATGAAATTTCTCTTTACAATAATCTTTGTTTGGAATAATTTTTTTCTAGTTTTGATGTGATTTCAGGAGCCTGCCTGGGGAACAGGGTGAAGAAATTGAAAGTCAACAGATTGATGAAATAGCAAGTCAGGAGCCCGCATGGAGAACAGGGTAACGAAATAGAAAGTCAAGCAACAAGGTGATGAAATTGCAAGTCGGGAGCTCACTCAGAGAACAGAGTAAGGAAAATGCAAGTCAGGAACGCGCCTGGAGAATAGGGTGATGCACTAACAAGACAAGAGCCAAGGGAAGTTGTATAGATAAGACTTTTGTAATTTCATTTATCTTATTAATTTATAATTTTTATTTTTGATGTAATGATAGAGCCCCGGGTCGGAACCTCGACGGGACCTCACTAGACTCTCCAACTCGATTGTCCTTCTGCCTGATCTTTTTTCTTCCTTTTAATAATGATCGGGTCAAAATTTTATCTCGTTGTCTACTTCTTTGCATGAAAACACTTTGTGTTACTTCAAAGAGGGGCATGATATAGATACGTAATTTTGTCCCTTCCGAGAGTGTGTTTTTACCATTTACCCTCACTTTACCATAGACCTTCACCCATGTGATAAATTCCACAAATTAACAAATCCAACAACTTTTTATCAATTTTTAACACCTCATACAAACAAATTCACCACCCACCCTAACTAATTTTGCGACCTTACACCCGATACCCCATACCACTACCTTATACCCCTACCCCTACATAGCCCCTACCTCACGTTTTTTTTTGGACTAAACAAAATAGATAAACTCACTCACAACAATAGAAAGGGGGGACCTCAACATTTTCCACTCATAGAAACCACCATATACATACACATATACATCTTCTCTATTGGCATGGATTGAGCATATACTCACAATACACTCCCAATCACACAGTAACCCATAGACGCACAATTTACACACATTGAAATTCACCCAGCAAATCATCTTCCACACAGCTTCAACGTGCACACATAGTCACATACATAGAAAACATAGAGAAACGATGGGAAATATGAGCAAATAGAGAGGGATCGAGAATTGAATATCAGAGAGAGAGAGAGAGGGTTGATCGAAACGCGGAGAGGGACGAAAAAACCCACCGATGTTACTGTTCCGGCATATTCTCGCCGAAAAATATCCTGCCAGCTGTGATTCCGGTCGAGCGATCACTCGAAAACTCGGCCAAACCTGCCGAAGAATGCCTTCTCCACCAGTGAACGCCACTAGTTTTACCCCCTCTCATCTTCGGTAAGACCGCTTGATCAAAATCAATCACAAAATTCCATCACCGATGAGATACCGGCGAACCTCCATCGCAACTCGTTTCGTTTGAGTTTTCCAGTTGGTTGAAAAATCTGTCCCAATTTTCTTTTGTGATCAAATTGATTGTTCAACACTTGGTATCGAGTTTTGGAAATAGAGTTTGAGGTCGAAGTTTACTTTGATGTAATCTTTGAGGTATTTCGGTGCCGCTTTGTCAAACAATTTGGATAAAAATAAAAATTGAGGTCCAATTCTTTCACTCTATCTCTTTCTATTTTATTTTAATGTGGTGTGTTGATGTCGTGATTTGCGTGATTCATGTTGAATTGATGATATGATTTTTTGATAGTGTGTTCAAGCTTCTATAATTGTCATGGCTTGTCGTTTGACTTCGTATGAAATTTGATTAATCATATGATTGAAGAATGAATTTGGGTGGGAATTGAAAATTAACAAAAGTGAATATTAATTAGTTTGATTCATTGATGGTTATCTGAGTTGAAATGAACACTGATTAAATTGTTGAACCCGATAATGTCATGTTTTAAGCCGAATTTTATAGGCAAATCATAGGTTTCGGGTAGTCAAAACTTAGGGATTATGGTTTGTTGAATGTTTGAATGTGGGTGTGAATGATTCTTTCTACTTTATCGCAAAAATTAAAAATGTATTCATTTATCCAGGGAATGCCCCAAGTTCATTTGTATTTATTCATCGGAGAATGCCCCGAAGTATCTTGTACTCGGAGGATGTTCGTGATGAAGGCCCCAAGCATCAGGTAAAGCATTGAAGCTTAGTCTCGGAGTAGTTAGAATAGAATTTACATTTTCGCATTTTTCTATTTTTGGGACGAGAAAATGGTCAAATACCCCCCAACCTTTACCCCAAATTCCAACTACACACTTATACTTTGAGAAGGTTTTATGACCCCCTGAACTATTTTAAAATGAAATTATTACCCCTCCAATGCTGACATGGCAAGAGAGTATGTTTCACTCTCTTTAAAGAGAGTGAGAACGAAAATATTTTATTAAAAAATTATTTTTAATATTTCTTTAAATAAATATATATAATTTTAATTATTATTTTTCTTTCTTCTTCTTCTTCATTTCTTCTTCTTCCATTCTTCTTCTTCTCCAATTCTTATTCTTCTTTTATGGCATCCAAGAATGACAATTAATTTTTTTTTTCCTTCTTCTTCTTCTTCTTCAATGGCATCCAAGAACCCTGGCAATTAAATTTTTTTCTTCCAATTCTTCTTCTTCTTCAATGGCATCCAAGAACTCATCAATGACATTTCTTTTTATTCCTCTTGTTCTTCAATGGAATCCAAGAACTCGAATTACGTGATAATGTTGAATCAATTCAGATTGGAAAATAAAGTCACCGGAATTTTGAATTTTTCAGCGCCATCATTGTTCGCGGCGCCATCACTGTCGCGAATGCCATTTTGTGAAAATTGAATATTTTTTTGGACATTAATTGTTGATTTGATTTTGATAAGATTACATATCGTGTGAATTTCATATGATTCATTATGCCATTGAAGAAGAAGAAGATGATGATGATGATGACGTGGCATGATGTGGAATTAATTTTTTATAGTAAAAAAATGATATATGACGTGGAATTACGTGGCAGCGCGTGTAGACCACAAATCAAAATAAAATCTGGGTATGAGTTTTTAGAGGGGTATATATTCCACTTTAAAATATTTCGGGGAGTAATAATTTTATTTTAAAATAGTTCAGGGAGGTCATAGGACCCTCTCAAAGTATAAGTGTGTAGTTGGGATTTGGGGTAAAGGTTGGGGGGTATTTGACCATTTTCTCTTTTGGGGACTGTAATAAATTGGCCTGAACATTATTTTTTGAATTTTTTTTGTTTGATTGTTTGTTTTCTTGTTGTGCGTTTTGTTTGGTTTATACATTCCATAGTGTTAACTAGCTGATATACTCTACGAAGCAACCGTGGTCGAACCACGGGATCGAGGGGTGCCTAAAACCTTCCCCTCGATCAACAGAATTCCTTAACCGGATCTCTGTTCGGGGACTAGTTTTTAAAAGAGTTAAAAAATCATTTTGAAAAAGGATTTCCAAAGGTGACTTGGCACATCAAATTTATATCAAGTGGCGACTCTGAGTTTAAATGTAAATAATCCTTTTCGAAATAAATTTTTATTTTTGTCACTTAATAATAAAAACTCTTTTCAAACTTGAAATAATATTTTTTTTTGGTTAAAAAAGAGGTGGGGCATCGTGTCAAATCACATTTAATTCATAAAATTAAAGATATTTTGATATACTCAATATACTTTAATTAAGATCATAAATTTTTTTATTTTCTTAAACTTTTGTTAAGCCAAAACAAGCCAATTACTTTAAAATTAAGTGGGAGAATCTATTTCTATTTTGATTTGTATTTTTTTTTGGGAAAAGACATCATTTCCACCCCATACTATACAAGAAAAGTCTAAGACACACCTAAATTATATAAGTGACCTATTACACACCTTAACTATATAAAAGTGATATTATTACCTCCCCGCGACTCCCATTCTAAGGCGCGTGTGTTACACTTATTATAGGCGCGTCCAGCCTATTAAATAACAAAAGTAAACGGCTAAAAACATTAAGGGAAAAGGCATCGTTTCCACCCCAAACTATAGTCGAAAATTTGAATCCACACCTAAACTATATAAGTGACCTATTACACACCTTAACTATAAAAAAGTGATACTTTTTAGTGATGTGGTGCTGACGTGGCAACGCGTGTAAAACACTACACCACATGCAAGTGGTGGTAACCTGACAGAGTGTAAATAGTTTCACTTTTTTATAGTTTAGGTGTGTAATAGGTCACTAGTATAGTTTAGGTGTAGCTTCGACTTTTCAGGTATAGTTTGGGGTGAAAACGATATCTTTTCCCTTTGTTTTTAAGAAACTACCATAAATAACTATAATTTAGAATATAGTTACATCTTGTGTATTTATAATCATAATTACATTTTATTTTATGAAATAAATACCAATTGTATCAATAAAAAAATTATATTTAAATGGTGAATATTAATTACATTATGTGGGGGTATCAATTAAAACGCGTAAAACATTTATTTTGTCGCATTGACATTTATCTTGTCGCATTATTAAAGCGTATGTATTACGTATTTGCTATAAAACTTAAATGTAACATATTTCATAATTTTTTAAAGAGTAAATACATAATTACCCCCTGATGTTGGCGGAGATTTTTAAAAAGACACATAAACTATACTTTCGACCTATTACCCCATGAATCTTACCTAAACTGTTGTAAATGCACCATTTTGACCCTGCGT